>VYXD01001224.1:1100601-1133337 GCA_013397195.1 Hylia prasina | reverse complement strand
CTTTTTCCCCCCACTGGCCATTCAGTTACCAATCACCGTGAAAAATTCTAACTTGCTAAGTGATAGGCAATATATTTTTCTCCCTTGGAATTCTCCCTTTTTTCTTTCCCCAGCAGAATTCTATTTGCCAGAATTTCATCCATTCATTAATACATACACTCAGTACTGAAATATTATAAGCAGGTTTAGCTTCAGTGATTTCAGGGAAGGCACACCCATAGATTCCCCTTCACAAGCTAGCCTTTATATGGGAGAAATGGGCCATTCTTTTAAGATAGAAAGGGCCATTGTCCTGTCTTTGAAATATCTCCTGTTTGGTACTCAGTGAAGATAAATTTGAGTCTTTCCTTAAATTACTTTTCACTCTGAACTGATGTGACATTTATCTCTGCTAGAGTGTTGACTATATGAAAAGCTGAAGCTTGTTTAAAGAATGCTGCCAAACAAGAAAGATTGTAATCCATCTAATTACTGAGCTAGGATGTGCCAGTGCTGCAAACTTCAATTACCACCATTAAAGCATCAATTGAAAGCTTCAGCTGATTCCCAGAGAGTCAGACACTTCCAGACATTTCATGCATTATACAGATGTTTTGCTGCTCCTTCAGTCACTAATGGTTTGCTATTCTGAACATTTGGGACTCCTGTAACATGAGAAGTAAGCTCCAGATGTAGAGGGATTTCAAGTGAATTCTGCCGCTTTAAACCACATTTTGTCAATTGTTCCCCCAGTAGGAACTGATGACCTCATGCTGGATGCCTTTTATTTTTCCCAAGTGTTATAAGATAAATTTGCCCACAGGGTTACTTACAATTCCTGAGAATCCACTTTTCCATGGATATCAAAAGCCCAGTACTACAGTGAGGTCCCTGGGACAGAATTCTGTAAGCACACAGATCTCTTTGTAGCCTCAGCTGCTAATTCTTTATATGTCAGTGTTGCTGTCCGCACATTTAAAAAATAGCTCCAAAATAGCAAAAAAGGGCCCATGTTTTGAGCAAAGCTCTGGAAATTTTGTGGGCAACACCTTTTGCGATAGGCTCCCCCTTGTTTCACTTTGACACAACTGTTAATAACTCAGTGTGATTGATTCCCTTCTGGCAATGTGCTCTTAAGTCAGACTGGGTCAAAATCAAAAGAAAAAAATACTTCTGGAGTCTAACCTTAAAAAAAAAAAAGAAAGCAAGACTTTAATAGCTGAGCATTAAGAGAAGTTTCAGAACTAAGAGTCAATTTGAATCAAAGAGTCAAATAATTTTATTTTGGAGACATTGAGACAAAACTGTTCTATTTCCAAAACCGTCTCTTTTCAGATGCAAATCATCTAAGAGAGGTCACAGAAGTCATTGTTTCTGCGTCACTTACGTTGCTTATATTTGCCAAGGGCAAAATTTGCACCTGTGCAGAAAAGCCAGCTCCAGAGTTAAATCAGCATTTGTGAGCTGCCCAGTGACTTTGGGCACTGCTGACTTGCACCCAGCTCTCCAGAGAACATCCCTCAGGAATATTACATTGCCTGAAAAATGGATGTAGACGCAGGCTGAGGCCCTCAATCTAAAATGCTGTGTGGAACTTTTGTGCTTAATATTTTCTCCTTTAAGAACAAAATTATTTTCACTGACAGCCAATTAGCAGCTGTCTTCTGTATCTGTGTAGTTAATCCCCACTCTGTCTAATCCTTAACTGATTTTTCCTGGAGAGCTCCTTAAATAAATTCCAGTGTTTCTGAGGACATACTAAAAGAATGTGAACTTTATTTTTACCAGGGTCTGGGAAGTGGGAGTTTGTGGCCACAATTACACATATTTCTGTTTGCCAGTGCACCTTTCGATCTCTTCCAGGTACTACTGAAACAAATTCGGAAGATAAAGGGAAAAAACTCCCTCCTGTGAGGAAAGATTTCAAGTGTAGATGTTTCATGTCATGAATAGCTTTTACTTTTGGGCAATGGTCCAAAGCAACAAGAAATGCTAAAACACACAAGGCTGCCAGGAAGTAATTGTCTGTCCATCTTTTACAGAGTGATTTCATGAGGTGCTCACAAGAGACCAGTTAGGAGAAACTGCAAGGGTGAACACCCTGGAATTCTGCAAGTAGTGGAAAATAGCATTTTAACAGCACAAGGGCATTGGCAAAAATATATAAAAACTGGAACTGGTTCCCCAGAGAGGTGGTAGGTGCCCCATCCCTGGAAAACATTCCAAGCAAGGTTGGATGGGGCTCTGAGCAACCTGATTGGGTTGAAGATGTCCTTGCTCATTGCAGTGTGATTGGACTAGATGATCTTTAGAGGTCCCTTCCAATCCAAACCGTTCTGTGATGCAATGGAAGTATGAAGCCCAGTGACTTTAGACATACTGTGTATAATTAGTTATTCCATAGACAGTAGCATGACACACAAGGCATGATGATACATTTTCCTTCAAACTTTCAATTTATGGTAGCTGAAAATATAAAAATGAGAAATGGTAGAGGGCAAGCATGCCCAACAGCTCTGTAAATGTTCTAATAATATCCAAATAAAAATGGCAGCCACTTCTGGCAAAGAGGGGACTGCTAGCAACGGAGGTTACATCACAGAAGAAACAAATGGAAACTGCTGCCTAGTAAATGGGTCATTCCTTGTTTTAATGACAGGTAGTAGAAGAATTGCCCCAAGAAGAAATGGGTATTGACAGCAGTTGAGGAAATGTAATGCCTTTTAAATACAGAAACGCAAGAGCAGCTCCACAGCCAAGATCCAGGTATTCCAGGATTTCTGTCTCAGACACTGATTTGCTCTAAATGCTTAAATATGAATTATAAAAATTAATCAAGCCTCCAGTTTCACTTCCCCAGCATCTCCTTCCAGCAACATGTGGTAAAGGAGGTGTATATTTATTTTTCATAGTTGCTAATGGACTTTCATTCAATACACTTTTTTAATGGCTTTTTAAATACATCTAAACTTCTGGCACCTACAATATCCTGTGGCAATGGGTTCCATTTGCTTAGGTATGCATCACATAAAAGGTACTTCCTTTTGGATTAAATCCTCTACTGATAACTCATTGCTTGCTTTCTAGTTCTTGTTTTAGGGGAAAGAATGAATAATTGTTCCCTAATTGTCTGCTGCTTGCCTCTCATTGTTTCATGCATTGCCCTGAATATACCAAGAATTAAAAATATTCAGTCAGCTTTGAGACATATATGGGAAGAAATTCAATGATTGTTTTAATTCATATTTCTGTCAATGAATGAAAGAGTAACTGCAAGGTTTTGTATGCTCAGCAGCCTCTGGCAATCACTGAGGACAGACAAATTATGAAGTTTTCTGGAAATTCTTCCTGATGTTGAAATGGAAGCCCTGCAACTGCTATAGGTCTAAAATTGAAATGGTGCTAAACGTCAGTGTAGGCAATTATGGGTCTTTCCTGTAGCCATGGTGGTGAAATCCAGTCTCTGTTGTGACCATGGTGTTCTTCCACTTGCTACAAAGATAGGACTAAAAATGTTTGCCCTATTGTGTCTAATCCAAGAGCATCTAAACCCTGTGGATCTTTCTAGTAAGTCAGAATTTAGAGCATGTGTTTTAGGAAATCCCTGTTTCACTGCTCTTACCCTGCTGGCACCTCTGTGTTAGCTTGAGTAAGGCTCGTTCACGCACTCAGGTGACGTAGATATTGTAACATGGGTATTTATTCTGCTCAGGCCAGTCTGAATCCTGAAATTAATTCTGTGCTGTGTGTCTCTGTGACGAGTAATGACTGAAGCTGAGACATACCTTGTGAGTAATCTGGGAGCCATGTTCCTGCTTATGGAAGAGAAAGTGCAAGCATTGGCAAGAGAAAAAAGTAGTCTGTGTAGGAAGGAGGCAGCTCTTCTTGTGGGTGTAGCAACAAATGCTAAATCCCTGGATAGGCATCACTTCAAAGGGCCCATGGGTACTGCAGAAAATTATGCAAGCTATATGCATCTTGCAAATTTTAATCCAAAGGGCAGGGTGATGTTCCAAGATAACAACCCAGGTAAGGACTGGAGACAAAGAAAATCTTGGTCGGATTGAGTTAAAGCCAGAGATGATCCACAAGACAGAGAAGGATGTAATAACATTGAAAAAAGTTATCTGTTGTCATACTTAGGTGACCCCATAAGTCTAGCCAGCTGCAGCCATGCAGGCCCAGTCAAACGTTGTTGAGCAGAAAGATTCAATCTGCAAAAGTTATTTCTGTCTTCTATTGACAAAAAGGAGATGTCAAAAATATGAACTGGGAACACTGGAACAATCAGTCCCAACAATTAGAAAACACTTCCAGGTGTGAAATGTTTTTCTGGGTTCACATTTTCATTTATAGAAGTTGCTTCCCAAGCACCCTTGGATGGGTGCAATTCAATAAACTGACCTCAGAGGCTTGTCTCTATGCCCTGCGTTGAGGCAGCCTACAAGTACCTGGATGGTTGAAGGCTCCTTATCTTCTGTGGATTTGTTAAAGTAATCACTGTGTTACCAGTGTTAGGAGTATCCTGAGGATTACAGGATTTTTTTTTCTTGTATCCCCAATCTTCAGGACAGCATATCCACTGCAAAGAACAAAAGGCATTAGGATTGTACTGATAGCTGAGGCTCTGCTTTTTCCGCTGGTCTCAAGTTTGTCAGTATCTGACTTTGCTGGAGGAGAGAGAAGAGTGAGTGTTCATAAGTGGCTCATAATGGGCAAAACTGTGTAAATGAAAAAGTATTTTCATTAACACTGGCTTGTAACTCATGAGAAGGACCCCAGAAATCTATTTATTTCTAAAATCCCTGAATGGTTGCTGCTATTTCTGTGTATTCCTAACATTATCCAAAGAGTTTCCCTGCACTGAGTAGCAGGGATGGCTTTCTGAGAGGCTCTGAACTGGTGAGAATGATTGCTTTGTTGAAAATGCCTCTGTTTAAGTATAATAAAATAATAATGAACAATTGTCTCTTAGACTATGTGGGAGTTTGTGTAAGTAGGTTTACTCATTTTACTCTTTTGGTTCTAAGGCTGGTGTGTCTCTCCTATGGGTTGTGGTCTGTTCACAGCAGAGCATTCACACTTCAGTAAAAATGTGTGGTCTGCTTTAAGACTACTCCAAAGTTATTATTAACAATGAAAGTTAAAAAAACAAACAACAAAAAAATCAGAAAAAACCCACCTTACTGCAAGTCATTAAGACAACCAACTCACTGAGTAAAAAAAAAAAAAAAATTATCTTTGGAAAAGGAAACAGCCAATATAACTGCAAACTACCAGTCTGACCACTCATTTTTCATTCTTACAACCACAGAACATACAAGAAAAAAAATCCCCTGTCTCAGAGATTAAAGAGAACTCAGGCTGATGGCTTATTTAAATGAAGTCTCTCAAGCTGTTTAAGGCTGAAAATCACACCTGTATGGAGAGCCTGGCACAGAGATGAAGGGCTGGGTCTGATAACAGGCATAGGGGCTCTGCAATTCCTCGGTTTTAGGTCATGGAATAGAATTTAAAGTTGATCAGCCATTTACCTCTGAGGATGTGCTGAGAACCCGCTGAACATGTCCCATGGACCAGACCCTGGGCTGGGGACAGCTCTGACTCTGCAGAGCATGAATCCAACCTGGGACTGGGTGCCTGCAGAAAAGTAAATATGTGTGTGCCACAGATATTTCGAAGAAAGTTAAGGAAAGGAGAGTATGGGGCAACTGCTCTCAGTCTGGGAATTTGGCATTGATGTTCAGCTTCAGTCAGAATCAGTTAGATTCCTAAATCCTGAACTGCTTCTAGGTGGCCAGCAATGATTCAAGGTCAATGCTTAAACCATTAAAAATTTTCTGAGGTCTTAACTTACGTCCTTGGCTGTCCTTCAGGGGATTTGCTCATGGTGTACTTTGGTGACTAACTTGTAAATCAGCCTGGTCCTGGCCCTCCATCCAGAGCTGAGCAACTCCATGCTCACAGCACTAAACACTGACCACAGAGGGCTGAAATCTGCTGGCAGATACACCCCTACTAGACAGAGGATACCTCATGAGCTTCCTCTGGGGCTGCTCCTGATTTGCATTGGTTTAACTGAATAACAGACTTTGGCTGGAAATGGACGGGAAGAGCAAATCAGCCCCAGCACAGCACAGCCCTGCTGAGATGGAGGAAGGCTTAGAAAGGCCTTTTCTCATGCTAAAGCAAAACATAAAAGTCCCTCCCACTGCAGTCCAGGAGTCACATTGCATCATTGTGTTTCATCTTTCAGTGCTGCCATTGCTGATTTTAACTAGGCAAGAGAATCAGGCACAGGATGATGCTTCCTGGAGCTCTTTGTCCAAAACCACCCTTTGCTGCATGAGGAAGCTGGAAGGTGATGTTACATGTAATGCAGATAGAAAAAAGGGGCAGCACATTCTTCTGCTGGTACAAAGTCTTGTTCATTTAAGTCAGTTTGTTTGAGCCATCTGTTCTCGGCCACCAGCTATTCATTTCCAACATGGTCCCCGTGTCAGCTAGCCAGGAAGACTGTGTCCTGAAGATAATGCTCAGTTGCCCCTTGCTGCTGGAGGAACATGCCCAAGAAACATTTCTCTGCTCAACCAACCTCGAAATGCTGGTGATGAATTCAGTTCTTTGCCAATACTGTATGAAACTGCATATCTTACAACCACTGCCATTTATATAATGCAATATCCATATGGTGATTATTTTATTTATGTTTCCCTTACTTCAAGGCAGAGGAAGTCAGCAGCTGGGGCTGCAAGATAGAGGCACCCACCAGTTACTGGGCTGTGTTGTTCACGGGGGTGATAAGCTTTTATCACCCACTGGGAGTTAGGATCTTGTCTAAGTGATAGCATCCATCCCTTGAAAACAGAACAGAGCTCTCACTGTTTGCCTCTCTGAAAGGAAGGAGTTTATAGCCCCAGACTTTACAGTGACTGTGAGTTAAAACATGACATAGCTTGATTGTCTTCATTTCTTGACTCATTCTCTTGCAAGTCACAATGTGAGCATTTGCTTCCTTTGCATCAAGAGTTTAATTGTGTTTGCATTACCCGTTTCTCTGTATTACAGACTGGAAGTCTTTAAAAACATCTCCCCCTCCTATGTGATTTTGATTCTGCTAATCCCTACCAACCTTTTGAATCAATTAAAAGGCATATTCTGGTTTACAAAGAGAAAAACTGTAAATGTGAAGCAATTCCTTTGGTCATTGTGTGTGTAACTGGAGGATGTTTCAAACACAAAACAGGAAAAAGGGTGACTTCAATGGCTTGTTTCTTTTGCTCTTTGGATTTCATACCAGAGGAGACAGAGGGTAGCTGTTGTTGTTTTGCTTTTGTAATTAAAATAACATCATAAGATTAGCTGTATGGTAGCTAGGTATCATCTGTATGGAAGGTTCTTCAGTTAAAAAGAAAACAGGAAATTTTCAGAAGGACTATTTTAAAGTAATCTAAAGAATTATCTGCTCGTGGTATTTCTTCATGTGGATTCCCAGGAATTTCAACCTTCTCCACAGAAAGAGATGTTTGGCCCATTTCTTACATTAGTCAAATAATTTTATAAGGAAATATAAAGTAACAGAGTATGATTTTAGCATTCTAATTTTGCTTCTTTGTGATTCCAACTACAGAAAAAAATACTTTATACTGTCTCTTTAGCTAGGAAATTTCTATAAAGCACAATTCTGTAAAATCATAGGGGAGGGAGCTGCCACTTGCTTCAGTGACTCTTGTTTTCAGTCTCAACAACCACAGTCTGAATACCAGTGAGGGTTCAGGCTGCAGAAGTAAATGTGACCCAAATGGAAGCTGAGCAAGAGAGAAAGGGCTCTGCTGTGAAGAGGAATAATCCTCAGCCAAGCTTTAGGCTTTAGCCACTCTCTCTTCAGGCACAAGCTTTGCTTTCTGTGGGGCAAGCTGGCTGCTTTGGTGTACTTGTTTTATTTTGTGTGGCTTCTTCCCCAGAAGGTTATCTGCTACAGGTATAAGGGTCGCTTGTGCAACAGCAGTGACACAGTAAGCCCTGGTGTGACACAAATTGCACACTCCTGTCTGTAGTCAGACCATTGCACAAGCATCCTTACGTCCGTACAGTGCTGTTGTGCTGTGGCTGGATGTGACAGTCTAAACTCCTGTGATGTCTTTACATGTTTAGACATCTCAAACTGATGTCTTCACAACATAAAAGACTTAACAAAAATGAGAATGAGCAACCTTCACCTCAGCCCCAACGTCAATTCCAATGCTTGGTAATTGAATTCCCATGGAATTACTTCTGTTGGGAAATTTCTTAGAAGGATGCATCTTGCTTTTAATATTCTGCATCATCTTTTAATTATAATATTAATAATACTGTATGTAAGGGATGTCTCTTTTGGTTTTAAACAAACTCTCTTTAAGGGGAAACTTAAGGAACAGAGCCACATTTGATCCAATATTCATACAGCTCTGTGATCTAGAAATTCTAATATGTTTCATGTTGTAAACTGCCTTTAGAAAGCTATTTATTCTGATACATTTTTGGTCTGAAGTGAAATATTTCTGAGAATTCCTCACTCCCACTTAGATTTTTCCAAGGAAATGCCTGTGACATATCAAAGGAGACATTTGTATTTCCAGAGCAGAGCAGGAAGGGAAGCATAATGCTTTTTCCAACTTGATTTTGAGGGTGGGTTTTTCATAAATGTTTATCACTGGAATAGCTTCACTCCCACTTAATGAGTGGCTTATGGGATTTTCAGGGCTCCAGCAGAGTGCCTGCTATGTGCCACAGTGACTCCTCTAAGTTGGTTAAGTCTTACTGCTCCTGCTCTTGCAAAATTTTTAACAGTTGAGGTGAAGAAGAAGAGTGGGATGGGAAGGAAGTGGTGTGGAGATCTGACTTCTATTTATGTCCTTCTAACAATTAATTCATAATTTGGAAAATCAGACCTGGCCTGTATTCAGAGAGTGTTGATTCTCTATGTGTCTTTGGGGCTTCCCATGTAACAGTGGTATACGAAAATCAGTATGATATAGCAAACCCAATATTTCTAGAGTGTTTGATCTATGATTATCAATTTTTATTTGCGACAAAGGTGTGAATTTCCTTAATTTTGTGAAGTTTTGTGATGATAGATTCACAGGTAGCAAGGACAGGAGGGCTATTTAGACCTGATGTGTGGAGGGATGGAGCTCTGAGGTTTCATGTCTGTGGCAAGCACAGGGTGGCCAGCTGGCCCACCAGTGCTTCACCAAAGTAAGTCCTGCTTTGTATTTGGTATTGAAGGTCCCTTTGACCTCTGATGCTCTCCCTGGGAGAGGGGAAGCAGGGAGCAGGAGCACTGATGGCAGAGAGGAGAGCAGGAGGGCAGGCGGAACTGACAGTCAGCACTGCTTGGCACAGCAGGGATGCTGAATTCAAGGAGGAAGGTGAGACAATAATGCCCCCTCCCTGCAAGGAAGGGTGACCTACGAGGACAAGTTCTGCCTCCCACTGCCTCCCACAGCGTTATCTGTTTCTGATGTGAGCAAATGCTGAAGTGAAGGAAACGTCCCTCTGTGGCAATAAAATGACAATGAACAATGACAAAAGTTAAAGTGTAACACACGAAATGTGAGTGGAAAAGCTCTCCCCGAGCCACAGCCAAACCCAAGCAGTGAAGAGGAGATTATCTGCACCCAACCATCCTGAAATGACAGCAAGGGATGTGGGGCAGCTGCAGGGACCAAGGATCAGCCCAGCTGTGCACACATACTTGAAACCTCCAGATATTGGCAGGGGGCTTTCTCTGACACGAAACTCAGGGAAATTCCTCTGCAAAGGGCTGCAGTTCACTGGGTTGAACAGCAAGCTGGAGAGCAGGCAGTGTCACAGAGGTGGACACCCTGCACCACTCAGACACACAGCATGTGTGCCCGTAAAAGGCTCTTCACCTTATCCAGGGTCAAGTTTGTACCCACGTTTGGCTTTGACTTTTATGAATTTACCTCAAGGTAAATTTGACTGTGCTGTGTTTTTGAATTATGATGCCTTTTCTGTGTTTTCCTAAAGGAAAGCATGACTTGTTATTAGCCACAGAGATAAGAAGATAAGCCGAGCATTGTCCTCAGCAAAAGAAGAAACAAAGAAGCAAGCCAGAGATAAGAGATGCATTTTGTTTGCAAAAAGTTTTTAAATTTCTCTCACACTGATCTGAAGAAATGATAAGGGGGCAAGAATAATTCTTTATATGCAAACATAATTGAAAGTTATTTTTGATGGCAGTGATTATAAGAAATAGGGGTAAATGTGACTGTCTCCCACAGAAACAGTCACACATTTTTGTCTGCCTTTAATTCTGGTATATAGTCACTGGCTTCAGACACACTGGTTATTTCTCAAAGGTCACAAATTATGTCTTTGTCAGTGGACCATCATTATAAAAACAATTATTAACTAAATTTTCTTACTCTATGGGACTGTAGAGATCTACTTGAACTTCAAAGGTCTGTGAAAATGTTGAAAGGCTGCAATCTCTGGGTATTTCCCATTTCACCTGCCACTTGAAGCGGGACAATCACCAGTGCTACATGAGATCAAGGTTATTTGCAAGGCTTTTTAAAGACTAAATAAATTTTTATATTTTTCAGAATACTGGAAGTTGCTTCTGTCCTTGAAGTCAAATATTTGCTGAACTAAGACACATCCAAGATTATCTCCAGGTCAATTTTGTGACCCATTGACAAAATCTGGAGTTCTCTGGGTCAATAATTTTTATGCCGCAGGTATCGGCCACTGAAATTACTCTTTCAGTCCCACTGGTGTAATTTGAATAAAATAATGTTAGTCATCAGTAAACAGGAAGCTGATTTTGGCAGAAACCCTGCCCTGCCCCTGAAGCAGCTGTCTTGCTTCCACCTCTCCTCTGAGTATCACATTCTCAGTATTGAACTCAGCTTCCCTGAAGCATCTTGTTCAGGCCGCTAGTTCAGACTTTCACACCTTCTTATCCCCAGTCCCACAGATCTGTGTGGCCATCTCTGTGTGCCAGATGTTCATTTCTGCAGCTGCTGTGGAGCCTGTAAAGTTCTGCAGTCAGATGTAACAGCTTCCATACTTTGGGAGGAGATTGAGCTCAGTCCATTCTGATCACTGTGAAAGACTTGGGCTCTATTTGGGTCCTGCACACACCTTTCACAGTTACTTGGTGTTGGACTTCAGTTTTTTCCCCTTTTTGGGCTGGCCTGTATATAAATAATGTTATGTTCATCTTTAGTTCCACCAAGAGAAAAAAAATTATACCTGCATCAAGAAAAATAAAAAGGAAAAAACCAAAAAATAAAATACTGCTACACTAAAATGTGTGTGGGGTGAGGCAAGAAAGTGATCTTTATGGGAAATTGTCTTGCTTGAAAATCAGATTTTTTTGCAAGAGTGATGGGGAAGGCATGGGCAGTACTGCCACTGCAGGCAGAGAAGGGCCAGATTTGGGCTTATTCCAGGGGAGGATTGGAAGAGTAAGCTATGATCACTTTGTTCTGGTAGAGTTCATCAGTTAGGCCATGGTTTGCAAACCTCAATTCTAAACTCAGCTAGTACAAATCATGAGGCTTTCAAGCATCTGTGTTGGGTTAATCTTTAGGAAAATGAAAACGAGAAATTCCAGAACCTTCTGGTATTTCCACTACAAGGCCAAATTTTGCATGATCTGAAGATAATATGTTTCGGTTCTGGTTACCACTGAGAACCCTAACCAAAAAAAACAGAAGGAACTTCTATCTTAGAAAACCATAAAATTATCTTGTAAAGTTTCAAGTGAACAGAATAAACAATAGAAAGATGAGCTCTGGATGAGCAGGGGAATGTGTTCCCTTGCTTTCTCAAGCTCATCTGAAACACATTTCCAACCTTTCTAAGGCTCATCCTTGCCGAGGAAAGAAAAATACACATCTATTTATGCTGCTATTGCTCTGGTTAGGAAACTGGAGAAGCTGTAGTTACTATTTTTACAAGTTTGCTTCCTTCAGGGGAGAAATATCTTAGGGTTGAGGGGGTGGTAATGTGATCTCTTTTTCTATTTTTATAAAGGGCCTGGGGATGCACCAGGAAGCTGCAGATCTATGCAGTTGAAAGTCTTCAGCTCCTCTTTTGAGATACTAAGGGAGGAACAGTTAGAAAAGCATGGCCTAATTAAGGATATCTAATATGGTTTCAGGAAGGGAAGGGCATGCCTCATTAACTGGCTGGAATTCTTTGAGGATATTGCTGCTCAGGGAGACCAAAAAAAGGCAACTCAGTGTGACTATTGTGTATCTCGGTGGGCTGGGAGAGAATAAAACGCATTTAGGAAGGCCTGGGGTTGATACTTACATTTACAGAGTGGGTAAAAATATAACACAGAATTACCTGGTATTTAAACCTGCAGGGAGAGTAACTCTTTCATAGTTCTTGAAATCCTGGATACATTTTGGCTTTTAATATTTTATTTCTTAAAAAAATCAAATTAATAATATTATTATTATTGATCTAATTGGCTTTTGTGATTCAGCTGAAATGAAAAGTGCAGTGTTTCCAAATGATCTTGTGCTAAATTTGGAGAGCAGCGAGGAAAATTGCAATTAGATGCAGAGAGAGTTAAATGCTTTTTAAAGTTTCTAGCATGGCAGATGGCATATTCAATAAAGGTCAGATAACTGTAGCATCATGATAATAAGTCAAAGAGCCTAGAATCAGGAGAGGGAAAAGGTGGGGTGGATGGAGGGTTTCTCTGTGTATTGACAGCTTTAATGTTGGAATGGCAGGAGATGCAGTTTTCCCACATGTTTGCAGAAACAGAATCTAAAAATGCTTAAAGTTGTACTTGGGAGAGAGAAAAAGTTGTACTTGGGAGACAGAAATTACTCATAAATGCACATTTTGACTGAGGAAAAGTAGAGCTGTGCATGCACCTGCTCAGTGCTGCAGGAGCTGGGCTTGCAGCTGAGGGACAGCAAGAGCTCATGGTGGAAAGAGGTGTGGGATTGGTCACTTGGTGTGGGACTGGGTCACTTGGGGTGTGGGATTGAAGTCAGTGGGGATGTGGAAGCAGAGAAGCTATTTGAGCTCTTCTCACCTGAGGGTGGCATGGGGCCAGCTTGGCCACTCACCTGGCTGCCTGGCCATCCCAAGGGCTACAGAACCAGCTGAGTGCAGTGCTGTCCACTGCTAATCCTTCAGAACCCTGAAGGATTGCATGTCTTTTTGCTGGGAGTAAAGGTGCTGTCCTCATAAGGTCTCCACCACCTGAAAATTCCTTTAGAGCCAGGGAAACTGCATGGTTTTGATCCCATCGTGCTCCTCAGAGCTTGCAAAAGACCACTTGCCTTTTCATAGAATCATAGAACGGCTTGCTTTAGAAAGGACCTTACACATTACCTAGTTCAGCCGCCCTGCCATGGGCAGGAACACCTTCCACCAGTCCAGGCTGCTCAAAGCCCCATTCAGCCTGGTGTTAAACACTTCCAGGGATGGAGCATCCACAGCTTCTCTGGACAACCTGTTCCAGTGCATCACCACCCTCACAGGAAAGAGTTTGTTCCTAATTCTTCCTAATATCTAATCTAAACCTATCCTCTCAAAGTTTAAAGCCATTCCCTCTTGTTCTGTCACTACAGGTAAAATGTACCTAAACATCTTTATTGTAGGCTCCCTTCAGGCACTGGAAGGCTGCAATTTGATCACCCCAAGGCTGCACAATCCCAATTGTCTTAGCCTTTCCTAATAGGAAAGGTGCTTCATCCCTCTAATCATCTTGCTGGCCTCTGGACTCACTCCAGCAGGTCAATGTCCTTCCTGTACTGGGGACCCTAGGGTTGGATGTAGTACCCAAGGTGGGGTCATCAAGAGCATGGCAGAGGGACACAATCCCCTCCCTCACCTTTCTGCTCACAGTGCTTTGGATTCAGCCCAGGACAGGTTTGGCTTTCTGGGCTGCAAGTGCCCATGGCTGGGTCATGTCCAGCCTCTCTTCCACTAGCACCCCCAAGTGCAGAGGTGCTCAGCAGGGCTGCTCTCCATCTGTTCATCCCCCAGACTGTAGGGATGCGGGGTGGGTTCCCAAACCAGCTGTAGCACCTTCACTCAGGTGCAGCCCCTTGACTCACTTTCTACATGAGCAGTCCTTCCACCTTGATTTCTTGGGAAAGCCAGGTGCTTTCTTTTGCTTGCAAGAGGCAATTGGACCCTGAGAACTCATTGGAGGGGCTGAGAAACAATCCTGTGACTCAGTGAAGGTTTTATTTCTTGCTGAGCAAAGGGACCATTATTAGAAGATGGAAAACAGGTGTTAGAAGGGAAGAAAATGGGGAAATCCTTATGTTTCTTTTAATAACCATGAAATTTCAAGTGCTTTTAAAGATTCCTGCCTATATGTCTTTGTTGATGAGGCTCCTTTTCAATTCAGTGTGAGGCTAAGCACACATCTCTTTTCACTTTGATGAAAGAGGAAGGACATGCAGAGGTGGAGGGTCAGGATGGACACATAGAGGTGGAGGTCAGGAGTGTAATGAGTACCTGCCTGAGGGAAGCAGGCATGAGAAGAAGCATAGCTCTGCAGGAGGGAGATCACTCAGGGTCAAATGTACCTTGAGCATCACCTCTTTCCCACACCTCCTTGGGTCTGCTCACAGCCAGGGTCCAGGCCATGCCTGTGGACTGTCCCTGCCCCTTAAGAACTCTTAAGGGTATCTTTCTTCTCTGCTACTCCCCAAAAGCCTCTGCCAGTGTGTGTGTAAAAGAGCCACTCTTTCTTTTGCTTGCCTGTGGAAAAAACAGCATGAGTGTCATTGCTGGGAAGAGGTACCAGATTGGTGTTCCTGTGTTCAGCCAAAGGCTGGTTACAGCAAGCTCAGTGCAGGCAAGATGATTCAAAGATATTTCCTGAGTATTTGTCCTTATTTTGTGATTTCTTCTGTGGGAAGGGCTCCTTTTCAAGGACCAGCCAATCCTCATGACCGTAAGGACTGTACAAGCACCAAAACCAAAGAGATCTTCCTACAGAGCCTCAGGTACAGGGTGGAGATAGAAGCAAGCAGCCAATGATGTTAGTGAGAGAGGGGAGGGAGAGTAGCTGGGGGATACCAAGAGACAGTGTCATTTGCACTGGCAGATGTTTGGGGCTGACTGCTCAGCTGTCAACTGCATTTTTAAAGTCTCACAGTGACAAAGAATTTACATTCAGGATAAGAAACATAACTTGTTTTCCAGAGGTTATTCAGTTCTTGATCTCTAGTTTAATACAGCCAGGGAGGATATTACCCGTGATGACTACTTTGTGAGCAATGCATCTGGTTCTAGGGAGCTGGAATATTCAATACATCTTAGTAAATCACTGGCTCACATTCAGCAGAGAGGAATAAAGGAAGACTTTTTTCGAGGTGAGCTTTGAGGTGGAGGAGCTCGAATTTTTGTGTGCACAGATGTGTATCAATGTCCCATAAGCAGTGTCCTTCTAGCACCAAATTTTGCATGGGGAAAGCTTTAGCTCTCAATTGACTGGGGTGAATTTGAGCCAGTCACTAACCAGCCAGGCTTCTGAGACTGTTATCTGTTCTTAATAGGATTTGGACCAGGACTCCAAGGTGTTACTTAGCTGAGTGCTGTATAAGGGAAGAAATTGTATCCTGCAGACCTGTAGCCCAGTGTATAATGACAATTTTTGAAATTACAGCTCCACTATATTCAGTAAGTGTTTTACTACTGATCTGAAAAGGTTGAGAATGTCATCAAAGTATACAGAGATTATAAAATACAAACAATAGGCTATTCAGTGCCCCAGAGGAAGCAAAAGGAGACAGGAAAACAAAGGATGTCCTAGACTAATTTGATTGACTGTATTTTGAGACTAACATACCATAAAATAGGATTCAAGAAATACTTGCATGCACAGTCATTTGTGCTGTGAAATGTCATGTACCTGCAAACAAATAGGCAAATAAGGTCTTGCACATTCATTCCCCTACGTGCATGCAGGATGTTTCCTGATCTCACAGCACAGTACTCTTTGAACACCAAATTGCCTTAAAAATACACACACATCGGCATTTAAATTCCAGAGTCCTAGATTGGGTTCAACAGCCCCAAGGGACTTCAGTGCAGAACTTGTGCTGGTGAATGAGCTTTAGTCCTGGGACCTTCCCATGACATTGGCAGCCCTTCAGCACCCAGCTGTGGCTGTGCAGCTCCTCAGCACTGGTGCAGCCCTCTCTCTTTGTACAACACCTGACACAATAAGCTGCCAGTCAGATTTGTTGGATGCTGTGTGATCTTGTGATATTAATAATATAATGATAGCATTATAACTGGACCATTCAACTCCGTAGTTTGTTCTTCTATAAATGATTTATAAGTTTTATGCATTTTATATGCCTCTCATTAAAAATGCATTGAAAAATACTATCAAAATACCATTTTGTGAGGCTCAGTCTCTCTTTATTCTTGTTACAACCATCTGCCATTAAGCTTTAATAACTGGCTGATTATAATTTATTAATTTATCACCTGTTCTTTATACAGTTGGATAATTGTCAACCAATGTGTAATGGCCTCCTATTGTGTTATTAATCCCCAAAGCAATTAGAAAACCCACTGATTGCACAAGCCATTGAAAGTGGGCAGTAACTCATGTTAGAAATGATCTCCAGTGCTCCCATCAGTGCATGATTGGTAATGACATTTCTGTTGCCAGTGAGAATTTGAAAGGGGCAGTTTAACTAGGGAAGCTTTTAATTTTATTTATTTATTTTATAATAAGCCTGGATTTATGTGGCTGACAGTAGATGTGTAGGTTCCAGCTTGTCTTATGGATTCTGTGGGCACAATTTGAGAAAGGCAACATCAATTTCATATAGTGCCATGCTGCTGCTCCTCAAAGTTCCTTTGGAGAGATTTTTGCCCTGGCTAACATCCCCAGGATGAAAGGGTAATTTAGGGATTGCTTTAAATGCCAAATCTTTCAGGAGATTGACTTCAGTCAGCTTTGGATGAAGACATCAGACTTCAGTATCTCTCCTTTGATTTTTATCTGCCAAGGATTCAGTATGGGTTAGTTGTGGGCTTTCTGGTATGGATGTTTACAGTATGTGAAAAGGGACAGAGCCAACGGTTTGTTGGATCCAACAACTGTCATTTAGCAAAGCCGTTTGCTTACTCTGCCAGTGTGAAGGAGATATGCAGCCCACCCCAGATGTGAAGAAGTTCCTTATCTGCCATCCTATTTGCAGCGCAGACGATGTGTCACAATACCTCTGGCACTAACAAGTTACATTCCGGTAATGCTGTCCTTGATGCAGATTTAACTGCTTTTCTGGTGAAAGGAAAGAAAGGGGGAAAAATGCCACTGACATCAGAAAGCAGAGACACCACTGAGGAAAGCAGCTGTAAATGGTTCTTTGTCCTAAAGGAAGCTCCTGGCCCTTCTGGTGTGTGTGCTTAGTCAGGGACCACGCTGGTGAGTCAAGCACATTGGAGGTATCTTGTTCCATATGGCTTGAAGTGGTCTGGGAGAATTTTATTCAAACAAGATGATCACAAAAATCAACATTCTGCTACTGAACAGGACTCTGGGCAGACTTAGGAAGAGATTTTTTTCACCTCTCTTCTGTCTCCAGCAATACCTACCACACAGTAAATATCTGTGTCTGTGCAATGTAGTGATTCCAGAGTATAAAAAAGGCTTTAGTCTTCCACCAATATCATACTCCCTCTGCATAATGGTAGGATAGTTGAATTACTGCCCTTCCATCCAACACTTCTGATGCCTGTGCTGTCCTCTTGCAGGTTTTGTAGCTTCTCCACAGTTAAACATGGAGAAGCTTCTTTGACAAAAAGCCCTGGAAAAAAATGGTGTTGAATTGAACATATTAGGAGATTTATACTTCCTCCTTCTACAGGGAACCCAAAGCAGAAGTAAAGAGGCCATTCTTGAAATTCTTACACTATTTCTGGCTTTTCTGGAAGTAAAAATCGGAAGAAATCTCATGAAAATATTTGTCCTTCTGAGACATCCAAGGCAAATATGTAGATATAAAGGGTTTAGATAAAGCAGACTGTGAATACATAAAGAACAGTGAGTTCCTGAGAAATTTTCCCACCTTAACCCCTTAAGTGTGTCCACAGACAAAATCCAGACTGTAGAAAGTCTTCAGAAATAGTGTGGCCACTGTGTCTTGCTTTGATGGTACCCACCTTTTGCCTACACACTCCTCAGCTGGGATGACCATAGAGAGGATTTTCCACTCCTTCCCACCTCTGTAGATATAAACAAAACTACTCTGCAATCTTAAACTAGCATAATTACTGCAACCTCTTCATCTTAGATCACAGTAGAGAGTTGGCCTTCTATCATGAACAGCAAACTAATTGTGTGATTTGAATTTCATGGTTCTTCTTGACTCAGGTTCTCAGCACTAGCTGGGTAACTCCTGAGCATGAAAGCTGGTTATGGAATGGCACACACTTGCAGATAATTTCTCAAAAGGTGGATTGACAACTGTTAGAGGTTGTGTTTTCACTACAGTAGGAGGTTACCAGATGCAATGTTAGTGGACCCACCATGCATATAATCCTTTCTGATGGTAAGAACAACACAGAAGGAATCCACATTCAAAACGACACTGGGGGCAGCTGTCCACAGAAGAGAGCTCTCTGGCTTCTGCTGTCTCCAAAACTGATGGTCTATATAATGCACCAGAAAAAAAATCACAGCTGAAGAACAGTATCACAAAAATCTCTGAATTGTGAAGGAGTACCAATGGCATTCCCCTTCCAGAAAATCATAATCTAAGGAATCTGTCATATTTTTACTTGACCAAGTTCCAGTTTGGGAATCCACTAAAAGAACCACTATCAATCACATATTAAGGTCTTTATTGCAGAAATGTGGTTGAATTCCCTGTGGATCTAAACTCCATTTAGCAAACCTTGGCCATATCCCATATTCGTTATTTCCACAAAGGGATTGCATACACCCATGTGCACGTCTGAACCCATCAAAGTAATGTCCCATAATTATTTTCACTGCATTGAGTGATGTTCTCTGGCTACATCTACCCTGCTGAAATCCACTAGTGGTTACAACCCCACTCGACTGGCTGGCCTCCTTGACAGCAGGGTAGCTCTGTCCTTTCCTTACCACATTTGGCCACATGCCCTTCTTTTGGTCCTTCTTCCCCTAAGACATAGCTGTCATTTTGGGTCCCTTCCCAGTTCAAATTCTGAGCTGTGCTGCAGTCTTGAGGCTTGGTGTGCTCATGGAATGAAGCTGGGACTCTATATTTTGGTCCTGTCTGTATGACATGGCAAGTCTGGAGTTTTTGAGTTTGCAAAGCCCTTAGGGAGTTGCTGGAGGATTCTGCAGAGCAGAAGAAAGAGCCTGGTACATTCTCATCCATATTTCCTGCTGGGAGATATTCCCAGAGCAGAATAGATAAGACAAAACACTTTGATTTTTCTTTCAAAGTACCTACCTGGTACTTTCCAAAAAGCATGAGAATGAATTAATGTTTGTGCAATGTGGAGGATCAGTGAATCCAGAACAGGCATGCTGTGGGGAGTGAGATGATGGTGTAGACATACCCCCGCCCAAGTAAGTGTATGTAAATTGGAGTGATTTTCTGGGGACAGAGAGGTGTGGGAAAACACTGGGGAACTCAGCATTCAAATGCTGTGACTGCATTTTCAGCACTGAGGGTGCCAGCCCTCATGAAGGGATCCTGAGCATCAGTTGGTAATCCTGCTCTGAATGAAAAATACGCCCCCAGATTTGGGGTTTCTCTATGAAGGAGGAAGACAGAACTGCTTCACCTGAGTTAATTCTGAAGTGAAAACATAAGCTCTGACACACAGGAGCATTTGCACTTTTATGTGGGAAAACATATTATTAGAGCTTGACTGAAATGTGTAGGAGACTAACAATAATGACACCTAACTTCATGTCTCAGATACTGAGTACTAGAGTTTGGTGATGACTTTCTCACCATTGTTTAGACTCTCCTTCTTAGGGAAGGTCTTATGAAAGTAACCTATTTCTTTAAGAAAGCTGTGCTGCACTGTGGATGGTAGAGAGAGTGAAGATACCCTGGAGATCCTCTGCAAAACACCCTGGAGCAATTTGCATCAATTAACTCTACCACCAGCAAGTGGCTGCCTGTAGGCCAGGCTGTTGCCTATTATCTCTCAAAGTGGAGATAATTTTTCATGGAGAAAGTGGGAGGCTTTTGCTTACGAGGATGAGTTCACCCAAGGGTGCTCAGTTTAAGGGTCCTCTATAGTTTCTTACTCAGAGTGGGCAAGTTATAAGATAGTGCTTAAAAGACAAAAAAACCCAAAAAAACAAAAAACATTTAGTCTGTTGAATTTTACTTAATGTGCTGCAGTTTGTTGTTAGGACTTCTAAGCTCTGATGAGCACACGGTGTGTCACATTCCCAGGATGTGATCCAAGACAGTAACACAGTGGGGTAACTACCATCAAATGGTGTCCCTAGTTCCAGTTCTGACTTGAAAAGAGCATCACTAACACCTCTAGACATGTTTTTTTGGCTTTATTCCAAGGTTTCCTCCTCAACAGATGCTGAAATCCCAGAAGAAAGCAGGGATGAATATAATGAAGCAAATGAACAGCATAGTTAATTAGTAATTAAAGTCTCTTAAAAAAGGTAGGATTGCACTGAATCAAAAAAAGAAGGAAGGTTTATTGGATCTCTAACCTTAAAAGATTTTTTATTGTACCTATCATGCCATTTTATCATGACTAATTGTTAAAGAGTGAAAGATGGGAGCATGTCCTGATGTCTGATACTCAAAGCAGAAGTACACAGCAGTACTGCTATCTCCAGTAGGACAATCTGGTTTGCTGCAATGGTAGCAAAAGATAAGTTTGCAGCCAGGCTACTTCTTTCAACAGAGAACCAGCAAGAGAAACTGAAGAAAACACACAGAGAACAAGCCTATCATTAAAGGACAGAAAGGACTTTTTAAAGTAGCTCCTGGGGGCAGGTCTCATTATGTTTGTGCAGCACCTGGCACAACAGAGCCCTTCTGAATTCAGTTTTTGGAGCTGCAGACACATCCAACAAAATGACAGCACCAAATACTGAGGCTTAAAATAAAATTTGTGACAGAGGTATTAGGAACAAGGTTTGGAGAGAAAGAGGATCGGGGTTGATGGACTATGACAAAATTCCCTCACAGTGAGTCACATTTTAATTGAAAAACAATAAAAGAATGCAAGGGTGGGGAAAAGACATGGGTGAAAATCAGAGATCACCTGCCCTCGTGATAATTTAACTGAAGTTTTGGAAATGAATCATTGCAGCAGGCAACGGAAGGTTTCACCTCGGGCAGTGACAGGAAATGCAGGGCTGTAGCTGTGTGCAGAGCATTTTGGGCTCTCAATCAGCTCTTATTGATTGGGAAAGTACAGCTGTGCTCAGAAATTCTCAGCTTTTCTCTCACTTTCAGTTCGACAGAAAGAAAAATCTCAAGCAGCTTTTTTCAGGTTCTTTTTCTCGGAAGCAATGGGGTGAGTGGGAGGGGAGTTCACAGGAGGAAGACACAAAACTCACAATTTTACTCACATGTCTACTGAAATCACATGCTGTCAGTGGCCAAAAAATAGAAAACCCATCCAATCAAAAATAAAAAACCAAACCCCAACAACCAAACCAAAAAACCCAACCAAAAAACCAAACAAACCTCACAACCCCACACCCTTGCTTGAAAGAAGAAATATAAACAGCTGCCCAGGAGAAGACCCTAGTGAGAGACCCTTCAGAAAAGCTCATTTTTGTTCATAAGCATGCATCCATCTAGGCCATTCCTCTCTGGCCATCAGACTTCCTGGAATGGGAAATGATCTTGCCCAGAAGTTGAGCCTAATGCTAGTATTTATAAGCCAGAGTTTTCCAGACTTCTGCTGCCAAGTGTGTCTGACACTTCCTATGAGGTCTCCTCATTCTGGGCCAGGTTGCAGCAAACCACAAAACAGTTCACATTTTCACATTCCACAGTAATACACTTACTTTGGAAAGCTGTAATCGTATGGCTCTGGATGCATTTACCCTTAGGTGAGAAAAGAATGTATAAAGAGGAAGCCAGCACCTCCACTTGATGTAGCACCGCTCTGTGGCAGCCTCAGCAACCCCGGAATAGGTTAAATGTAAATGCCTTAATGTTTCTGAATCTGGTTGCAAATGCCTACTATACCAAGCCTAAAATGTCTTGGGAACTGATTTTTTTCTACAAATCAGTAAATGCTGTGTGGTGTCTTTATCCTTTCAGGTGTCTCTGTACTGTTTTTTATCTCATGCTGTGCACGTGGCTTTTTAAAAATCATTGCAACTATTAGAAACCAAATGGTGTTAGCCAGGAACTAGCAGAAGAGACCCCTGAAATCTCTGAGGTTTTGTTTTGGACCTTCACTTTGCCTTGATTTCACTCTTCTCCAAACATGGACCATTTGACAATTGCCCCCTTAAGGAATGATGGGTAAATGAATGGCCATTAAGTGACCGTGCACAGAAAGAAGCAGAATTTCCATTTTGCTGGTTAAGGACCAGATCCTGCACAGTCCTTAAACACATACATAAGTGGATAAATATGTGCTTGTGCATGTAATGCCCCACTGGATTATGGTGTGGTGCACACTGATACCATGTGGGCTTTACTAGGGTTTCATATGAGAGCTCTAGTGAACCTGTAATACACACAGTGAATTGTGTGCACAACCTACAGGCGTGCTGGTCATCTCAAAGAGGAATCAAACTCTGGGAAAGTTCAATAAGAGTATAGACTGTGAGGTACAAATAGATATAAGGGAAGGTAAAACTCTCCATGCATGATGGATGCCAGGCAAGAGTGGAGGAGATCCACAGGGAGACACTTAACCACAGGGTTTTTATGGAATAAAGATATTAAAAAGTGTGAGAATAGGTAAAACTTACACACTGCACTAGATTTTCTTGTTTCCTTATTTTGTGCTTAAAAATACCTAAGAAATTATATGCAAAACAAGAATTAACAAATCCCCATCTCAAAAGAAGAGGCCAAAACAAAACCAGAATCCCCTCATCTCCTGTCACCCTTAAAATCCCCCAGCATTTTCACAGTCTGATGCATGTGAGACGAAGCATTGAAAAGTCAGGAACCACTAAAAGTTACAGTATCTCACAAAATTTTTCATGTCTGTAGGAGAGAGGCATCAAATTTTCCTTGTAACTCAGAATATCTGATTTTTATCATGAATGAATTCAATATTAATTTTTTATTAATGTACACTAAAAAAGAATATGAAGTGCAGCAGAGTGATTTTGAAGTATAAAATGTAGCCTTTCTAATTTGAAAAATGTTCTACACCCACTTTGCAGTTACTTCCTGAGATACAAAACCCTGTAAAGCAATGCCCAAGTGAATCTAAAAACCATCATTAATTTTATTAGCTGTACTATTTGTCATATCTATTGTTTACTGTGTAAACAACAGACATATGGTCAATTTTGTACCAAAAGTCTATTCCCAAGAGAGTTTTAAGGCTCTGAGCATCACAGAAAAATACCTGTAGATATTTAAGTGAGATTAAAAGTTTGTTTTGATCTCTGAAGCTTTGCCTGGCTTGAGCATGACCACACAGAAAATGCTGCTAGTCCTGGGATACTTTGGTGCTTCAGAGTAGCAAATGCAGTATGCAAACTGGAGCTAGAGGTAGGAGGAGCCAGCGTGTGCCCAGGTGGCCCAGCAGGCCAGTGACACCTTGGCCTGTGCCAGCAATAGTGTGACCAGCAGGACCAGGGCTGTGATCACCCCTCAGCATCATGAGGCTGCACCTCGAGTGCTGTGCTCAGTTCTAGGACCCTCGTTTTAGAAAGGACATTGAAGTGCTGGAGTGAGTTCAGAGAAGGGCAGCAAGTCTCCTGAGAGGACTAGAGAACATGTCTGATGAGGAGTGGCTGAGGCAGGTGGGTTTGTTTAGTTCCAAGAAGAGCAGGCTCAGAGGGACCTCACTGCTCCCTACAACCTTACCTGACAGGAGGGTGTAGTGAGCTGGGGGTTGGTCTTTTTTACCATACCTGCAGTGAGAGAACCGAGGAAATGGCCTTAAACTGAGACAGGGGAGATTCAGATTTCATAATGATTTTTTTTTTTTTTTTCACTGCTAGGATGGTCAGACATTGGAATAGTTTGTGCAGAGATGTGGTAGAGTCACAATTCCTGGAGGTGTTTAAGATGTCTGAATCTGGCACTGGGGAATGTGGTTTACGGGTTTCACTGCTGCTGGCCTGATGGTTGGACTTGATAATCTTACAGGTCCCTTCCAACATTGATGATTCTATGATTCTGTTCTGTGGGGGACACATCATAAGCCAGGTACCTTTCTAAGGGTTTTTGGTTTAGATTTGTCTTTTAATTTTGGGGATTTTAGTTGTCATTATAGTTTTACTGATGTTCTCCTGCCTAGTTAAATGCCTGCAGAAGTCCATAGGAGAGGTGTTTTTAATAAATAAAGGGGAGTTGTGGAGGCCTGTGGGTCTGCCAGGGGACTTCCTGGGGCTATGCCTTGGAAGAATGTCCCCTAGACTTCAACCTCTCCTGTGGACCCTCTGTTTAACTGACAGGTTGTCAATCAACCCCAGTGCCACGCCCCTCTATTAGCCCCTTGACTGTTCCTGCCTTATATGGTCAGGGTTCCCATAGTTTCCATGTTCTTTGTAACCCCATTGGCTTGTGCCCCTGTCCGTTTACCCTCGTGTCTCCCTACTGGTCAGTGCACTCCTTTTTCCCACCCACACCTCTCAGTGATTGGCTGCTACCATTGGCTCCACCCCCATGTAAGCTTGGACCCCTAACTGTCATTGTCTTTACCTCTGGACCCCTTCAGTGTGTGCCAACAATAAACCCCACTGGAATTCTACACAAAGACCCTTCCTGTCCTCTGTCATCAACAAGTTACCTGTGATGTGTGGGGGTGATTGCTGTGTGTCTGCCCAAACATGTCTGTCTGTCCTTCCTCGTGGAGATGCTTCAGGAAGGTTGCAACAAGTCACCTCTGGCCCACACTGTTCTATGTTGGAGTAGGGTTTTCTACAGTATGGGGGCACTAGCAGGCCATCCACATGTTTATGATGAAAATCTCAGAGCATGTGGAATGGGTCTTGTTTAACATGCAAGTTTTTGGCATTATTGGGAAAGAGGAAAAAAAAATTCTTGACAGGACTTAGTAGACTTTAGTACATAAAGTGTGCAAATTACTGCATTTCTAATGAATGCTCAGATTACTTTGAGGCTTTCCAAACCTCCTAGATCATGGAATTATGGAATAGTTTGGTTTGGAAAGGACCTTAAATAATATCTAGTTCCACCCACCCTGCCATGGGCAAGAACACCTTACACTACAGCAGGTTGCTCAAAGCCCCATCCAGTCTGCCCCTGAACACTACCAAGGATGGAGCATCCACCTTGTCTCCAGGCAATCTCTTCCAGTGTCTGAAGCACTCATGGTAAAGAATTTCTTCCTAGCATCTAATCTGAATTAATCTTTTTTGCAGTTCAAAGAATTCCCCTTTGTCCTACCCCTACAGACCCTTGTAAAACGTCCCTCTCCACCTTTCAAGATGAACGCCTTTGTAGCAGTAGAGTAAATCTTAAGTGTATAAATGTTGTATGGGGACTTGGGGTGCAGACAATGAAAAATACTCTAGCACTGAAGGTGCTTTGTGACCCTCATCACTGGTGTACCTGAGCACTGTGGAGCATCACTTGTTCCTTCCTGCAAACTCCAGCAGGAAAAGGAGCAATAATCTTTCTGGGGTCCTTAAATATGAATGGTCTATGATTCATGTGACCCAGGAAGGACTAGAACTGACATCTCCAAAATCCTGCTTTAGTGTCCTGTTCCTATTGTCAGACTTGGTGACAAAGTTCTTGTTACAAACTTCTGCAATGCAATGTAACTGGTCTGGCAATATCAGACCAGTTCTGTCTTGTTGTAGGTGACCTATGAGATGAGCATGAGCTGAGCTGGATGAGTGTGGCTCTGTGGATGTGTGGTGGGGTCTGATACAAAGACTGCAGAAATGTATGGACTCTGTTGACCATCTATTAATTTGTAAGTGTTCAGGCTTGTAACTGCTGTGGTTGAAATTTGCAGTTTTAATTGGCTTTTGTAGATATTTAGATTATACAAGATTTCCAGCTTTACTACTATGAATATTAAGGAGGCACATTTAAAAGTATGGACTTACTATAATTATTTTTGGACATCTCTCCAAAAGCTGAGGACTGTTTTATAAGTAAAATAACCAACACGAGTATTGCTCAATTCTGTATCAAATTAAGTTTAAGAAGTTTGTATATAATAAATAATGTTATGATTTGAAAATATTCCATTACATTATGTTAATAAGTCTTAATAGACATGGATCATCACACACAGTTGTTAGCTTTATTGTTAATCAGATCTTTCTCATTTACACACTGTAGTTAAGAATGAAGTGTCCTAAAATTGACTGTGTGTAATGTTAAATGTAATTTCTGAAAGTACCATGCTATTATAAGTACCTTGGAATTGCATATTTAATGGAATATTCAGTCCCTGAAATAAATCCCTTACTTTTTACCACTAACTTCACAAAATGTTTTAAGGACAAATACAAGCGCACCGTCCTTTCAGGAGAAGGTTGAAGTTATTAGAGCTTTGAGAGATCCTGATCAGCAAATGCCAAATCTAAACTTGTCACAACTGTACTTATTATAGTTGAACTTTCCACCTCCCTGTGAGTGGCCTGTCTTGTCACACTTATTCTACCTGACCTATTTTCCAGCTCTGCACTTAAAGATGTTAAAAAAAAAATTCTGCATCTCTTGAATGAGGACAGAAAGAATTTTCATAGTGCTGAATCAACAAAAACCCAGTCTGTGGCTGGGGACCTCTGCCTCCTGCTTCCCACAAAAGAGATTTTCCTTGTGGAGCCCTGGACTCCTTCCACCTGCATCATTCACTGGCTGGGGTGTTGCATAATGAGGTGAAGATGCAAGGACCTCATGGCACCTTCATGAACTGATGCATGTCTTGAAGGCAAAGCAAATAGGGAATGTAGAATAATGTGCTCAGTACAAGTTCATCCTGCTGCATTGTCTACATTTACAAAGGGCTTCAGAACACAGAGCTACTTATCAGCAGCTAACATGAAGAGTTAGAGCATGGGATAAAGCTCACTCCCACAATCATCTGGGCAGTTCTCTGGCATGGTTTGGGGGACATCTGGGCTGATGGCTCAGCACCTGTCTGGTCTGGGAGAGAAGGGGCAGTCCTGATGTGTGGGCATCAGCCATCCCATTCAGGGACAGGTTCTGGCCTTTTTCACTCAGTACAAACAGTCACAGACATATGGCATCAGGATACTTAAGGACAGCAACATCTTGTATGTCTGAGTGACTATGGCAGTGATAAATATGGTTTTAGACCCACTAACAAATTTCTTTTTTCTTCCCTCACTCATATCTTGGATAGACATGCAGGCAAGAAATTGTACACAGTGTATCCATTCTCTGGCACTGGGCCCAACTGCCCCATCTCCTACAGCTAATCTGTTTTATCATATAAGATGGGTTGATTGAATCCAAAGTGTCTATTGGAAATGGTCTTTGGTCCATGCAAGCTTCTTAACTGGGCTTTGGGATTTTTTTTCGGTGAATACTACCTGGCACAGAACCAAACTGTGCTAAGGACCATCAACAGTGGTGACAATCAAGCTCTCTTGTCTGGGAATGACCCTGGCTCTATTTAACTCATTAGAATAAAAGTTGTCTAAAAACTTCTCAGTTAGTCCTTGCTGCCGCATAATTTATAATATCACACTAAGGAATAAATCACAGTGTTCAAGTGAAGCAGAAAAAGATTATAATTTCAGCTTTACATGTCAAAAAGCTAAAGCCTATAGGACTAAATCCTCAGAACTTATTGGGAGTTATGCCTATAAGCAGGCAAGACTAGAAATGCTTATTGAGATTCACACCAAGAAAACCCTAAATGCAGACAGAAGTGTTGGACTGGATGCAGCAGTAGCTTCTCCTACTGGAGGTACAGTTTACAGGTTTCAAAGTGTGCTTTTGCTTTCTCCAAATAACTAAATAACTAAATGTTAGTTATTTAACATTTTGTTGTCAACAAATGTTGTTGACAACAACATATGTTAAATATGTAAACATATGTAATATGTAAACATATGTAATATGTAAACATATGTAATATGTTGACAACATATGTAAATGTTGTCAAGATCATAGAATCATAGAATGTTCTGAGTTTGAAGGGACTCAAATGATTATTGAGTCCAGCTCCAATCCCTGCACAGGATGATCCCCAAGATCCACACCATGTGCCTGAAATCATTGTCCAAATACTTCTTGAGCTCTGTCAGGCTTGGGGCTGTGATCATGTCCCTGGGGAGCCTGTTCCATGTCCAACCACCCTCTGGATGAAGAACCTTTTCCTAATATCCAGCCTAAACCTCCCCTGACACAGCTTCATTCTGTTTCCTCAGGTCCTATCACTGGTCACCAGAGAGGAGATCAGTGCCTGCCCCTCTGCTGCCCCATGTGAGGAAGTTGTGGATTTGCATGAAGTCTTCCCCCAGTCTCCTCTTCTCCAGGCTGAACAAGCCCAGAGCCTTCAGCCATTCCATGTACTCCTTCTCTAGGGAAGAGAAAGGGAAGGAAAGGTAAAAGTGAGGCTAAGGCAGGAGAAAGGTGTTCATGCTGGGAACATGAGGCTGGTAACAAAGAACTGCCACTGTTAGCAGGGAGCAGCACAGATGTCTTGTGTACACTTCACCTACATGTCAGCATTGCTGCCTAATTCTTGCTTCCCCCAGCCAAATTCTTCATGTTTTCATTCCTCTGGTTCACTCATTCAATAAAGGTTATAGAACTGCTAAGAACTGCAGATGCAACTGTGACAGGATGGCCATGGTCCTCATACTCATTTTAAACACAGTGGACCCTTTATTCCAACAAATACATAGTTTATAGACAGCTTTTCATTCTCACTGGACTTCCCTAACTTTTAGAAGCCTTGGTAAATGTTTTATCTTTTGAACTAAATGAAACAACTAGTCAATGTGGAAACTGGTTTCTCCTGTCAAACAATTACTGCAAACCCAGAAGGGAGTACTGTGTAGCTGTAGTCAGGTCCCCTGTTCCTTCTCCTGCTCTGCTGAACCAGCACTTTGTCATCAGTCTATTGCCAAAGGAAAAATGCCCTTTCCCCCTGCTCCCCACCCCCCCCATGGCAATTCTGAGATTTTCAGAACAGAGCCACAAAGGTGAAAATTAGAGAGGAGGGGATGTGGTCTTCCCTCAACAGGATTCCAGTACCATCTGCTGGCAGGAGAAACATGGGTTTAGCCTGGACTTCTCCTCTCAAATCTGTATTCTTCTGTATTCTGCTTGTGCAAGACAGGTTAGTGTGTTTTTAATTAATTACTCATGTCAGTCAAAACTGCTCTGCTAATGCCAGTCATATCTTAACAAATGGGCTCCTCACACCTTTCATAAATGTTTTCTCTATCAGATTCAGCAAGACTGGCCCAGTTTTCAGTAAAGAAAAGTTTGGTTTAGACCTCAAGGTCCTATCTGACTAATGGCATAAGTATGGTGAGTTTATGTCTCACATTATTGTGTGTGTGTCTGGGGAAGGGTATGTAGTTTTGCAACACAAACATTTGGGGCAATATGCTTCCCTTCTGGAGGATTCAAAACTTAAAAAATTCAGTATGTGCCTGGATGTTCTTTGGCCATAGAAGACAGACCCTCAGTGGGTCAGTTCCCAAATTACTGATGGTCTTCTGGAGTATTTAATAGTTCTAGTTCCTCTTGTGGGTTGTGATTCTGAAAAGCACATTTTTACTTTTGCACTGCTCCTGTCTCATTGAATTCAATGTTTGCAGAGTTTACTGTTGAGCTGAGGTTATGTTTTGGAGCTCCTCCTAACCTTAGCTTCAAAAGTCACTCTGGCTTAGTCTAGAGTGCAGGTGTGGGCATGTGCAGAGACACTTCAGCTGTCTTTAATAGGGCTAACATAGGCACAGGCAGAAATTTACGTTTCAGCATAAGCATCAATATCAATACCTGAATTTCTAAAATTAGTTCAAACTCCCTACGTGTGTTATAGTTGTGTTTCTGACTGCTCTAGCTGATAAAACACATTATCCTCTTAGCTCTTTTCTGAAAGTACATTATCAAAATAATTCTTGAAAATGTATATGATGACTGGAAGTTGTATTCTCTCAAAGTTATCAGTAATGTTGTATATATTACTAAAGTACTTTTCAAGTTCTACTTTATATTGCACATTTTTAGCAAAGATAGAGACAAATCTAGGACATTCAAATGCATATCCTTTAGTAAGGTTCAGGTTTCTGCAATAGTATGAAACATATTCGGAGGATGGTAAAAATATTGTGTGCTTATACAGCAAAAAATACAATTTACAAGATAAACACTCTTCATTACTCTTCATTGTAAGCTTCATGCATGGAGATTTTAACATTTTGTTATCATATAATAGAAACCAAGGTCTCTGATAACAGTTTTTAGAGTTTTCTTTTAACATTTTCTTCTAACTCAAACACAAATCTTAGTTTTCTTAAAAATCCATAAATCATCCAAATTATATGTGCTGCAAGAAGAAGGCCCATGGGCTAGGTATCCCTAGGTATACATTTCCTGTAACTGGTATAAGTAGTACTTATTTTATTACAGTATCAGAGAGATATCAAACATTAAAAGGTTAATGAAAAACAAATCCTAATGATAGTGTTAACTTACAAGCACTATTTCTGCTAACACATCCTTGCTCCCCATTTAAACACCATTTCAGTCTTTAAATATTAATATACTGCAGGTTGATTATGACTATGCTTGGAATTAAATTATCTTTGTTATATTAAAATAAACCACTAAACACTAATTTCACTGTTGAGTATTCTGATGTAATATAGAGTCTGAAAATTTTCGCTTAAGTTCCTCAGACCTTCAGGTTTCTCTTTTTATGTTGAAAAGCCTTATGGATTCTTAAGTAATTCAACTTCCCATTAAGACTTCTGATGACTGCCATGATACATTTAGATGCATCACTGGGGATTTGGGGTGTAGTTTTGTCTTCAATTTAACCTGATACAGCCTACTTTCTCCTCTCTGCCCCCTCTCACATATTCCTGCCCCTCCCTCACACAGTGTTCTGCAGGTCATGTGAAGGTGCAGTGAGTTGATGTGGAAATTAACCCTATGAAAACAAAGGTTTGTTTTCTGCTGGTTTAGCAAACAGACCTATTTGTTCAAGGTGATGGTAGACTTGATGTGAGGAGCTCTGCTGGGTGGGAAGGGGCAAGACCTGGCTGTGCTCTCCTAATGGCTGCTCCAGCTCTGGGATAAGTGTAATGTGATGTTTTGTTTCTGCCCCTCTATTTAATTCTTCTATCATACCTACCTCCCAGATTTGCTGCTTCCTTGTACCTGCAACATGATACGAGGCACAAAGTATGTCAGAAAGGACAAAAGCCTTGAAATTATTCCAAAATACTAAATGAATGGGAGCAAGCATGCTCTGTCTCTCATGCCCATCTGTGGTGGAAGTTGCAGGAAAGCCTACCCTTTTTGCAACCACAGTGATAAGGAGGGGATGCTAGAGGTAGAAATGAGATCTAAAAGCTTGAAACCTACACACAAATTTCTCCTTCCACTGCCTGGACTCCGGGATTGCTGCTCACCAATAGGAAGGCCCAACATGGGACCATGACCAGCCTTTCCACCACCTTAAGTCACGTTAGGGTAGCAAACCTGTTTGATGCATGTAGCTCTGGTACATACAACCCAGCTAAGAAACAAGTGTCTTAGGGTTGTTACAGTTTAAACACAGAAGGATTGAGAATACTAGTTTCTTATTTCTTTATTCATTGTGAATGCAAGTAAAATGCACAGCTCAGGTTGCATAAGAACTTGATAGAAAAAATGCAATTCATAGCTGTTAAAGTCATCATCTTGGAAAGAAATCATTAACTCAAGATGCTGGAAAGATAACAAATATCTGCTGAGATTCTTTAACCTGGAATTTTTATTCACTGCTGCACAGCCTGGATTGGTTTTTAAATAGTGTTGGTATTGAAGAGGACATCCCTGTATTCCCAAGTGTCTGTTCTAGTGGCAGGAGTGTCAGGATTCAGAGCCCCCTGGTTATACTTCCAGAAGACTTTTCTGTGGGAAGCAGGTCTATGTTTTATCTCAAAATTATCGGGACACTGAGATCTGGAGCAAATAATATGTAAATCCTAAAATTATTTACATTTTAAAAATTCTCATGGGTTTTAATTTACCTTTTGAGGTCCTTCATGCCTGCCTTTGAAAGTGGCTCATCTTACAGAAATCTTTGTAACTTACTGCTTTCAGGCCTTTTCAGGCATCTCCTCCTAATGATCTGAAATTAGTAGTTACTTACCTTAAGGCCCATACTAGTGACTTCTTCCTCTTAATCCTTCCTGAAGACCTGTTCCATTTGCAATATATTTCTGTGATCTGTTTGCATTATTGAATTTGCCTCTTCATTCCCATTTGCTGAGTTATTAATCAAATATGTGCTGCTAAAAAGCACCAGAAATATGAGGTGCTTTGACAGAAATCAAAGTTCTTTCTTTTATGTTCGGGGGGTATGTGTTTGTGCTGTGTTTGCGTGGGGGTTTTATTGTGGTTTGCTTTTTTGGTTTTTTTTTGG
>VYXD01001224.1:1080832-1100580 GCA_013397195.1 Hylia prasina | reverse complement strand
TTTTTCTTTTTCATATCATCATGTTTGGTTTCCCATTCACAGGAAGCTCAAGGAACATTTGCACAAAAATTGAACCTCACCAGAGAACAACAGGTATTTTCCTCCCATTTCCTTAATGGAAAACCAGGGGAAATGCCCACTCCAGTGTATGTGCAGTTTCATATACTGTCTCAATGGGCAGTTTAGATTTCTTGTAAGATTCACAGCACACATACAACCTATTCCTAATTTCTGCCCAACATGAAATTGAACCTGACAGGTTTTAGTTACACAGGACCACTAAAAGAAACATTTCTGTAGGAAAACAAACATGAAACCCACTTAAAAACCAAAGTTGGCAGCAACCAATTACCTGTAAGTCCAGCTTTGCAATGCTTAACTTGTGGGAATAACTATTTACATGGTACTTTATGTCACCCAGGTGCTTCAGAAATGATAACTCAGACTTTGTAGTGTTTTGCAGAAACTTAAGCAAACAGTGACAATACCTCCCAAGGACATAGTCAATAGCAGAGGTAGGGTTTGATTCTGGCATTCCCAGTACTCGATTCTGGGTTTTCCTTTGACTCACTAAGTACACAGAATTTTACAACAGGGGACTCCTTACTTCCTCCAGGTCTTCACAGGCTCCTCAGGAAGAAACATAGGAAAAATGCCCAGCTGCAGATTCACCCCACAGGCTTTGGCCCAAGAGACTTCTGTGAAAACCTGTGTGTTTCTTCTCTGCTTCCTCAATATTATCAGGGAGCAAGGGCTTCCAGAAGTTCCTAGAACACTTCTCTCATTCAAGCAGGCTGGAGGGCAGTGCTTTCTAGAGATTCTAGAGTCTTTGTCACCACAGATGCAGTGAAATGGAGTTGGTGTGAGACTAGGCTGTGGAGCCACTGTTCATCCCATCACTGTGCTCTTGGTAGTTTGGCAAATTTGAATATCTCAGTTTCTGACAGTGCCGGGGTTTCCTTCCAGGCTCTCAAAAGTCAGCAGATGCTGTTCTCCAGTTCTGAAAGTGTGCATTTGGACAGGTCTTCAAAGATGTTAGAATTTCCATATGAAGAAGAATTAGAACCCTCTCTAAGTAGTTGGCAATATTCAAATATTTGCTTATTTCATGGTTTCCTCTTTTTTCTCCCCACCATTTTCATGCCCCACAGGATTTTTTTTGTGTTTCTGCTTCTCATCTGATATGGAACATTTTAATTTTTCCCCCTAAACTTTGAGATTTCCCAAGATTTTTTATTGGGTATCAGCCCATTTTAACTGTAGCACTGGACTCTGACAAGCTACTAACAGTTCTGCTCTTACTGTTGTTTTACATATACCCATCTGGGACAAGTCCCAGTGGGCAGACCAGGGGGAGAGGCTTCTGTGCTGATCACTGAAGACCAGGGCAAGCTTTCTTTGATGGCTTTCCACAAGAGTTTCTATATTGCTGCTAAGCACAGAAACAAGATGCCAGCATCCTTCTAGCCACAGATGGCTACAAATCTGTGATTTAACTCATGAATGTTCTCTGCCTGTCTGCCACTAACCCTCTGCCAAAGTCAGTCTTCAGCAAAGGCTGACTGTGGAGGAGTCTGTATGAAAAGACACTGCTTAGTTTGTGTTAGGTTATTCAAAACAGTCCAAGTACTTGTTTTGAAATGGGTCTGCCAATGGTCCTGCATTGGAGGAGGAAGAACTGTGGTCTTCCCATGGCNGATACTTTTGAGCAGGGAAAAATATATTATGTTCATGCAACAGAAGAACCAACATGTTCTGCTGCAGCACTGGAGCTGAGGGATGGTCATGTAGCTGTAGTTCTTAAGCACAGGCAATCAGCAGAGCCAGATCCATATGAGGAAGGACTATCGTGGATAGTCCAGATCAAGCTGCACACAGCATGTCTGGAGATGGGAGGGAGGTCACTGGCAGTCTTGGCTTATTTGGGTTTCTTATCACTGCACAGGAGTTAAGCCACAAGAGATCTCTTGGGCAGGGTGTGGACAAAAATCACACTTCACTGCCTGCACAGTAAAATTTACATTAAAAATTATAGTTGTGTATTGACATCCATGGAATTCCACATATGGATACAGAAGGAGGCCACAAAAATACCTGGACCTTTGTCATGGTAACTGGGAATATGATGAGAAGTATGATGAAAATCTCACGTGATGCCTGTCTGATTTTACCTGGCTATTGAGAAAGGCTAGAGAGCAAGGGTAAAGTTCTCCTGGTCCAAGATATGCTCTCAAGGAAGTAGTAAATCATGACCTTCTTCCTGATGCATTTGAGTGCATCATCAGTGCCCATCAGCTGGGTACTGATCCTGCAGCAGAGCATCCCATGTCCAACTTTCCCTGTTCCCTACTCCAGCCCATTGATTGTGGGTCACTTATCCTGAAGTGAAATAGAACTTCAGGACAGAAACTTTTTTTTTGGTAAAGGCAATGACATTTCAACAGTATCTCATGTTGTTGCTGCTGCTTAATGAGCTTCAGCATAAAATGTTTTGTAATATCAGTTATACCACCAATATCACTCACTGTCATTCACTGTGAAGCCAGCAGCAGCAAAAACACAATCACATCAACAACCCTCTGCTGCCTGATGAGTGGATTGGTCAGTATAATTCACAGCACTGCAGGTTAGTTTTAGCAGTGCAGTTTTATTCAGGAACATGGTGCTTTCACACATGTAATAGAATAGCTGTGCCTGATCTTTGTATCTCAGGATGGGCCCAAAGCATATGATGATTTGCAATAAAAATGTAGTTTCAAATGCCTTTGTTGAAAGAACTACTATTTCACCAAAAACCCCATTAGTCCCCAAACCTTCCCCATCATAGTAACCTGAGAAAGATGTGTAGTCCCATTTCTTATATTTGTGCATACTGAGAGTACCACCTTTGGGGCTATTGACAGACATGAGTTGGCTCTTACTTGCCAAGTGGTTATTTTTGCAGAACAGACCAAAACATTTCTGGTATTGCCCTTATTGAAATAAATGCTCTCAGCTTTGAGGGTAACACTTGCCAGTGCAGGGTGGGAGCTGCAAGGAGGGGAAGCAGGGCAGTGGTGGAGCTTGTTACTCGTTGATGCTACAGAGGTGTCAGGGGACAGGATGCCACCACACCACTGCACCTTCTTGCTGCAGCAGCTGCCTACATGTGCACTCCTTCTGATGAGAGTGGATTGAGGACCTGACAAAGCCACGGTGCTCGTGCAGCATGACCAGGGCATTTCATGCTCTGCAGATGTGAGCAGAGACTCCTTGGGGTGAAAAGAAGCTCATTACACTTCAAATTCTCATATTTGAAGCTTTGCTCAGTACTTGATGCTTATCAGATTTTCACTGCAGTGTGGGTTGTCAGCCACTTCTCTGGAGATACTTTAAAATAGTATCACCAGTATCTGATCTTCTCACTCTCTCAAGATATCACCCAGACTGCTTTTGTTTTCACTGCAGGGGTGAAGAACTAAAGAGTGTCAAGAGTCTCTTCAACTTATCAACCCCTTCTGCTCCCTCTTAAAATGTGTTTGTAAATTCTTTTTATGACCAGCCCATTGCAGTGTGGGAATTCTGGTGCAGAGACTTCACTCTCTGCCCAGCCAAATGAGACAAATACTTAGCCTCTGACTTGCCCTAATTCCCTGGAGGGTAGGACTCACTGGATTTGGTTTGTACTCTTATACAGTGCCCATCCCTGTGTACTTGAGGTTCCTTTCACTTCCTTCTCCTCTAAGATTCCCTTTGGGTTAGTTTTGAGAAGCAACAGTGACTTGCATTCCTAATCAGATATGAAATGGGAGAAGAGATGCTTATAGAATATAATTGTTATGTGTCATGTGGATACTTCTCTGTTGTAAATCCCAAATAATTCTACAGTGGTTGATTATTGATTCTGGTCTTTGAAATTCAAACCTCTGGTCTTCTCAGAAGGCCTGACAGAATTCGACACAAAATGATTACTTAGCTATGGATTTTTTTGTCCATCTAACCCACTGAATTTAATAAAATTGAGAAGTTGTTTCACAAGAGGGTTCCAGAACCAGAAGATGGAGGGATGAATTGTCCTTTAATAGCTTGTCCAGGATTTAGATAATTTCTGGATTAGCCTGTTGAATTTGATTCAGGTCCTGATTCAACAGAGCATGTTACTACTGCTTTGCTGAATGAATAGGGATGGATCTGAACACAGACTTAGAGATCATTATATATTAGTGAATGAGATTTTTAAAGGTATTTAAATGTTTAACTCATTAAGTATTTTTAAAAATCTGTCTTTAAATATTTTGCTGAATTAGGGCCCTAATTTCCACTGAATTCTCTGTGGTCTGGATTCTCCAGTTTGCCAAGTTCATTTGTTCCTTTTAGACTTCCTTCTGACATTTCCCTTGATCAGCAAATATGTGTTGAAATACACCTTGTTCTGTCTATAGTTGCCATTTAAAATATATTCATTAAACACGTTGGCTAATGCGTTATTAAGGAAACACCTTTTATCCTTCTCTAATCATATTCTTGGTACATGTCTCATGATGCAATGAGTGCTGGGTACATTTCCAAGATGTGTAATTGTGTCTCAGAGCATTGTGATGTAACAGGCTTCTCAGGTATCATCCTTCCATGCATGAGACAGGGCTGGGTTTGTTTATGGGATGAGAACATATCTGATATGTTGGAACTGGGTGGAGGAAGAGGTTGGTGGTAGTACTGCAGGGAGGTCATGTGGGGTTATGGTCCAGTGCTCTTTCCAGAGCAGCCACCCCACTGCTGGAGACATGATGCAGAACAGGTTGGGTGGTTCTTATGTCCCATGGGCTGACCAGGCTGTCAAAGCCTGAGTAACAGACCCAAGGCATGAGGGGAGCACAGGGAGGGCAGTGGTCTCTCTGCATGGTGCCTGAAGCAGCAGCTCCACATCACCAGGAGCTCTGGTGAGCCTGGTCTGAAACAGAGGGAGGTGTGCAGTGCTGCCAGTCTGGGGTGACACAGAGAGCACAACCATCACCCTGCACTGCCGGCAGGGTGTCACAGCCTGCTCATTTGCCCCAGGAAATCTCTGCCTGTCCATCTCACCCCTCGGTGCCTACACCTTATTGCTGAGCTTTGGAAGGAATGTAAGTGCTTCATTGACCACGGGGTTGAATTTCACCCGAATTAAATCCCTTTGAAAACTTAAACTGGCTTGCTGATGAGCTACACAGAAACACTTCCTGTCTCCTGCATTACCATCTCTGAGTTTTGCGCTTTCTGAAACACAAAGCATCCATGGATTTCAGACATTGTGGTAGATGGTAGTGAAAGAAACACTATCCTCGTGTAACACGGGGAGCACTCAGTTGACTTAAGTCAGGTTTGGCTGAAGGAATTTCCATCAGCTTTAGCCTTGTACACTGAAACCTGGCAGAAACATGATTGAACATTTTTGAAACTAGAGAATAAAACAGACCTGTGAGAGAAATCGTCATTAGACCTGCAACAACACAAAATCTACCACCTCTCTGCACTGGTGCCATTTATCAGTATTTAATACAAATAGATACACATTGGAGCAAAAGGGAAGAAGAGAACCCCACAGGACATGACTTCCAATTAGCAGGGGGTCATATCCCCTGCTGTGATTTACTATTGGAAAAACATGCAAAAGATAATTGAACATTACATTCTCTTCTCCCCCTGCTGCTGGCAGCATTAGAAGGAGAGCTGCTCTGGACCCCTTGGGGAGGTGGGGAGAAGGGATCAGGCAATGACATGCAGCGCCACATAATAACAGTGATTCATAACCTCGTGGCACTAAACTCACTGGGCCAGATCTTTACCTAGTGCCCGCTGGTGCAGCTTCATTGACTTCAGGAGGGAGATGCTGATTTACATCAGCTGCAGATCTGGCCCATTTACTTTTTCTCTTTAGGAAAGCAATAAAGTATACAGAGGGAGATCAGGATGTGCAGTGCTCCACAAGGCAGCATGATGGGATTCTGCAGAGGAATGCTAAATACCTGAGAGGTAGTGACCACTTCTGCTACATAAGATCAGGTTATATTGCCCTCGTGCCTCTATGAGTTGGCCTCTACAGTTTAAGTCAACTGTGAAATTTGCTATTTTGGCCTTGAAAAGCCCAAATAAGCTGGAGTGGTGTTAGTTATAAACTCCACCAAACAATCAAAGAAAAATCACTTTCTCTACAGTTTCAGGAACAGGTTTTTGCTACCAGAATCATTGTCTGGAGGTGCTGGTATTCCTATTATTAAAGAAAGTTTCCTTAGTCTGATTATTTTCTTATCCTGATTTGCCTTGGTCTGCTGAGTTGGTCTAAGGGAAGGGAGCATAGTACAGCCTGGGGACTGAGGGTGCTCGTGTCTCTGTCCAGCTCCAGCACTGACTTGAGCGTGACCTTGAGCAAGTCCCTCGACAGTCCTGCATGTCTGACTTTCCTCCTTGGCTCTTAAGAAGATTTTCTTTCCTTTGTGTGATTGTCTGGGAATTTTACAGCTTTCTAGAAATAAAAGGCAACCCTTCTCTGATGAGGCCAGGACAGACACAGCTGTCCCTTCTTTTGGGCTGAGACTACACACGATTTACCCCAGCCCTGGATAGGACAGTTATCAGGAGGATCTTGGCACTTCTGGGGTGCAGGGGTCTAGGAGAGGCTGTGCAGCTGTGCCAGGAGTATGGCTGCTGTAGGAAGAAGAGGTTTGTGATGGCAGCACCAGAGCCCTGGGACTCGCAGGCTTTACCTATCCCATTTGGCACAGGCTGCAGTGAGGAATTTTTAATGAGAAGATTTGGAAATGTTAGCAGATTGTAGCAGCTCGTGCCTGCTTTCACTAGCTGAACCAGCCAGCGATTTAATTACATGTGTGGCGCACAGCTAACTTCTCCATGCCTGTGTGCTGCATTCCGAGCAGCCCAGTGCAGGAAGGTGGGCTGGCCCTGGAAAAATCTGTGCCGACCTGTGTGTGACTGCCAGGGCCCGGATTCAGCAGTGGGAATTGCATTCAAGGGCACAATAGTTTCCTCCCTAGTGACCAGGCTTGATGTGGTTGCGAGAATACATAACCAACATGTCTGCTTAATCCTTTTTCTTTTTATGTGGCTTCCTGTTCTTGTCCCTCTGTACTGCAATGTTGTCAGCTCCTCGAGGCAGGGACCATGACTTTATATACCTTTGCTAAATGCTAATACACTCATCACATTGCTGCCTAGCGAGCGAGACAGCCGTGGTGTGAGCTGGCTTCAAAACAGCAGGAGCTCTGTCTCACTTTCTCAAAGACTCGGGTGGTGCTGGGGTTGTAATTTAGGTGCCTGTACTGGTGAATTGGAGCGAATTGTGCTGATCTGATCTTTACTGCAATAGCACCTGAAGGGGAAAAAACAGGAAGAATGAACCTTGGTATTGACAGCTCTGCACTTACAAATATTTTTTTCTTTTTAATCCTTAATTAAACCTCTATCAGCTTAGACATCTTGATACTTTAAAATAATTAATATTGGGCTGTTCCAGGTACTCCCCTTTTGCATTCATGCTTTGTACCATTCATTTCTTTCCTTTCCCACACCCTTATACTCCAATTTCCTGACTATGAAACTTCAGGCTTTATTTTAATGGGGAGTGAGATTATGAAGAATCACATGAATCCAGAAGCTGAGTGATTAAGCAAAAAGCATACACAACAAAAAAATGCCATGCTTGTCACATCAGCATTTGCTGCTGCTCGAGAAGTCCTAGGAAAGAATTAGACCAAGGCTAGTGATGGAACCTGGGAAATGGTGTTTCCAAGATTTTTATTATCATCATATACCAGATGCATCAAAATTAACTTTCTTAATGCCGTTTTGCAGTATGCAAGTGCTGTTATTTCCATTTCATGGCTGGGGAGCTGGGACACAGACAGAATTAACAACTTGCCCAAAGTTGCTCAGGCAATCCACAAAAGAGAGAGAGAGAGAGAGAGAAAAACAACAAATATGTTAGAACCCTTAGTCAAAGTCCTCATCATTCCTTCTTGCAGGTGAAATGAGCTGGAGAAGAAGGTTAGTAGCACCAGGTTAGCCACCCCAGGCTGACTTATGGTTCAGAGTAAGGAAGCAGGCAAATGTGTGGCTGTCTATCTAGAGGGTATTTGCACTAATAAAACTGCTGAGTCTGGAAAGCTGAGCATTTTCCCGTGTGATTGCTGCTGTTTCATTTTCTGGTCATGGTGGGAACAGCCTTTCTGGTTCTTAATGGAATTAGTAAAACATCCAAACATTTCATAACTTTAATGGCTGTGGAAGTGGGAGAAACTCCAGCTGGTAGGAGTAGAGATGGCTCCTGGTTTTCCAAGTCAGCTTGCCCTTTCTCTACTGAGCTATTTTATTTTAGTCATGTAATGTCTTCTCACTTGTGGTCAGAAGAAAAGGAGAAAACAGATTAGTAAGGGTGCAAAGTTAACATGTAAAGTAGCATCTCATAAATTGGAAGATATACATTAAATATGCCTTAAAAAATTATGTATCCACTACATCTGTAGTTGTGCACACAGATTGGATGAGTATTTGTTTGGAAAATAGAAAATTAACACTTTAGGGTATTATTAAGCTACATTTAATACGTGCTTTTGTTGAAGTCAGTATGTAAGGAAATAAATAAATCACTAATGAATTCCATGGGCTAGCAAAAAAAGGGGAATTTGCAGTGACTAGACACTGAGCAGGAATTTGGGAATGCTGTGCTCTGTGTTAACTCCCACAATGAGTCATCTGCAGCCTCTTGGATAAAGCACATGGAGGACTGAAAGAAGATGGTCCAATTCACCTGTAAATGTTTTCAACATTAGTATGTTCCCTGGTGCATCCACTCCCATCTGCATGGCTCCTTCACAGTCTGTCTGCAAGCAGACAAAGTCTGCATTTATGACTCACAAAATCCTACATGGGGATACTTTGATCCTGCCAGGGACAACCTTTGCAGGTTCCCAGTGTGGGAGACCAGCAAGCCTGGTCTGAGGGACAACTTTCAGTTGCCCTTTGGAGACCAGTGCAAACCATTCAGTTTTTCCATTAGTTAAGAACAGGAGTAACACTTTTCTCTCAAAAGCATCATGACACTTCTTTGGTAAATATTCACTTTTCCTTGGTGTATCTTCCTCTGCAAACAACTCCATGGATCATTATTAGCTGGAGAGAGGATTGCTGTACAGTATCACAGGGTGTAACAACGGGTAGCAGAAATGGACTCCGAGTATTTGTGTGGTGCCTTGGGAGCCTGTGATGAAAGGCAAGATGCAAGTGCAAAGTATTATTATTCTAATGATGTCCGACTCTCACTGAGCTGTGCCTTGTGGAAGTGTGTGAACTTTGGAGCATGCCCTGATGAATGTGAACCATGACAGCTCTCTGGAGATGCAGGGGATGCTGGCAACAGCTTAATCAATTATGACAGCAGTGGTAAGATCTGTCCAGATTAGAGCACTTCAAAAACTACAAAGCCTCAGGCTTCTCTGTCTAGGTTTTTACGAGAGTGGGACAATGAAGGAAGTGGATTGATTTGGGTCCTTTGAAATGTAGTAATACTAGCATCTGCTGGCTTAAATGCAAGCACAGGCAGATAGTGTTTTACCATCTAAAGACACAGGATGGTATAGGAGGCAGTGCTGTGAATTTTAGAGTGATACTTGACGGTGAATGTGTTAGATATGTTTCCCTGGGAAAAGGGTGGGTTCTCTCAAATATGTTATTGTAAAATAAGACAGGAATGAAAGAAAACAAAAGGAAAGCATTACACTGAAAAGATCTATTGGAGAATGGCTAACTGCAAAAACATCAGATCAAAGGAGGAGGTTTTCTGTTAGGAATCAAATTATCCTCTTCCTTTCCAAGTCAAATGGACCTATCTGAGGAACAGATAGGCAAGATAAAGCCTCTCAGCCAGAGTGATGTTATCTCCCTCTCAAGTGTGTGTGTATGTGTGATTCTCAAATAAACACAGCATCAGAATACAAAGAGTTGTGTGAGCATGACCAGTTACTTGACTAGGTGTGTGTTTTCACAAGAGAAATGAGAAAACAAAGCCAGATGAGGCTCAAGGTTTCCAAATCAACAAATAGGAATAAATACATTATTGTTGTAGCAATAATTCCTAGATATTGTCCTCATAAACAAGCCACAGAGTAGATACTCAGCTGAGTGTGGTATTCAGCTATGTGAATATTTTAGATTGTATGAAGCTGATCAGGTCACTTGAAAACCACTGGTCCTTTTAAAGGACTTCACAAGTAGCTGCTCAATGAGTTGCCCAGACATAGCACAGAGTTGTCATTTTGCACTGGCAGGAGTGGCTGCATGCAGGGTTGTCTTATGCAGAGGCTCTGCTGCACAAGAATGAGTCAAGCCACCATGGCCCCCTTGCCCCCAGATCCTACCCCTATTTTCTGTAACTGTTCCTGACAGCTACATCCCTTCCTGCTGCCAGAGCATGGCCTCATCTGGATCTTAGCAATAGGAAATCTGAATCAAGTGTGCAGGAATGATCCTGAGACACACAGTGTGTTGCCACTATTTGCCTCCTGGCCTGGCTGTGCCACTTACATCTTCAGTGATGCATGAAGGCTATTTTGCACCGCAGTGGCTCTGCTGGTGTCACCTGTGGCACTGCCCCACCGCCGCCTGACGTAGAGGTGGAGACAGGAGTCAAGCACACAGGTCCCATGTCTGGCATGTGAAGCCTGGCAGGTCTTATGCAGTCTGGTGACAACAGTGAGGGCTGGAAGCAAACCTGCAGCTGTACAATTAAGTGAGCAAACACGGCCGGGCTTGTTCAGGAAACAACACACTCCAGCTCCCGAGGGAAGAGTGGCTTTGCCAAGCACCTCTGCTTTGGCAAGCACCTCCACCTGCTGCTTCCATTCCAGGGTTAATGCCTTGTCAGAACCTAGAGGATCACAGCAGACCTGTGTCTCTGACAGCCCTGCATACATGGCAGGGGACATGCAAAATGCTACTGCTGCTGCATTGCTCTGAGGTGGATGAAGCACAGGTTAGTGGTGCAGTATTGGCTCCAAATGTTACTTCAGAGGTTGGTACCAGGCCAGTTTACAATTCTTCCTCCTGGTGTTAGGCAGGACTCTGGGGAACAACCATTTGGGTTTGACTCTCACTGCAAAATTTTGGTGATATTATGACATTTCTGTTTTCTCCAGAAAAAAGGGATCAATAACATTCATTCACTTAAGCAAAGCACCTTGAGGTCAGTCCACGTGGAGGAGTGAGGAGTGCCACGCATTGCTGTGGGTTGGCAGCCCACTGCCATGCCATGAAACCTAAAAAACCCAATGAAGCATTGCCAGTCTTCCTTCATATATTGTTGGAAATTTCTGTGCTTGGCCAAGCTTAGACAAGGCTGATTTTATTGCCAAGCAGGGCCTATAGTATGAAGCCAAGCACCTAGAACAGTGCTGATGTTTGGTAGGAGATCAGAGTACACCACCACAGACCCTGATCCATGTACAATAAAGGGACATAAGTCAAAGTGTTAGGCAGATGGCTGACTGTGAGTGCCTGGCTTTGATGTTGCAGCTCTTTCTCCGTCTTTATTGCATGGAAAGGCACAGTCTGGCAGTACTAAATGCTAAGCAATGAATCACCTCCTTAATGGCTGTAATAGGCAGCCAGAACACAATCCACAGCCTTTTGGGGTCTGCCCAGCGTCTACTTGCCTGTCTGTAAGCACACATTTAGAAATAATAATTGACCCTTAATTCATAGGGTCAGTACTTTTACATACCTATGTTTTTATGATGAAAAGGAAAAAGTGTTTTCTTCATGGGATTTAATTTACAAAGAGGAGAGGATTGGACAATTATTGGACTGGTATTATGGGAATAAGAAGGTTGTAATTCAAAAAAATGAATAATCCTGAAAGGGTTTTGACCTTTCTTTTACTTATATTTTTTTCTTTTTTTCATTTCTAGCCTTGTTGTTTTAGAGCTGCATAGTCACTTTAAGAAAGTGAATTTGTTGCCAGTGTGAGAAAGGTTTTCATCACTACTCCAAGGCCAGCTGCCACCCATCTGAATACTGTAACAGAGCAAATAGTTTTTGATTTCCACCATGAATGGAGACTGGCCTGAGTACCCAAGTGCAGCATCTTTTGCAAACTCTCCTCTGTAATTAATAAAGTGCAGAGACCACTGCTGCATGTGGTTTATTATCTTTCAGGATGGCTGGAGATTATCTCCACAGGCATGTCTCCACAGAAAACCCAGGTTGTTTTTCCTTACCATGTATTAAATCACGGCATCTTCTCTTTGTCATAAAATACCTGTTTACTTCCTAGGTTGAATTCTGGCATCATGACTTTCTCAAAGTTTCTTAAAGTAGCTTTTATCATGATTATCTGAGCTGCACTCTATGTTCCATGCCTACAGAATGAAAAATTAGCAGTCACCAAGTCTTGCTCTTTTCTGCCACCTTCCACAACTCTCAGGGTTGCTGTTCCCTGAGATTTCCTCGGGGTTGCTGTTCCCCGAGATTTCCTCGGGGTTGCTGTTCCCCAGGGTAATAAGGTTTCTGGGCTTTTCTTGCCCAAAGAGTTCCTCGCCGGTGCCAGAGAAAACAAGCTGAGTCTGATAATTCGTGTTTCCAAAGCTGTTTATTCTTTCTTTATCTCTCTGTTCTGTCTCTGCTCTGCAAGGCGTCCCCAGCAGAGCGGGCCACGCGGCGAAAGATCCGTGGGACAGAGGGTCCAGACTTTATGTACCGTCCCCTCGACCCAATCACCATTCAAAATGTACTTTTTATTTACAAAATCTTACCAATACTTACTACCTATGTTAACCTGTCATTTCTACTCTAAACCAATCCTAAAGATACAACTCAGCAAAAGATGGGGGACGAGAACAAGAACAAGGAGGACAAGGCCACTCCCCAATTCCTCCATCTTGTCTCTTCAAACCCCATATACTAAAAATCCTAACTTCTATATCTACATTCTGTAATAAACTAACTACTACTTCTTATAAATTCTTTCACCTTGTGGTTCTTCATACAACGTGGATGTTCATTCCCATGGCCAGAGATCAAGAGCAGTGTCCTCCTGGGCTCTGTGTGAGGCTGGCTGACCCCCTTGTACAGGGCCCAAACCCCCCTGTCCAGTCCCCAAACCCTCCAGGGTGGCCAGAGGGATGTCCTGGACTCCAACACACAACCATCAGAGACGTTGTTATACAGGCTGATGCCTCTTCTTCATCTGTGTTCATGCACTCCTGAATGGGGCTGAAAATGAGTTAGAAGACTCTCTTTGCAACTCCCTTCTGGCCCTTGTGCCCAATTTGCCTTCCACTGATACCGTGGAGTGGGGAATAGGGAAGAGAGCTGTACGGCTTGGTTTCCCCTCTTTGCTCTTGACGGCCACACTCACTAGACAATTCTGAGCTGGGAGAGTGTTGTCGTGTCCTTTATGCATTCTGACTAATTTCTATCATTCATTACATGCTCTGTCTGTCACAGCCATGACTACTGACTTTGTATATGGCCCTGGAAGCTAGAAGGCCTTGGGATGATAACTGGATTTCTCTGGGGACGCATGTTTTGTGGGCTTGGGTTTGTTAACTCTCATTGACAAAAATGACTGAACCAAATTATCCTTTGTGTTCACAAATCTGGTTGTAAAGATGTTGTAGCCTCCAGAGAAAGTAAGGACTTCCCATTCTCACCCAGCAGCATTGCCATATTCTTCCTAACCTACCTATTTTTTTTGTCTCTAAATGTGCACCACTTCCACAAAAAGGAATAATTTCACAAAGAACAAGAGGACTGCAGGAGTGTCAGTAAGCTCCAATGGGCATTTTGAAACCCATCTTGCATGCATCAGTTTAAAAAAGATATCTATATCAGCATGAAATGGTATCTATATCAGTTCAAAAGGATTTGAAACACCAGGTCTGACATCCCAGAATTGCATCTGCAATAAAAATCGTGAACTGAGGAAGAAACTTGGACTAGTTCTGGAAAGTCTGTGAGGTGAAAGGTGGCCTTGGTCCCTCCACAGACACAAGTAGTTGATTTTTTTCCTCATGACTTCTTTGGAAGGTGTTTGTTTTGTTTTGTTCTGTTTTGTTTTCATTAAAATGATTCATAGACTTTTAGATACTGAGCTTTCATGAACAAGAAAGTTGGTGGCTTTTTTCCACAATGGTATGCTAAATTTTTCCACAAGACACAAGTGATAAAGAGAGATGAAAAACCTGAGAAATTTTTGAGGGGAAATTTTACTCTATAAGAAAAAGAAATCTCTCTTTCTTTGCTGAAAAAAGCCCACAAAAAGCAGAGAACAGCTGGGCTGCAGGTTCCTAGGAAACAAAAAATACCTTTTTCCTGCCAACATCTTTTGGGGAATCTGGTATTTTCCACCAGGCTGAGATTTATGAAAAGCATTAGAGTTAGTAACCAACAAAGAACACACAGAATCTACCTGCAGAGGCAAGGATTGGACTTTGCTTTTATGATTAATCTAAAAGACAGCACTTCTGAGCCCTTCTGACATGATCTAGCCACATTTGTTTAGATCTGACTCAGATGTGTGACTATCTGCCACGAAGTCAGTGGCACCAGTTTTGAAGCACAAACCATGACCTACAGCTTCTATTTCCTCTTTTTTTTTTTTTTTTTTTTTTTTTTTTTTTAAATTGGGCCAGATCCAGACTCAGAGCAGTTTGGCTTCCTGAAAACTGACAATGTTGCAGCTTAAATCAATCTGGCTTGAGGGGAAGAAACCTGAGCAAATTTTCTCAAAGTCGAATCTCTGAGGGAAAGAATCATGGGTACACACTAGATTACAGGGGGTTTTTTTGTGCAAAGTAAGCTTAGAATGAGCACAGGTTCAAGAAAAGGATTGTTCTCAATGATATAGAAATAATTATATAATAATATATAAAATAATATATAGAATAATATATAAACAAGCACTGAGTAAGCTGTTTCTCTTTCCTCAACAAGCCTGTTAATTACTGGTATTGTTCTGAGTCTGAGGTGTGTTAATAGCACAAAGGGGAAATCCCTAATATGTGACAGATTGATACCATGATATTCCAGAGGGCGAGTGAAGTTTTAGAGTGGGATGTTCACTCATGGAGATCCCAGCAGAGCTGGTTAATTTTTTTCACCCATTTAAGTCACCACTGCAAAGATTTTGCTGCGACAAGAGGAGGTAACTCACTCTGATCTCATGTTAATATTTGACTACATCACAGTCTGAGTGACCTATTAATTGATCAGTTGCAAACTGCTGAAATGACAGGTTTGTATACATGAGTGTAGAGAAAACAGGGAACCATATTCAGGTCAGGTCTTAAGGTTGTGCAAAGATCCACAGTGGTAGATTATCTGCAGACAATGTCTAGGGAAATTCTGTATGCTGCATGCTGTGATAATTATCAGTCTTAGAAAAATGCCAGTTAATGTATGAAATTCCTGGAGTCATGTAGTTTTCTACTGCAATGTACAAATCAATGTCTTCTATTGCAGCTGTGCAATTTGGCCTTGCTAAAAATGAATACACATTTCTAATGACCCTTATCTAGCTGGTTAAGTCTTAGTTCATTAGAAGACTAATTGGAATTGTGAGGGAGACAAACTAGGTGATAAGTTTAACTGCGCCGATGCCATAGAATGAAACTTAGTAATGTGTAGCATCTTACAAACAAGCAATACAACAAATTGGTTTGCATATGGAAAAATCAAACTAAATGATTATTTAAGGCTAAATTGGCTGGATAACAGCCAAGTGAAACATAGAAACAGACACTAAAATGATATGTTAAGGTGAAATATCCAAAGACGTGAAAATGTGGTAAGAAATTATTAACTAATTCACTTAGAAGTGAAAATAAATGAGAGATTTTTAACAGTGTTAGGACCTGGCTGGAGCAAGATGCCGGATGGGAAGGTGAGATAGTAAGGGTCTGCCACCTTCAGGGTGACAGATGATGGGGTAAATCTGGAAAGAATTTTTCACCTAAGGATAATAATTTGTAGTTTAGTAGAGAAAACACAACCACATTTGGATATGCATTTGGACTTGTTCCCTCTCTGTATTTTTAGCCATGTACAGAACAACAATATTAGTGTACTGAGACTTGAGCAACAGACTGGCAGCTTGGCCCTCCTGAAAGCAGCTTCATCTGTGGTGGAGATGATGGATAAATAACGTCACTAAGTCAGTTTTTGGAAGGTCTCTTCAAGGCTAGTGAGCAGGAGAGATTTTCCAGATGGATCATAGAGGAAAGTCTAGGAAGCAGTCCCAGTGGATTGATAGGAGATACCTAAGAAGAATAAGCTTGCTCTTTAGAGACTCACACTGACTATACAGGGATTTGCCCTTTCATCAAGCCGGGTCTCCTAAATCAGCAAATTAAAGCTGGTGGAACACAGAGGAGGAGAGAAGCAAGAACTTGACTGAGGCATTTCAAAGGGAAAGGAAGATCTATGCCTTGACAAGGTTGTCCTTTCTTTCCTTTGCTGGGCCTATTGATACACACTCCTCCCAATTACTGTGATAGTTGTTGTTCTGGAATAAAAGTCTCTTCCATGTAAGGTGTTAGCACAGCTGTGCAAACAAACATTTCATTTAAGAAAGGTGTGTGTGTGTGTATATCCTCCCATGTTGAGAATGACTGGATAAGACAACCCGTGTACGGATAGAAAATATTTACCCAGGCCTAGTCCTGGTGCCACTGAGGTTGGTGAAAGTTTTGCTCCCTAGGGAGGACAGAACCAGGTTTTGTGATAGTTCTCTAGGGGTGGGACAGACAAAGCACATTGGACTGAGTGGTGTTCTGGTGATGTGCCACAGTATTTTAATCAAGGGACTTGAATCATTCTAGGAAAGGAGATGCCTAGTGAAGAGTGGAGTGCCTCAGATAAACAAGCAACTGAAAGTTGGGATGTTCATCCACCCCTTATCTGAACTAGCCAGATCTCTTTGTTGTGCAAAATGGGGCTGAAAAGCTTTAGAGGATAAGCTTCCTCCTGACATTTGATATTCTCTGCTGCTTCAGCTGCAGGCACGAAATCAGCTTCACAGCAGTGTCCATTTCTCTGCTCTTTGGTTTGGCCCTTTTCTTCATCTCACTTTTTACCATGTGCCAACTGCTACAGGACACAGTCAGCAGCTACAGCCGCTGGTGGAATCAAATCCCTTCACATCCCAGCACTTTCCCTTATGATTCTAAGTGGGGTCAATGGCTTGTAAGTCAATGACAGAAAATTTAAATAATATTGCTTTTGTGAGTGCAAGGAATTGCATCTAAACACAGAGAATTTTTAAGACACTGAAGGAAGTGAAGCAGGATGAGTTCAGTTGTGTCCTGGAGCTGCTGCATCACTGTGACACAACATTTCTGTGTACTTCAGACTTCTGAAAGCATTTTCTTTCTACTAAACTTAGATGTGGCATTACTAGTAAGCAAGGTATGCAGTTTAGCATTAGCTAATACAAATTTTTTAGGCTAATTTCAGTTTCATTCTGTAGGTATCAGCTGCAGAACTGATGTTCTGGGACGATTTTCTCTTGGTTTGTGTTTCCAGGATATTTAAGAAACAGGTATGCAATTGGATATGCAATCCTGTACTGAAGTGTAAAGTTAGGGCTTTTATATGTATAGATGGCTGATTTACGGGATTAAACAGTTCTTAGAGGATTAAATGACATAAGCCAAAGCAAGAAATGGAAGTCTAGTTGAGACAGAAATAAAAATACAGCCCTGGAAGATGTCTGGATGAATTTATTCTTCAAATAAATTTCCAGCATTTGCAGAAGTGTTACTAGTGTCACTTTTTCACTGAAAAGTCAACTGAAATATTTTGATCTGCAATGGCTGAAAACTGAGCTTTTTTAGCAAGTGCACTGTTGACAAAATTCCTCTGTTAGAATGGAAACTTTGTGTCCATTAGATTTTGCACCTTCTGATGAAGGGTCATGCTCTTCTGCAGAAGGCTGATTCCTTTTATAAAAGTAGCTGTTTACCTGAGAATGTGTTTTTGTTTTAAAAAGGTTTGATGCATCCAAGGTCAAGGTCTGCTCTAAGATTTCATCCTTCCTCATGTTTGACTCTGCAGCAGTGTGCTTCTGGGTTTCTGGAAGGAGCAAAAACTGCAGGGCCACTTTTTTATGGGTGTTTGGAGAGGGTTTTACTTAGCTCTCTACACTATCAAATAACTCAAGGAATCACCATATGTCAGATTAGATCAGCTCAAAAACAACAGCCAGGAAACTGCTGATAGCTTTTTTGGAGTTCCGTGAAAGTTTACATAATCGTCATTGCATCTCATTTGGTTTAGCAGCTGCAGGAAGATCTTGTTCTCCAATAAACAGAGATAATTGATTAATAAACTGTATCTACAGCCACCACAGTTTATTCTGTGCACAGAGATCTTTGTACCCAGGTTTGGAGTCCTGCTCCTGAAGATACAATTTACACATTCATTTACTTTAAGGCCGTATCTTGTCTGAAATATTGTGGTAAATCATTTAAAGACCCTAAATTGATTAGGCCACATGTACACATTCATAGGATTAACATTTCAGAGTGAGCCCAATTAAATCTGTGGCAAAATTCAGTTTGGTTTTTGTATGATGTAGGTCTAGAGGGGATGAGAAGGTTGCTGAGTACAGTCCTGCTCAAGTTACAGATTTCCACAACTTACTAGGTAAAATCTCACAGCTTTTGCAATGTTGTCAAAAACTTGATGGTTACAGAACCCTTATTCTCCCTCAAGGGTATTCACAGGCAGCTTGCTTCTTTTATTAAGCCAAAAATGATCCCATTGCTTGGGTAATTTTTCCATGGATTATATCAGTGTGGGATATTTAGATACAGCAAAACACATTCTGGGTCAGCCTCTGTCCAGTGAAGCCAAACAAAACTTGTACACCTTGTGTCCTCATTAAATGGGCTCTCTGTCTCTCTAGTCAGTTCAGCAGCTTCCTCTGCACCTATTTCCCTTGTGAATTCAACTTTCTTGCAAAGGGATGGCCAGAATCACAGGGGAAGAGTTTTTCCAGGGCTGTGCACTTTCCCATTGCCCTCATCTGACAAACTGCTTTAAGCACAGGTTGCTAATATGCCTGAGCTGTTTCCGAGAGCTAATTTGGGGGGTGGATGCATCTCAGAGGCAGGCTCTGAATCTTCCTTCCCAGGCAGGGCCTGGGATACTTCAGTGAATGTCTTCATTTTATGGCTTTTTAGAAGTGAGAGGCAGGATCTCAAAGGCCATGACCCTGGGGGAAAGGAGTGCCCTATCTCCTGCCCGTGACTGGCCCAGGGTGGTGGTGTTTGCAAATCCCAGTTTTTATGGGGCTTTTGTGACAGGATGGGGAGACAGGCTGGGTGGGTGGAGGGTGCAGGTACAGTCCTGGGGTGTTGTGGTCTCTGTGTACCCAGTGAGGAGCAGGACCCTGAAATAAATCACCTGGGCTCCAGCAAAGGCAGTGTGGATGTTTATTCCAGCCAGTGATCTGGCCTCAGCATTTAAGGTTATTCTGCAGAAATAATGTATTTTCTTCTTTTCTCCTGGATTTTTAGTGGATTTTGTGCATTAAGAAGAATGATAATGCAACTTCAAATAAATATTTCTGACATTTTTTCTCTTTTTTCTCCCTCCTTTCTCCTTGCCTCGGCTCTCTGTATTAGACAGAAACAAGACAGGCACTGGGCTGTTTGGCTCCGTGCCTTGGTCTGCTCTGTCCAGGCTGGCCCAGGGCTCCCACAGTAGGGCTGGTGGCT
>VYXD01001224.1:853062-1080818 GCA_013397195.1 Hylia prasina | reverse complement strand
TCCCACAGTAGGGCTGGTGGTTGTACTCCCACTACAGCCCACCAGTCCCAAATCTCCTTGCTGAAGCTGTTTTGTCCTTTGCAGTCCTCCACTTCCAGATTCGACTGACAATGTGTGAAGGTCACAAAAATACTCTCAGTTCAGCCAGGCAATGTAACATGTCCCAGGCTTTTGAATAAAACCTTTTAGGTAGCACAAAAAAAAACCCCCAAAAGCTATGCAGTTAAGCTTTCTGATATTCCCTCAATATTGCAACATCTTCTGAATTTTCCAAAGGTATCAGTAATAATTAAAAAAAAATCTTCAAAACTATCTGCTTGCAGCAGATTCAGTTTATTTAAGACATGCAGTAAAACATTCATGAGGTGCATGGTTTAGATATAGTCTATAAGCCTGTGGGAGTACATATTACACTGGTAATCAAAACACAGTCTTCTTTCAAATTCATTTTAAAGGAAATGAAGGAATTATTCAAAATATCATTAAAAATGCACCTGCAAGTATGTAAGTATGTATAATTAAAATTTATTTATATATATTCCTCACTGGAAAGATTCTGCACTGGCAGTGGAAGTAGTTGTGCAAACTGTGCTCAGAAATCCCTTTTGATAAGATCCTGAACCACTGCAGAGTTAGACAACCCATCCAGTTATTTAGTGTGTTTGGGTTGGGCCCATTCTTTTACTTCCATATACTGTTAAGTTTTCCAGTTATGAAAGATGGTCATTAGTAAATGTCCATGAACAATTTTCCTTCATGGAAACAGAAGAAAAATTGGTCAGAATAAACTAGTTTAACACCTTGAGTCAAATTTATGGAATTCAGCAGAATTTCCTTTAAATATTGCAACATTTTTTTCTAGGAGTTATCTATTGCAAGCATTTTGACTTTTCAGTTGAATGTGGTGTTTCAGTTTAGAAATTAACCCTGAAAAGAGAGTTAAGATGGGGGAGATAATAATAAAAAAAAAAATTTAAAAAAAATTCTCTTTAAATAAAGGGTTTTCTGTGATTAGTGCAAAGAAGTTCTTTTCAAAGAGGTTTGGAATTTTTTTTCCTTTTGGATTGATTAAAATGGGAAATATTGTAACCACTGCTCTGGAAAAGGTAAAAAAATGCCCAAGTTTAATGACTAATACTTCCTTAAGTAAAATTCTGGAAGATGAAGCTTCAAAGTTTTCCTTAAGTTATTAGGCATAGTGTGCTCTCATGTTACTCCCAAAGCAGTTTAACAGATGTACAAAAATATTTGAGCAGTTCATGTGAAAAATTCAAATTATGAGTGCAATAAAGCATAGATTTTTTTGTGTTTTACATGTACATTAGTCTGTACTTTCACATTGTCACTGGATATGTGCATGATGGGGATTAATCTGTGGATGTATTTTATCATATTTTTGCATGGAGGAAATTTGTGCCTTAATTGGGTCATAATTTCCCCAAATATTTACAGATGGAGGGATAGTTTATTTGATTTGATTATTTTACAATTGTTTCTGATTTTTTGTGTGCTTGTGGAACAGTAGGTTTTCTTATTCCCTCAGGCTCCTCATGGTGGGGTCCTATTCAAAATTCAGGTGGTTTCATCTTTCCTAGTTGTTGCTGCTGTCTGATGGCTTGATGAAATATGTGTAAAAGCAAACTATTGCCCCAGTGTTTCCTGTCCCTGTGAACATGCTACAGATAGGCACCAAAACCCAGCTCTTCACACTTTGTGGAGGGGGTAACGTAATAAGAGATGAGGATAAAATTGCACCCACTTCCCTGGAAGGAGCTGGAAGTTGGTTGGCTTTGATGCCAGAGGGGCCCAGGTTCCACCACCCTGACTTCTTCCAGGGGAACGTGCCTGAGCCGAGGTGTTGGTAACAGAGTCTGGTCTGTGTCTGAGCTCAGGGAGAACACAGGACTCAAAGGTCATTTATCTGTGCATGCAAGGCCCCACTGTTCTTTCCTTGTCCTGATGTGAACCTCTGATTACTGTGTCGCATGCTTTGAAGCTGATTAACTTCTCCAGTCACCCCGTGCCCGTGCCCATGCAGGTATGTGTGTGGGAGCACTGTTCCTGCAGTCAGCCCAGCTCATGCGTTTGGGGACACAAAGGTTTGTGTAACAGCATCTCCGGCTGGCATGGGGGGATATCGTGGTGTCCCTGCTCACAGAACAGGGGCTGCAACTTGGTGGTCTTTAAGGTCCTTTTGACCCCAAACCATTCTGTGATTCTATGATATTTAAAGAGCTACTGTAAGAAAACGTCTTTGTTGATGCAGTGAAAGGAAAGGCCTTCTTATAAGCACCTGAATATTCCTGCTTTGGGAGTTCTCTCATCTCCTAATTCCTCAGTGGTGGGAGAAGAGGCAGGTCCTTCACTCAGGATAAGAGGAGAGGTTTCCTCACCGCCCCACTCCGGGTGGCAGCCAGGTTGGGGACAGGCACGTCCCACACCCAGCCCCTTCCCCTGCCACCAGTAACTCCATCCCATTAGGGCTGCCCCAGTCTCCCTTACAGATCTAAGAACAACTGGGCTTTAGCTTTGAGCCCTGTGAGAATATTGCCTCACTGTGCAATCCCCAGAGCAAGACAAAGGCAGGCTGTGTCTCAGGAAAGCCTGGCTCCCTGCTGTGCTCCTGCTCTGCCTACATGGGAAAGCTTTAGCCTGATGTTAGCTAATGCTGCCTGCAAACTACACAGGCTGAGCTGTGCCAGCTGCTGCCCCAAAGCCCAACCCTGCATTCCTCTTTCCACTCACCTTTCCTGTAAAACTTTTGCTTTTGAGATCAGAAACTCAGTGACCTTGGCAGGGAGGGAAGTGGAAAATGGATTTAGTTGGAAGATATTACTCAAAAACACTGTTCAGGGCTCAGATATCTTCCCCTGGGGATTACAGAGTGAGCAATGCTAAAATCAGTGTGTCAAGATGTCACCAAGCATGCACTGGAAGAAACTTTACACAGTGCAATGAGACTGCTGCAGTCGGAGCTCCAAGTATAAAGAAATGTTCCAATTCAATCAATGTCCCTTCTGTTATCCTGCTGCCTGCTCCCCCTCCAGCAGGAAGCCTATTTCATTCCTTTACTGCTGCCATGCTCTTTACTGCTTCCCTCTCCACGAGCATCTATCACAGAGCCATTCCCATCCTCTGGCTCCGATAGCTAACAGGCACCTGTCACCAGACGGGCTCTGATGACACTCCATTGATCACGCAGAAGGAAATGGTTATTGAGTGTGTGGCAATCAACCTTTTACCTCTCCCTGGAGCCAGAGTGCATCAGTGCTTCCCAGCATTAGGCAGAAGCCTCCTAGAAAGTATTTTTGCACACATTTCCTCATGTAAGGCTGCTGTGCTGGTGCTAAGTCACAGAGCTCAAAGCACACAGCTGCAATTTTTTGCTAAATTTCACTTTGAACTTAGTGCCAAAGGAAACTATAAAAAAGATGGTGCTGATGATCAGCATCTTCTGCCATGTTCTGCTTTCCAAGTTGAACCTGCTACTGAGATCAGGGGAAAAAGTCATGCTGATGCTCAAGGTTTCTATCACCCCTCTCCACCTTTGCAGACACATATCTAAACTAAGGTATACTGCAGAGACACGTTAGCCAGCATTACTGCCAGCATTATGGGAGAGAAGAAGCCCAAATACAGATGTTCAGTGGAAAAGAAATAATTAGGATTAAATCTGAGTTGATAATATATACTGGTATAACCCCAGCATTTGCTGGAAAAGATTCAATCTTCAGTCTGGAAGAAGGGAAAGACAGAGCACTTAGAGGAGACAAATCCTCTGGTTTCCTTCCTGGAATAGGGAGCAAACCACAGCCTGTATGTCCAGATCCTTAACAGCATTTGGGTATCTATTTCCTTTAATTGCTGTTAGTGCTAGCAGATAGTTGCACTAGAAGAGGTAGACCTCAGCCAACAGGACTCAGAAGGGCTCCAGGGGCTGCAGGGCTGGCAAGCACAAGGCAGCTGATTCTGGGCTGCACACACATAGCACATCTGCCCACACATTCATTGCTGAATGGTTTTGGAGGCATTTTTTAATGACCTTATGAGTTTTCTAATTGGTTTCTAATCATGCCCTGCCTTCATTTGATACTCTGTGGCATATGGGATAATGCACACCTCACTCTTAAAGGCCACAGACCTGCCCGGATCCACTGAAGTTTTTCTGCATCAGAGCATTGTGATTTTTAACTAGTGCTGGCAAACAAGATGACCAGTGAGGTCACAGTGCTCAGCAGCACCATCTCCTCATGGCTGGTCTGCTGCACAGGGGAGGTCCTGAAACAAAGTGTGACATCTCACTTCAAAATGCCACGTTAGAAACTGGTGGTTAAATGCTGATAGATAATCAGCTGTAATGTCCCAGCTGTCTGGGCAGTGAGAAAACAGCTGGCTGTGTCACTTCTGCTGCTGGACAGTGTGGAGACATTCTCACTTGTCAGTTGGAGCTTGAGGTCCTGCAGCATAGCAGGACTTGACAGTCAACCTCATTCTGTGGCCTAACTCAGCTTCTATGTCTATCACCTTTGCTGTGTGTGACAGTTTATTTTGTCTCAGTTGTGCTTATTTGCACTTTTCCCACTAGCTTTGATTTGGGTTTACTGGGCTAGCTGGGAAGTGGGTGGGTGTTGCTTTTGGATTTAGTACTGCTACCAGCAAGAGCATGGCAATAACTCAAAATGAGTGATGTGTTTGATGAAGATCCCCATTTTCTGTTCACAAATGGTTCATGAACATAGCGCAAAATTCCCTGATGTAGCCATTAGCAAATGTAATTTGCAAATTTCTTTTGGAAAGTAACTCTTGATCCACAGGGGATCATTCAAATTATCATTCATGCTAGTATTGCAGATGTGATTTGTGCAGTAACGTGTGTAACTTATCAAAGTATATAACTAACTTAATGACTCAAAGCATTTGAATTTCAACCAAGTACTATAGCTGATTCCAGAAAAAGCTTTTGGAGAAGTGCTGGTCATCTGAATGGCTGCTTGGTCTGAAAAGGAACTGTGGCAGAGAAATAATACTTAGGTAATCCATAATTGGTGTCTTCTCCATCCCTGAGCAAGCACCTGGTGCCCTTGGACTGGTCTCCCTCAGAGGGTAGGGGTTCAGTAGCATTAGCAGCAAGAAGCAGCAGCTTTGTTTTTGTACCACACATGGGTGGAGATCAGCAGCAGAGTGGAAAGGAGCAGGGGTTGGTTAGATGCCTGTGGCTCTTGTTGGAAGAGGAAATAGTGTCCTGCTCCATATTTCTAGAAGAAAGATGCTAATTGGTCACCCTAAAAACAACACAGATACAAATCATTACTGTGTTCTTCCAGGAATCAGGTGAACAAAAGAATTTTAGTCTCTCTGTGAGAGGAGGGGAATGTCTGTATCAGCCAAACTGGTGTTTGTGGCCAGGGGCCATGACAATTTACCTGACTTATCAGACTGAAGTCCAAATCACTTCTTCTGAAAATTTTCTCCCCTCTCCCTGAGTTCCTGTGGGAATGTTGCTGGAATTTATGGAGTTTTTTGTATCCACCCACACCTATAGATAAGCATTCTTTAAATTACTGCAAAATAGTTGTTATAAGTGATGGCAAAATATCAGGATTCACTATTTTCTCAATTTGCAAATTCTGGCAATTGTTTTTTCCTCTAATAAGGAATAAGCAGGATCACAAAGGTATTCTCTATCAAAAGGCTTTTCACTCTGCCTTGGCTTTTAGACAGCTTCTGATCCACATCTACTGTAGATATCTCCTTTTGGCTACTATTGGAAGCTCCCTGCAGCGTGCAATAAACATTCACTTCATATCACACATCTCGCCCTGACAAGCAAATCCCTTGCATATCAATGTGGCCCTGTGAAGAGATTTTTGCTTTTTTACATTCCTTCCACTCCCAGCTGTTAATTTGCACTGACTAGATAGCAGGGGGTCCCACTCTGCCCCAGAGACATGCTTGTGACTTTCACCGACTTTAATAGGATTTGCATGAACATACATGGAGTCAGGTCCTCAGCAGAATTCAGACGAGCTGGCTAGAAATTTCAAAGTCATCAAGGATTTTAAACAGTCAGTTTTTCTTACCTTTAATGGGAATGAAGTGTTCCAAGCTCAGGTAATTGTTAAAAACCATGGAGTTCATACTAACAAATTAGGTTCAGTCTTCCTGTCTCATACAATCACCCTGCAATCACCCTGATCAAGAAAAAAAAAATTAAATGAGGGTAGAAATTGGTCTTTCACTTATGGAGATTTTATTTGAAGTGAATTGCAAAATGTTTATACGTTTGGTTACTGCAAGTGTGAATTACTTCTACAAATATTTCGACAGACCTGCAGAGGACTGAAAACACCATTCCCTGCCACCATTATTTGTAGAAAATGATTTATGTGTGCTACTGATAACTCCTATTTCAGATTAAAACTGAACTACTTTAGATTAAAAGTGTAGGAGAATACTAAACTGTGCAGGAAATATGTAAGGATATTATGTATATGTATGGCATTCTGCCTCTGATTTCTTTTATCCACTTGAGGCATAATCAGCAGTTATTAAAGTTATTTTAATACACAGTGGAACTGACAAAGGCATCTAAACAGTTGGATATTTAATTCCCACGACTTTCAGAGAAGATGTGTGCTAAGAATACACTCAAGGAATGGGCTGGGATTTGAGAGTATTTTAGGCCCCAATTCATTCCAGAAAGAGGAAAGCACTTACATGTTTTTTAAAAGTCCATTTTTCAAAGATAGCATTTGGTATCTCTGGTGCCTCAGTTCTGGTTTGTCTGTCCCTCTAGAACAGCATGGTTCTTCTGATGGAGCTGATACAGGCAGTGCAAAAGAACATGATTAACTGTTTGTTTTTTAAATATTAACCAAGTCTTCACTGTTCCAATTAAAATTTATCAAATTAAGCAAATTGCTTGGGGATTGGAAAGAAAAAAAACCCCTTTACTTAATTATTTAGCCAATATTTACTGGGTGTGAGTATATTATTAACACAGCAAAGGAGGCTATTAATTATTATTCACAGCATTTATAATAAAAAAAAGATGGCATCTGCTATTTCTGTAAGAGAAATATTGTCACTAATAATCCATTCTAAATTGTAAATGTGATATAATAAACTGGATGTGTCATTTCTCTGTTCTGCACTGACATGTGCTATATGAGGGAGCTGAGCTTTTTTTTTGGGGCCGTGTCAAAAGGCTTTTTGTTGGTGACCTTTAATCAGCTAGTATCCAATTATGCAGAAATCTAATGGCATATTTGTATATCTGCAATGCATTTTCCACAAGACAACTGTGCTTTGGTATCACTTTCCTTTTACTCATATTATCATAAGAGAGTCAGCAAAACTAGAAATGAAAAAATCAACCAGGATGCTATTTTCTTTGCTAAGGGAAAACAAAATTAATGTGCCTTTTATTGCGTACTTTACATGTGCAATCTATTTATTGAGGCAGAGGAAGTGAAAGAAAAGATATTCTGAGGTAAAGACTATTGAACTGGTGTTGTTAAGGTCAGCCTTCAATTTTCTGCTTGATTTTAGATGCCCCCTGTGAACTTTGGTTAATCATCCGTGACCTGTGTCCCTGAAATCCACAGTGTGTCATGAAGAGAAAAGATGGATAAAAGAAACATTTTGAAACCTTTTAGGCTATCTGTCTATTCAGTGTTAGGATCCCCCTCCCTAAACGACTTCTGGCAAATGTCTGTCAAATTAATTTTTTAATGTTGGATTTCTTGCTACAATTAAAATCCATGTGTTTCGTACTGGCGTCAGCATATAAGAAGAGCTTATTCCTTTTTTCTCTCAAGCACTTAATGAATGTTTTCATGTTTCTTCTCAGACTTGCCCTATTCTAAGGGAATCCCAGTTCATTCCTCCTGGGTCATATTTTTCTCCACATTGCATTCTTGCTGCCTGGTCAGTCCTTCTTGAAGCTGGATGGAGCCTTGCAGGGCTGAGTAGGGCAGGAGCATCTTTCAGAGGATTACAGGTGACATTTTTACTTGTACACACCAGTGTCATATTTGTCTTTTCTAAAACAATGTAACACTGTCTATTTATATTCAGTTTGTGATTCCCTAATAACTTTCTTTATCTGTACAACAGTTCTTTGTCCTGTATTTGAACCAGCTGTTCTCACCTATGTGAATACATTTCATTTGTTCCTGTTGGGTTGGGCCTCATTTTTCTTCGCCACCTCTCTATTTGCCCCAATTTTTCTGATTCCTGTTCCATCATTCAGTATGTTTACAGACTGTCTGCCTGAGCTTGATTTTATCTGTATTGTAGGCAATAAACACATTTTTATCCCTTCTTCTTAATCATTCATAAAAATACTGAACTTTACCAGATGTAGGACAGAGTTCTGCGATTTCCATCTGGTACAATCCTGCCATTTTAACACCAAATCATTGACAAATGACTCTTAAAATTCAGATTTCCAGCTATCTTAACACGCCTTTTCTCTGTAGTTTAATCTTGACCAGGTTTTCTTAGCTTACTTGTGAGAATATTATGTGAAACAGTGTCAAAAGGCTCACCAAAGTCAAGATGCATGACATTTTCTTTTCCTCCTCTATCCACAAGGCTTGTTACTCTGTTGTAGAGTGGAATTAGGTGGGTTTGACATGATTTGGTCTTGACAAATACATGTTGGCTGCTACTTCTCTCCTTGCTACTACCTAGGTACTTAGAAGTAGTTGGATTATTCGTTCCAGTACTTTTCCAGGAATCAAGTTAGACTGTCAGTCTGGTAATTCCCTGTCTCCTCCTTTGTTCCTTTATATGGGTGGTCTGCTGGCTCTTCTTCACTTTTCTGACTCTACAGATCTTGCATGAATTCTCTAAGAGATTTGCTAAAGCCTGTGAGATTGTTTCTGCCTGTTCTTTAAGTTCTTAAGTTCTTTAAGCATCTTGGCATAAATGTCCTAATGGCCCACTGAACTGGTAATTGGAACCCTAATCTTTAATCTGATTTTCCCCTATTGCAACCGGAGTTGTTTTTAAAAACAACTTTTTTTTGTTTTATCAGCTATCTAGTCATAGTTAACCTTTCCAGTGAGGGCTAAAATAGAAAAGGTGCCAAACATTTAACTTTTCTGGGACTCATCTGGCAGGAATTTGTTCTCTCCTTTGAGCAGTAAACCACTGTTTTCCCCCAGAGTTCTTTTTACTGCAAATGTGCTTACAGAAAGCTTTTTGCTTCCTTTGCAGATTTCCTCTCTTTTTGTACCTTTGCCTTTCTGAATTTTTCCCCACATATTTATGTCATTCATTCACATTTGTCTTTACTATTTCAATGTAGTGTCACTTCCTGTACATTTTATTTAGCTCCAGGTCATTGAAGAGCTCATGGTTTAGCCAAATTGTTTTCTGATTACACTTCCTATCCTTCGTTCATGTTGGCATGGCTTCTGATTGTGCTCTCACTGTCATTTCTTTAAAGAATTGCCAACTCTTCTGGACTCTTTTGTCACTTCAACTTGTTTCCGAGGAGATTTCACCCACCAATTTACAGTGTTTATTGAAGTCTGCCCTCTTGAAATACATTGCTTTTAGTTTTCTCTTTTCCCTCCTTCCTTCCCTAAAGATAGTGAATTAGTTTCGTGGCAATTATAACTCAAGTTTCCTGATCCATAAATTTGGATAACATCTGTTTGTCTCTATAGATTATAAACCCTCTAGGGAAGAAAAAAAAAAATCTATTTTTCTATTTTTTAATTTTTTTTTCAAGATGCAACACAATGCAAGAGTATTCCAGTACCAGCTGATTCCTTTAGCTTTATCTCTGAGAGATAGCATTGATAGCTCTCTGCTCTGACATCCTGCTGTAGCATCTCAGCATCTCTTCTCTTGTCAGCTTCCTAACTGGCTGCTGTTAATCAGGCTGAAGAGCACAGGCAGTGGTACTGGCAATTATATCCAAATAACAATGTAAGTGATGATAGTGACAGAGGAAATAGACATATTAAAATATTTTAAATATATAGTGGGTCTGATACTCGATTAGAGCAAGACACAAATGCACAGATATGTGTGTGTGAGTTTCTCCTAAATTTGCACTCTGGATGTAATGTGAATGAATGTGGCTTTGCAGGTCAGAAACAGCTGTGGTAAAGTCCAGACAACTCCTCAGTGGGAACATCCAGGGGAAAATGTGGAGCCTACACATACTCCAGAGACCAGATACTGCATCATACTCTGCTGTTCAGGGAAGGGCTAATGTTCTATACAGGAATGTAAAGCATTTCCTGATAGAGATATCTGATTGAAAACCTTCAATTAACTTCAACTGGAAAGAGCAATAAACATAGGTTCCTTGGTCATCTGCTCTGCATTTATCTATGGATTGTCTGGATGTGGAGAAGACTCAGAATTATCCACAAAGTTGTTGTTTTACAATCTTCCTGTACAAGGCTCTTCCCTTGCACTACAATATGCTGCACAGGGATGGAAAATGTAGCAGGAGTGGTAAGTAGTCAACTGTAGCCACTTGTGTCATGTCTGAGTAGCTGTGTAGTGAGAAAATGGGCTTATGATGCTGGCCAGAGAAAATGGTCAGTCAGACCTGCAATCCTCTCCTTTACTTGTTTGAGTGCTGTTGGCAGCACATCATGAATGGCAGCTGCTGAATCTAGCCACATGTGACTCATTTGCAGCTAACTAGAGTTTGTTCAATATTATCTGACAAATTAGGCTTCCACTGGGAAGTATCTTAATATCCATTTATTAGGGAAAGCCTCTCAGGTTCATGATAATATTTCAGGGGTTAAAGAAAGGCAAGAGGGAGATATGGGCTGAAGGATGATCTTGCCGTGAAAAATCATTTGTCCAGTACATGTTCTTTAGGGGTGTAGGTGGTTAGGACTCAGATTTCAAATCCTAGCTACTCTGAATTTGGTCTTTCTGCCTTTTTACTTAAAATTGTTTGCCTTTGTGTAAAACCCCTATTTATTAGATTAAGGATGTTGGCTAAGGTTTTCCTTATTTGTGGTTGTACTAGATCCCCTGGATTATGGAGACAATCCACTACTAAGACATGTTATTTCCTTTTCTCCTCTGTGTCAGCTGTTTGTATCACCTCTGTACTGGAGAATCCCACTGTTCCATGAGAAGAGATCAACACAAAGCTAAAAACCTGATTTAATTATTGCAATTGCATTATTGCAACTATTAATTGAATGAATTCTTACACTTTCAACAGAGAAGATTGAACCAAGCTCATCCAGAAATGTTTTATAATAAGTAAAAATGGTGTTAAAATTCTTGTTTCTGCTCATAGTCATGTCTGAGGGTGGTTTCTAGGAATTTATATATAGTACCCTTAAAAGGTCTTTATTTCATCTGAACTAAAAGTTTGGAGAGAGAAAAAGATAAGGTATTAAAATTACTAGTATTTTTGTAGAAAATTTATTCCCTCCATGATTACAACAAACATCTTGAGAAACTCACAAAGAAATTTACACTTATAAACAGAGAAAAATGAAAACCCACTTTTATCACCTGAATGCAGTAGTGCCTCAGATGCCAGGATTAGGAAATTTCTATTTCAGAAACTGCAGGAACATTTGTCTGTGGATTATAGCTAAAATACTTAGTGGAATAGTGAGCCAAACACAACATGTATGAATAGCTTTTCACTGCCTTGCTCCAAAGTCTTGAGTATTACAAAAGCCACAATGTGACTCCAATACAAATGTTTCTATTTAGCAACTGCTATTGAGAGAGCATAAGAAAAAACTCTGCTGTGTCTGATTCAAGTCTATGATGTCATTCATTTAAATGCAGTCTGAGATATTTTGTGCAACCATTGCATGTCAGAAAGTGAAGTGATCACTTCTCTTGGCAGCATCAAAAATGCATTTCCCCTGTAATTCCTATAAGCAATGGAGTGGAAACATAAGGAGTGGGATTTGGTAACAATGATTCTCAGGACAAATCTTAAACATGTAAATTTTACATCTCATGCCTATTCTAATTCTATCATCTGGATGGACTAAGTCATGTGCATTCTGAGACCACACAGCATTGAGGCTTCTGTCATTGTATAGATGTATCAGTGAGGACTCTGATGATTTTCACCTTGTGGAGAATTTTTAAGTTTGAACACAGTCAAGGTAGTAGCAGTTGTCTTGCTCAAGTGTGAAGATGAAAGTGTATGCCATTACATTCTGCAAAGTGGAACAGATTCTGATATTTGAGTATTGGGAACTGAGATGAGAAAACAGCAGAAATATGACTGACGGGGTGAGCTCTGGCCGCCTTTTGATTTGGAGAACAGAATAAAATCAGCATTGTCTCCAGAGGTATCTCCTGTACAAATTCCAGCTGTACTGAAATGAGTTTAAAAAATACCAAATTAATTTCTTTAATTATTAAGCTTATTTTTATGTATAAGCTTATTAAAATGTATAATATCAATTATGATACTAAAATGTATTATTTTAAAAGTATCACGAAGCTTGTTTTATTAAAACCTTTTTCCTGTTCTGCAAACTAAACATCAAAAGTTGATGACATTTCCTGCAGTATTTCAGTTGTCTTGGAACTAAATTAATTGGCAAGGTTGAAGCTTAAAATTGATGTAATGCCACAAGTATACATTCCTCTAGCAGTCAGTATTTATCTGCAACTTGATCCCTAAAGTTGCTGCCCTAATTTTTTTTGTTTGTTTGTTTTCAGTCTTAGAACATGTAAGTTCTAGAATAAGTTTCCTAATATTTTGCACCTAAAATACATCAGTGAGAAGACAGAATCATTTAAACCATGTGATTTTACCTTGGACACTATATTCCCTTTTTACGCAATCCTCTTCAGTAGTTGGAAGTTTATGTTGCTAGCATGTAGATGAAAACAAGCAGATATGTAGTAAACTATTTTTGTGAGGGTGATTTAAAGCACTTCTGAAACGTGCTCTGTTGCTGCTCCAGATTGCTTTCTACTTTTACAATGAAAATGCTAAAGGGACTTTCAAGCTTTCTATGACTCCTTTCATAACTTCAGTTTTTTTGGACAAGTCTCTTCTGACTTGACACTCTTAGTTTCATAGTGCTGGTTTTTTATTTATTTTCAAAGCAGGTACAAATAAATTCTTATTGCTCTTTTACTACACAAATTTTAAACATATTTTTTTCTACTGAAAACTCAAAATCCTCTGAGGAGGGCCCAGATTATGACAATGCATACATAACATTCCCTCTTTTCCCTCTTGTGAAGCTGATATCACCATAACCACTCTGACAAGCTGAGGAAAACCTCTGCCTCATTTAACTACAGCTGTCCCAACATGCAGGTGTATTATATCATTATATTATTAGCTCCACAGGAACCACTGAGAGGACGTAAATCTGCTGCATGAATATCAAATGGGCTTCAGCTGAAACTTATGTTTATGCAGAATAAATGACTTGTATTTACAGATGCATCTCATGCAATTATGTGTATCAGGCTGGTGAAATGTGGTTGATGTTGGAAGTCTTGGTGACATAACCAAGATGAGGTCAGTGAAAATGCATGTGGTTTATATGCAACCAGAGGCCTCCTACACAAGTGCAAGGAGGTGGGAGTTATTTTTTATTATAGTTTTGATCAGCTTTGGATGGAGTAAACATGCTAGGTTTTAAACAACTCATTAATCTATGTGCTATGACCTTGACTGTCATTATTGCTGGTCATTTCAGTGGAACAGCTACATAAATTAAATAAGTAAATACTCTGGGGCAGGATTTGTTGATGTGGGTATGTGTTTTGAGAACACAGATATCTACAGCTGAACAGCTCACCTCAGTCTCTCTTTGTAGCTAGAGGAGAGACTGAGTCAGCCAGTGGGGCACTGCATTTGCTTTAGCCAAAAGATGTCATTTCCATTCAGTGTGAAGTATTTTTCCCTGAGACCATTGGCTCTGCTGGTTTGGTATCCACTGGCTACAGGAGGCACCCAGACTGCTGCCTCAGATACAGATGTTTACATTGTGGGGAACTTGGGACCAATATCCCAGGCCTTGGATGCCTGAATCTAATTTGAGACCAATTTTATTTGTTGTGTAGGACTTAAGCCAGCTCACTGTGAGTTTAAGTAGCTATGGATGAATTTGGCTACTCACTTTGACCTCACTAAGAGACGATTTGAAAACAAAAATTTTCAAGGGGTCAGAGCAAACCAGGGGTAAGACAGGGAATTCAATGAAGAGTGGTCATGGGGTCCATTTCCTTGACACAAGCAGGGACAAGGTCTGGTTTTGGTGCTGATGGTAGGCTGACATGTCACATGGATTGCCTGAAGGATTCATGACCCTCATTTTGCTGTTTTGAAGAAAGTGACCTCCTCTTCAGCAGGAGTGACTACTGATACTACCTCATCTCTTCCTACTGTTCATGTCCACAAGGATCTTTGTCAAAAATGAGAATTATAATTGAAACTGCTTTTGTGGCTTCTGAGATGCTGAATTATTTCGATAGATACTTAGCTGGCTGTTGTGCTCAGTTGAAACCATGGCAGAGGGAGAATTCTATTTAAAGAGCAGAGCTGGCTCCAAATTCTCTTCTTTTTGTTGACTAATCAGTGCCAAACCACAGAGCAGTGTGTGAGATTGAGACCATTCCTTGCCTAACTCGCTTCCTAGCCATGTGTGAAGGAAAAAAGCTGAATATATCCTTGGTGAGAAAGATGTAAAGAATTTTGGTGGTTTTCTTATGGATCTGTAATACAGGTGTGTTTTTGTGGTGCATAATAGTAAGTTAAGCAACTCTTGTGAGAGGACTAGGCTAAACAAAGAGCAAGGAACCCACTTATTAAGTGCTTACTGAGAAAGAAATGGCAGAGAGGAAAGGAAAACTATGCATAAATAAATGTAGTTTCAGCATTAGCTTCAGAGTGCTAAGCACCTGGGCTATGGAGGCAAACTCATATCAGATTGACCAGGGAAGGTACTCTTGAATGTGAGAGAACATGGCCTGACTGCTTGTCTTGGAGGCTGGTGAGATGCACCATTTGTAAGAAATAATGGTGATGCCCATTATTTCTTGCAAACTCTCAACCTTCAACTGGTGCAGCATGGGTCAGCTATATTGAGCTGTAGTTCAGCACTGAGTTCTCCTCTCTTTCACAACATGAGTGTGTATTTCCATCTGGCCTCACCCAACTGCTTCTCTCTGTACTGAAATGCACAGAAAATTCTCGACAGGAGATGTGAGCCTGGTTGTGCCACCTCTGCCTGCCCTGCAAGGTGGTTGGGTCAGCCTGCCTGTGAGTTACATTATGCTGGGCTGATCACATCAGAATGGCAGAGGCATTGTTAAGGGTTGCATCTCTTCTCTGTGATCTGCTCCTGAGTAGATCTTACTGACTTGTTATAGACTAACCCAAGATGAACTGTCAGTGTTGCCATATTTATTACCATAAGATGGATACTACCTTCGTGTGGGGAAACATCTGTGCACCACTTCAGACTCAGCTGGTATTGGTGCAGTTACCTGGTCTGAGCTCCTTTCACTGAAAGAGATTTTCCCTAAGCACAGATGAAGCTGTAAGTGAGTCCCCATGACCCTCTCTACAGAAGCTGCCCTGGTTTTGGATATGAGCCTCAAGCTGTCTCAAACTGCTGCCTAGACTGTTTAACCCAAACAAGACCCAGATGGGCACTGTGTTCAGCAGCCTGGTGTGCATTTAAAACTGAAATCTGGGAGTGAAAGGCTTTGTCCCCGTCCTTCACTGTTCACACTTGCACCAAGGATGAGATGGTGGTTTATTCATCTGAGAAAAAGCCCTGTGCTTCTCTTCACTTTTCTGGATTTTTTCCACCTTGTTTTCATAGTTTTCTTACTTGGAATAATGAACTGAAGTAGGTTTCTCAGTGTATGGTTTATCTGGTTATTAATGATGTGGAACAATTCAGGACCCTTAGGACTTCTATGTTGTTGCTTTAATAAACATATTTCAAGATGATGAGACCACTGGCACACTTTCTATGCTTTTATGGTACAATGGTCCTAAAGTAGCATGGTGCATTTTATTTATTAGCCAGCCCATTAATCACACAGGTATCAGTTGGCTTCAGGGAAATTTTTAATTAGCGATATTTAAGGTTGAGAGAAAGTGCTTCTGTGACAGACAATGAGAGTAAGCAGAAGCAGGAGGCAGGCTATCTTTGTGACTCTGTGATTAATGCAGGATTTAAATAAAATATTCATGAAAGGAAATTGAAGTTATAGCCAAATCCAAATGTTGAACCTCCTTTACAACCTCAAATATATAAATTCCTTGGAGATTCATTCTTTGTATTCATTAGTGGAGAGTGAATCTGATGAACATGAGAGAAAAGGGAATTTGTTCCCTAATGTAATAATTTTGCAATATTTTAAAATGTTTTTACTAAATCTTCTTGAACCACAATTTAATGACATTTTAAAAATCTACATCCGTATTTGAAATGGCTCACAGGTCACTGAAACAGGTACAAATGAGATGTTGGGGTAGAACTTGGGCCATCCCTGACAGAACACTGATGTGTGTGAGACAGAAAGGGAAGATTGTGTGGATGGCAACTGCATCCTTCTGGCAGTGTTGGTTTAGTGGTTGCTAACACTTAAAGCCTGCATTGTCACATGAAAAATGAATGGTACTGGCTGTGCAAACATCTCCCCTGTTAGATAATTAATCAGGTGTACTTTGTTTTGATATAGCACCTCTCTGGTGTGCTCACAGCCATCTCTTGAAATGGCCCTGTAAAATGGATTGTTAAAGAAGGGGGGGAGGAAAAAAAAAAAAAAAGCCAAACAAACCCTGTAGGAAATATTGCATGTGTCTCTGTCTGCACAACTGGCAAAATGGAACATTAAATTCTTATACTTGCAAAAAGCAAATTTTTCAATCTTGGCTGCCCACATTTAACAATTTAAATGTGTAGGGAAATTAAATTTTCTAAGTTGTTGAGCTCCTTCAGCTCCATTTCTCTGTTCTCCTTACCCTTCTTCTATGCAGCAACTGCTCGCCCTAAACACAGAGCACAGGAAAGTCCTTTGGCCTTCAGGTGCCACAAACTTCATAGGTCTTTGGTCTTGATCCCTGCTCTGGAAAGGAAAGCTGAAAACTAATGCCTTATTAACTGAACTTGTTGGAAAGGAGGGAACATGAGTGGTTCTGTTGATTACATGAGTCATGCTGCTCCTGACTAGAGGCATAAAGCTCAGGAGTCTCCAAGGCTGCCATGAGCAGGTGCATGACAAGGGGAAACAACAGCCAAGAAAGCACCATCAGGGTCCTGCCTACAGCGGCTCTGGGACCAAGAAAAAGAGTTGGCTCACATCCTTTTTCTGCTGGCTTGTAGGGGAACAGGAAAAGCTACTGGTGTTGCACTGGTGGTCTTCTTGGGAACCTGTGGTCCATATACTTGTCAGCTTTCTCAGCTTTGAGAGAACCTGTATAAGATTTCTGTTTGAGAAAAACGGGATTTTTCTGTGTTCTCATCAGGAGATGTCTAAGCAGCTGGAGGGAGCTCATAGAGGCTTATAAATCACTTAAACCCTTTAAATATAAGGCCAGATAGTTTACCCACACAGAATCACACTAATGCAGCTCAGGGCTCTGGGTAAGCCCACAGCTGGCTCCTTGTTCAAGCCCAAATGTTTCTTAGGCACTCCATTTTGCCTTGTGTAAAAGTGGGTCCAATTGTCTTCCTAAGCCACTGAGACTTTTTTCCACTCTGTCTGCAGGGGTAAGGACTTCCTTTAGTGATAAAATATTTCAGCCTTTACCTTCCCCTTACCTTCTTATGTGCACACATGAAAAACACAAAGTGCTTTTGTATTTTTGTTGCTCACAAGATCAACAGGTTGCAGAATTAAAAGCAGATGTTCACACCTCCCAGGAGCATAATTTTAGATGCCTCCTGATCTTTGCAGGCATAATTTTTTCAATTACAGTTTCATTAATTTTCTTTGTGACTATAATGGCTACAAATAAATGATGGAGAGGTTTGCATCAGGGAAAAAAAAATAAAAAAGGGTGAGATTCTGAATTTATAGCTTGACACCAGGAGTCGTGTTTGAGTGTTCTGGCTTTAGTCCAATTGCCTTTGAATAGGATGAGCATGGGGTGTACTGCTGTCCAAGAGCACAGACCTTCTGTATGACCAAAAAATACAGGTAATACTGCATTTCTCCAAAGCCTTGTGGGCTATTTCTAATTGTCTTTGATCTCTTGGAAAAACAGGACAAATATATGGATATCCTCTTTCAAATCTCTTTACCTATGCCGTGGAATAAGCTGTAAAATTTGGTAGGAAGCCCATCTGAAATGTCATGTCTATCACTGTAGAGTTCTAATTAACAGTGAGGTTTATTAACATACGTTTCCTTACAATTTGAATAAGGGCAAAGATATTCATATGGCTATATGCAACCTATGCCTCAAGTAGCTTTACAAATGAGTTTTCCAGCCAAACCAGAAAAAAAATCCATCACTCTTCTATGTGCAACTTAAGCTTTACCCATTGTTGTTATTAAATTATTGTTACCAAGAATTTAAGTTAGGGATATTTCACCTTTCAAAAAGTAGGCAGTTGGGAAGAAGATACCATTGGAAGAAAAGTAAGACCCCAGCCAGTAACCCATGGATGAATGAGAGTGTTTGTAAATGGCTGATAGCTCTTTTGCCCCCTTTTTTCATACCCTCTGAAGTTCAGATTATGTGAAATTCAGAATTCACTTTCTCCTCCATTGTAACAAATGCATCACATCAAAACATGTTTCCCCTGCTCTAATTTTTCTGAGGCCATTTGGCAATCCATCATTCCAGGCTATGCTGTGCAGGTGTATGATTGTACTTGAAATTCCTGCACCCATTAATCACTGCTCTGTGACCTGCTTTACTCCATGCTTACTAATATCCCTTCCTCAGTTCTGGTCTGCCAGTGCTCTGTAAACTGTTTACTTTGCTGGTGTAGCATTTGCTCAGCATTTTGGCAAGCTCCAACAAAATGTTCCCAATTGTTCCTGATTGAATTTTGGCCAACAAAGGCAATGCACTTCTTACATGGAATTTGATGCCCACATATGTTTTCCCTTGTTTGCTGTTTCAGGCAGCTCTTTTAATGCTGTTATCACCTGGTCTCACCTTGCCTCTGTTGTGACTGTAGAATGGAAACAACTGTCACACAAGCCTGGACATGGTTTCCAGCCCCTGCCTCTTTGGGGTTTTTTTTGTTTCCTGCCATATATCTTTTGGTTCTCAGGAGGCTCATTTAACTCTTGTGCTGTTTTCAGTCAGACAGAAGACAAGGTTGCTCTCTTGGAACAATGAGGGAAAAAAAAGGTGCAGATCAGAGATGCAAAAAATAGCAAAAAAAAAAAAAAAAAAAAGTAGAATTTCCACTACATTTTTTTTGAAACAATGAAATAGAACCGATGCTTTACATATCTTCACTACAATAGACACACATCCTTGTGCAAGGTTGTGCTACAAATACACTGAATAGGAATATCTGGAAATATCTAGAAATGCCTAAAGACCAGCCCATCTGTCTGTTTCATTTCTGATCTATATTTAGCTCACTGTTACCCTTTTGTATTTGTGTGTTGTATAATTTTGGCTCTTTTACTTTGAATCTTAGCCAAAAAAAGCCTGGGAAAAAAAAATCAAAAAACTTGAAACCCAAGCCCCATTGTGCAAATATTTTAGATTGTTAAACAAGGCTTATTCCTATTCATGAGAAAAGGACTTCAAGAGTTTTATTATGGATAGTGTGTTTATTATTGTTATTCTGTGATGGTTGCTCATCTATCCTGCTGGAGCATAAAACACACTTTGCACTCTGTGTGCTGGTAGATATCTCAACGCTTCATCTTCAGGCAGAAGAATATATTTGGGTCACTTGAGGACAGAGTGTGGGTGGTGCTTGACAGTTTTTATAAACAAATCAAAATACCTCTGCTCTCCCCAGTGCCTAGTTAGCTGTATGCTTTCCAAGTTCTCAGTGCTGAAAGTGTGGAAAGTTAGATCCTCTCCCAGCAAAGAAAGAGAGGTGAGTGTAAGTTTGATGTATTTCATCTGACTTCTGACTTCCTAATGATCTAGCTCTTAAAATTCCCTCACCCTGACTCTATTGCTGCACAGGGAAGTGCAAAATAAACATGACTTCTATCTTGAGAAGACAGCAGATAATTTGTGAGACCACAGATGACAGAGATGTTTCCAGCTTGCTTCTGCCTACACACCTTTTTGAAGCCTTGATATTTAAATTGCACCCATTTATGCTCCCCTGTGCAGTGATGGAGTAGGTGTCAGCAGGCCTACAGGAGATTGACTGGTGATACAAAGGTACAAGGCAGAAAAAGGGAATGTAATTTTCTCCACTTTCACACCAGTTGTGTATTTGGCACCTGACAAGTTTGTCAGATGCTCTTGCTAGATTATCCCATTGAAAGCCACATAAGGCATCACTCTTGGAGAGAATTTCTGTCCAGCTGTGTCTGAACGGGAGGATTGCTGTCAACCACCATGTCTTGTATATTTTCTGTATCTCATGGACCTACCTGACTAGCAGATGCCAGTGTAATGGGCATTTACTTCTTCCTATCTTTCCATTGTTAGGGAGGCTTATTCATGTGTTCTAGTGGTACATTTCACTACTGTGATATTTTTTAATGGTTGCAACTTCTTAACTCACTCAACTACTTCAGCAGTAGTCTTGAAGATGTGTTCATTGCACTTTTATAAAATCACATGCCAGCAACTGCAGATATATAATAAAATTTTATAGCTGGTCTCAGTGCTACTAATGAAGAACTTGCCTTATTTGATTGCTGAAGTATTTTAAGTACTTAGTTGAATAACATCTTGTTGCCTATAAAATTGGATTTAATGATAGAAAATTAAGGCCAGAAGAGGTATTTAGGGAAGTTTTTTGTGATTTTTTTTGGTGATTTGTAAAGAATGATTTTAAAGGACAAGAAAACAAGATTAACTCTTAAATCCATTTTCTGTATGTAAGAGCCATCACCATTTTAAAAACTTGTTAGATGTGGCCTTGGGAGTAATAGCAGGACCTCCCATGATAATTCTTTTCCCAGAGGCACCATGAGCTTTAGAGTCCAATTTATTCACTGATGTAAGAAATGACCCATGGTCATGAGTCAGTCAAGTGAGAGAGCTGTTCAAGCACCACTAGCATTTCCTCCACTTCAGAAACAGCAGAGCTGCTCTCAAGCCTCCATTTCCCCCACATAAAAGCCCTACTTTCTTAAGAAAAATGCCAATATCTTCATATTTTCAGACATTTTGTTTCTTCCCTGCCTGCCCTTCCTGTTCTGAAACCATTTGTCCCACCAGTACAACCCAGTTCACCTTAGCAGGTACATCTGTGGGCTCCTGCAGCTTCAGCTGCAAATGGGTGTGACTGCAGCCATCAAACCAGATAGTTTCTAATCTCTCTGAAGACAAGGAGGGAAATTTTACTTTCTATTCATGGCAGGAATGGTAAGCTGTTGGAGAGAAGAGATGCAAATGTCCCCCACTTCCTAGGATGGTTCTCATTGAGACTATGCAGTTGAAGTAACTCAGGACAATTCCCCTAAGATCTTATTCATGTCAGAGAGAACTGCAAGGCCGAACTGCATTTGAGGGGAAGAGAGTCCTGAGTTCCTAAGAGAAAATTTACCTTTCTTGTCCTTCAGAGATTTTCTCTCTCAGGATGCTGAAAAGGAAAGTAATACTCTCCTATTAAGTGCTTTGAAAGCAGGGAGGGAAAAACGTCATGGAGTCCAGTGTTACTGGGAGACTGGAGAAAGTTCAGTATTTTTATGTGTACACAGAGGTTGGAGATAGAACCATCTCCCCCCCAGCATCTTTTCATGCTGACTTCAGTGGCAATTTTTTTGTTCAAAGCCTTCAGGGTTTGAACCCTGTTTAACACCTCTCTGTTGAGAAATTCTGCTGCTCAACAGTCAATGCCTAGTCAACAAATTGTGCCTGTGATTTTGCAGCAGGATAACATTGTAGATAAGACACACCTACTGGGCACTTTCAAGTTATAATATTGTGTTAGTCATTGCTTTTATGTATGTTTATACACAATATCTGCCTGAAGGTACACATTGATTTCCAACCATCGAGAACACATTTAAAATTGGCTGAGTGCTTAACCTTTGTTCACTGAAGGTATATTTTAATTTTTTTGTTATTAGGAATTATTAGCTCAGAAGAGTTTGATATGGCTATTATCATCATCATGACTATTGACTTAAACTAAAATTCTTCTAGAGATTTTATTCCTTTTGTAAAGTTGAGTTATACTTGTAATTTGCCTTCTGTTTTTTAATAGGTGTATTCTATTCACATGTATTGATTTAAGTGGACTCAACTGTATTTCAGGTAAAGATTTTCTGACAACTAAAACCAAAAATCTAATGTGGTGTTACTTTACTTGTAACCACTAATTTTGTGAATTTTTATATTAAAAAAAAAAGAACCACAAAGAAGGTTACAGACTGAGATCCACATTGCAGGATTAAATGCTTAAATCTGGGAGAACAATTCTGACAGCCTTCTTTCCACTAGGAGCTAACCTCTGAAACACCTAAAATCAATCAATGTTTCCATTTTTTTTTTTTCTCTTAGTTCTCCAGCTGCCAAGACTTAAGTTCACTGGCAGCATCATGGGCTGAACAGTGAAATTTCCTATTTCTTCCTGAACTCAGCTGTCAATTCTGAGTTCTGAAGACTGAAACTCAGACTCCTTCCCAGTCCCTGGAGAAGAGGAACACATCAGGGGCTCCTCTGAGAGCTGTCACCCACCTGCAGCCACAGTGTGAAGCCCAGCAGCTGTTGTGTCCCTTTGAGAAAAGCAGAGGGAATGGAGGGGCAGAGATGCTGTTCTCCTCTGCCCTTTGCCTATTTTCCTCATGGGAAATCCATCCAGGTTGTGGCAGATGGTGTGGCCATGATTACCTTGCCTAGGGCTCAAACTGGTTGTATTTGACTTGCCAGGGGAGTACTGGATTAAGGCCATTTTATACCTCTTCTGTTAGAGATCTGCAAAAAAGGATGAGGCCACAGAAGGAGAACCTGTTTGTGAACAAGTCCTGATCCCTCATTTTCCCAAGCTCATTAATTTGATAAGTGTCATTGGAATTATATTCCAGGTCACATTCCAGTGCCCAATTGTAAGACTGTCTGTCTGAGATACAGGCTCAACTTTTAAATCCTTTCTCTGCTAAGTTTGAATTATCTGAAGTTTCCTGCATCTGTCCGAACCATCAGGATAAATGGACATTTCTCATTCAGTTTTGGAAGACAAAGATTCATCCATTTTACATAAAACTGAGCAGATTCAGTGACTATGGTAGTGACGAAATAATCTCGGTAAATGTGTAAACATGAAGGGCAGCATCAAATTTGTATTACTTGACCCAAAAGGACAGATGCCTAGGAATGCTGAAAGCCGTACTTCATGATGTTATCACAGAATCCCACAGAATGGGTGGGTTGGCAGAGGTCTGAAAGATCATCCAGTTCCAGTCCCCTGCCATGGGCAGGAACACCTTCCACTAGGCTGGGTTGCTCAAGGCCCCATCCAACCTGGCCCTGAACACTTCCAGGGATGGGACAGCCACAGCTTCTGTGGGCAGCCTGTTATGGGACAGCTCCAGCTGCTGGGAGTGATGCCTTAGCTCTTGGCAGGGAACAAGTTTGTAAACCCAGGCCTTAGTCTCCAAGGTTTTTTGGTTCTTGTTCATTCAGAAACTGCCTACCATTTATTTACAACTGCCTATCTGCAGACAGAGGCCAGAGTCTCTTGGAGCGATCCCATGGAGTTTAAGCCGTTTAAAGCAAGCAATTTTGGAAGAATGCTTTGGAAGAATGTTTTTGTTCAGATAATTCTTGAGATTTATTTACCAGACAAAAATACCTTCCTCTAGACTTTTCAGACCACCAACTGCCTTCAGTGGTACTGAGATTGTCTTCACCTGAAATCTCTGACATGCAGGTGGAGCAGACTGTTTCGGTTCTTGTTTCACTAGGTCAAGCTTTCTTTGCAGTCAGATATGAAGTCACTGGTAATGTTAAGAGAACACGTCTTGCCTGATTCCTGGTGCTGAGATTTGTCTTTCTTTTTCCTCTTCATACTCTAGGGCTTTATAACTCTTAAATGCAGATTGTATCAATTTTATTGTGCCACCAGGTGAAAGAAATCTAGAGTGTAAAAACAATTCACAAGGTTTTACAACCGTGATAGAACAAGGCAATCAATTATGTCCTTCTTCAAAACAACTCTGCCTGTGTTCAGATATGGATTGTTGATGTACATCAGGAACTGTGTGGCAGCATGAAGGAATGCTGTGGTTCATGCCCCAAGCCTGCACCCGGGATTGATCCAAATGGCCATTATCATGTTTCAGAATGTGGTGGCAGTAAACACAAGGTAGATGTGCTGTGTCTAAGAGTCTCCCATGTCAAATACACAACAACTTTGACTGAGGTGCCCTGACTCATGGCCATACAGGGCACATGTGAGATTTGTCAACCAGGATTACAGCGGTAGAATTATTTACACTCCCAAAATGTTCAGAGTGGTAGAGTGTTTATGTGAAGTATCATGTTAATGGAACTACTAGAAAATCAATACCAGGATTTCAAGCGGATGTTATTTAATTTTTTTTTCTGGCTATAAGTCATAGTACATTTTTTTTTTATCCTGCATACTCATACAAGTCCATTTTGTGTCAGTTCATTGCAATAATTGCAACAATGCTGGTGACTACAGACAGCATCTTGCATTCACTTGTATTCTTTGTGCATATACCCTCATCTTTTAATGTACCAGACCAAATTTTCCTAATTTCTTTACAGAAATCAGAATTGGGAAGTAGTTAGGGTAATGACTGAAGTGGGCTGAATTTCTTGTCTTACTTTAGAAACCTTGAGATTTTACCATTTGTTAAAAGAGACAAATAATGATTTTTTGTTATGATCTGTATATTTCCACTGAAGCTTTTCATCTCTCAGCTGCTAAGCCGTCTTATGCTCTTTTGTCTCTAGCAGCCCAAATTTGTGTGGGTCTGGGAGCTTCAAGATATTTATAAATAATAAACAGACAACATAGGATTTGGTCCGTGGTTAAAAAACACCATGTCAACCACTTGTGCAAATAAATTCCAGTCCCATATCTTTTCATGTCCATGGTAAGATAATTTGTCCACTAACCTCTATACTCACCAAGGCTGGAGTCCTTATATTTCACTGACAAATCTAATTGATTATTAAGTTCCTACACAAAAGCAATAGTCCTCTATAAATCAGCCTGAATAATAATAACAATTATAGTAATGATTGATACATGGTACATTTATTTGTGTTCCTCTCAGTCACATTAATGGGATTTTGATGCATAAATTTCTTCTCATTGTAACAAGATTACATGGTTCAGAATGCAAAAATGCTTTTTCATTTAATCTAAAGAAGAAAAAGTCTTCCTTACATAGAATTGTGTAATGATATTGATCGTGTTATACTAGAGATCTTATGGAACTGCTCAGCATTGATCTGATAAAAAATGCTATGGGGATTATAGATAAATATTATTATGCATACAAATATTCCCTTGGGAACTGCTGTGATACTACCTACAAAACCAAGATCATGTGTTCATGAAGAAGCTGCACAAGGTAAACAGTGTGGGTTTCTTTTCTTCACACAGAGAAAAACACAGATAGCATATCATCAGGGAGAAAAGTTGGGGAAATTATGCATGTTAATTTAAATGGCAGAAACTGGCAAATCAGCAATTTAACTAGAGTCTGTGCTTAGTGTCTTTGTCACAGATGACATATTTTTGTTTTGTGTCTGCAGGGCAATATGACACCTCAGGTGGCTGCTGCCTTTGTTTCTATGGTAGCAGTGAAACATGGGTAAGGTGTGAACCATAGTAGTGAAGGTGCTGATCCAGCAGTTAATTCCCATGGCTGTCTACTGAGTTCAAAGATAATAATCATGTAAGTATGCATGCAAACATGTTTATGTTGGTAAGTTCTTGATTCAAGTGACTGCTGCTTATGTTTTCACTGGAAGCCAGGAAAAACAAACACAGATTGCCTGTCTTCAGTCCAGTGCTTCAGAAGTGAACTCTCTCATCCCAGGTTGGATTTGTCAGTCTACCATTTTATATCTAGATCATTCATACCAGAGTCTTTTTCCTTTGGTTTCTAACAGTTCTACATTTTGATGCTGTTTGCAAGCAGCTAAAAAATAAACAGAAGCATCAAATTTAAATGAAAGCTGTGTTTGTACTGAAGCACTCTTCAAGTCCAGTAATACATACTTGTACTATGAGATTATCATGAAACTCTTAAGAAAACTAGTGATGAGATATTAGACTGAGCAGGTGAACTCTGAAGTCCACATTAGTTTCAAGCTGCAACAAGTTCATGTTTGACCACAGGTGTATACAAACTCTATCCAGATGATGTACATGGCTTTTGGAAGGAAAATATGAGGCTGCAATGGAATGTTAACTTTCTATTCCACTCTTCACCCATTGGGACACTTAGTGTGCTGTTTCTACTTGCCAAATTAATTCCCAATATATCTGTATTCTACATCCTGCTAAACAGTTACTCAGAAAGCTGCTCATGCATGCCCACACATTTATTTGAGAAGCCTTAAAACTCACTCTAAGGGCAATCTTCAAAGCAATTGCTCTTGAAACCCTGACTGTTCCCAAAGCAAAGTTAAAGACATTAGAAATTTAATCACCTTTTTTAATTTCCATTTTCAATTAGTGACACGCTTTATGGTGTAAGGAACACAGAACACACAAAAAAAAGGAGGGTGTTCTCACTGTATTGTTTTTCCTGAAGAATGTGTCGCTACTCGGAAAAAATTCAACTAAACTATGAAACAGTCTTTTTCATATCCTCTTTAAGTAAAAACATCCCCATGCTCTAAGTAGAGCAACCAAAAGCTGGATACACACAATTATCTCAGTGCTGGACCTGAGCTGATTTGTTCTCCTGAAAAGTGGAGGCTCATTTAGTAAGGTCCAGAGCTGAGATAACCAGGTTTCAATGGCTTCTTGTTGGCTCAGAGTGTGGGCATACCTTTTGTGTGTCTCTTGAGTAATACATTATACAGACATATCCACATATGACATGTTGCATCATTTTTAATCATCAAGTACCATGAATCTATAAAAGTACTTCTAGGGAAGAAATGAAAATCAAATATTCTGGACAATATTTTCAAACTGTCTTCCACTGTGACCTGGTTGCACATTATGTTCCTCTCTTGTAGCTGAAGGTTGACTCAGTAGGTTGAGAAGAAAGGAAAACAGACAATAGAAACTGCTTAGAAAAAGCTTCCTGCTTTCAAGTTTCTATTCTAAGATAGGCTGAAGTATTACCTTTGCCTCCCTGGATAAAAGTATTGCATGAAATGTCTTTACTCATCTGTGCCTGTGTACAATGCACATATATGACACATATACCCTTAGTGAACTGGCCCTGTTTACAGAAGACATGAGTGCAAATCTGGGAATTCTGAGCATCTCTGCAGTCTCTTGCTTATAAGACAGTCCTTTGTGCCTTTCCAGACTGCTCACTGCAAGAGGTATGAAAGAAGAATCCTGTCTCCACAAGAGTTATGGCTGGGAGAAATTGCACTCTGTCTCTTCCTGTCCACCCAAGCCATTTGGGAAGCACCCACATAGAGTAAGTGGAGCTCTTTTCCAGTCATCTATTTAGATTGGAAGGCTTCATGGTTTTCTTGGAAAGCAATCACTTATGAAGTTTCCCTGCAGAATGTTGTTGAGACCTGTGCTGTGGAAATTATTGATATAATCACATCCAACCAATTTGTAAAGGCCTGGTGGGGGAAGGCATAAAGGACCTTAGTCTGACATTTAGAATTAATGCCAGGAAAGACATCTCTCCTCCAGAGATATATGAGAAGCCAATGTTACACACTTACAGTCATAGTAAATGTACAGGACCTGAACAGCTAAAAGAATTGTCTAATCAAAAGCTCATTGAATCAAAAGCTGTGGGAAACTTCCTACCAGCTTCAGAGTTGAAATGCTGAATTTATTTCTCATTCATTAATGGAAGGAATTAATGACTAGAAAAGGGTTTGGACCCTCTGCACAGAAATGTGATGGAGTCTGCCTCCCCATGTCTTTTGTTACTCAATTTATACATTTTTATTTGGGAGATCCATCCTCAGAGTGTCCATGCAACTTACTTCTTCAAGGGAGTTAAAAAAATGCATTTTTTGATAAATGTGCTACTTTATGACTAATGACTGTTGGACTAATGACCACCAACTTCTATCCCACCCTGATTTCCCTTTCCTGTTCATTATTGAACATGCACTGATAAACCCAGGAAGGCCCAGAGAACTCCTGAAGCTCAGCACAGTTTGGCCTCTGCCCATATGCTTTGCGTGGTCCATCCTGTGGTGACTGGTAGCAGAATAAGAACTGCAGGCTACTGTTAAATAAAGCAGGTCAGGTCGTGTTCTCTGGCCCTAAGGACAAGCAGAACAGCATCCACATGGCCAAACCCCTCTTCCCATCATGCCCAGGTAATGTAACAACTATTAATCTGTATGAACCCCCCTGTGCAGTATTTAAATCCATGGTGTGGAAGTGCTTGGGTCACTAACGTAGCCAGAGCTGCAGATAAGTGGAGGAACACCAGGACTGCCATTTCCACTAGAAGTGGATTTGCAATGTGATCTTAGTGCATGAACATGCCCACTACAGGGAACTGACAGCACCATGACAGTGTGTTTGTTTAGAATTATCTTAATTGATGCTGAAGCTATACATTGCTTCCTGTTTATACAGCCTCCAATAATGTCGAAAGATCAAATGCAAAAAAACCTAGCCTGGCAATTTTCAAAAGCTGTCAGAGAATATAACAGAAATGACTTAGATGTATGTGCTTTCAACTTCCATGGAAAATAAACGTATATGCAACACATCACTCCACCATCTATGGAAAGCTGTCCATGGATGCTTTTAGTTCTATGGAAATGTGACTTCCTCTTAAATTGTCATGAAGCCTGGGAACTTCAAACAATTACCAAAATATAAACCAAAATATTAGAGTTCCTTTCTTTCTGTCTTGGATCTTTTATTTGGACTTTGATTTTGGGATGTCTTCTCTTAATGTCTGTGGTGGGGGTCAGAAAATTAATGGACCCATTTCAGTGTCATGAAAGGTGCTTAAGATATGTATGTCCCATAATGTCTTATACAGTTAGTTAATAATGAATTTAATAAGATTAGTATAAATTAACAGAGGTTTTCCCCAGGATTATATTACAATTACTATGTGTTGATTTGTGTTTTGGTAGTTCTTGGTGACTTAGTGCCTGTGTATTGGATTGTGTGCATTTTGTGGTTTTCAATCTTGAGAACTGGCCTTGTTTTTCCAGAGTGGATGTGTTCTGCCCACAGACTCAGCAAAAAACTTTTAGATACCTTTATAGGTGCTGTGGTTTAGGAATGGTGTTCTCCAATTTAGGGTTGCCTCTGAAACCACTCAAAATGATGTGCTGCTTGCTCACTGATGAGATGGTAGGGATGGAGAACAGAATTAAAGGCATAAAAGTTAAAGATTGCAGGTTGTGATAAGAACAATTTACTGGAAACAGCAATGAGATAAGAAAACAGTGTTCCATTATCAACAATATTAATCTGACAGCAACAATATTAATAACAAATGTGTGCAAGATGGGTAAGGGATTCATATGTTCACCACTCTGCCAAAAAAAGCCCAGTAATACCTGACTACCGCCAGTCTACCCCAGCCTGACCTGGAAAGGACCCCTTCCCACTCCTGGAAAATGAAATGAGGTGGGGTAGAATAACCTCCAGGTCCTGGCCATGCCCTTCCTGGCTACTGCAAAAATCAACACTTTCCCGAAACAGGATAACATATAAACATGAGGTGCATTAGTGCATGTTTGAAAGGGCAAGAAACTGCCTGTGGAGATGTAACTGCTGCCTCTACATCAGCTCTACAAACTTTCAAGACCAGAAAACTGGTGGTGTTGTTTCAATTGCAAAAAATTACTATACCTTGTAACTGATTATTTTAACAACTGTCCTTGGGAGAAAAGAGAAGGGTTTGACCTTTCAATCAGACATCAATGTACCTGCTCAGTATGGTTGAGGTGGAGACTCCAATCTCCTTGTGCTTTCCCCCTCACTTCATTGCAAAGTCATGGATCTTCTCTAGCTCATGAACAGTTGGTGTCCATTAAATCAAATTATTTATGACACATAATAGTTTTGTTTGTCAACTGTGATAGTTTTCCACCAAAGCATAATTTCATTCACAGGTTTGGTGTTGGAATATGAGTGATTATAATCAACATATTGTATCATGTTGTCTGGCTGTAGGCTCTTTCCACAAGGCTAAATGTTACTGTACTGATGTTGAACTAAGATTCAAATACCTCTTTTTCAGTGATTCTGTCTTCTCCAGATAATTTTACTTTTCTCCTGTCATAGTCCCATGCTTTATTTTCTCTTCCTGGGAAATGATGATTATAAGGTTGTAACACATTCTGAGATTTAAATATGAAAAGAAGGACAGTTTAGCAGTGACTTCTGCTGAAAAATTTAAATCTACCAGGAGTGATGGGTAGTTTTCTTGCTGGCAAACAAAACATGTTAAAGTGGGGAGCATGTACTGGGATTACTTACCTCTTCGCATTGCTATCCATCATTTTGCCTTCCATTTAGATTCATTCTAAATGGTCACAGTACAGGATAAAGAAAAAGCTTTTCTGCTCTCTGTGAGCATGATAAAAATTATCCTAAGAAAATTGTTCAAGCACATTAAAGAGAAAAACCATTTTGATCTCCAGACTCAAATACCTTTTGATTTTCAGGGCCTCTTGCCTAAATCAAGTGAATGCTAAGAGAGGTGATGATCTTCATAGCTAGGCCAGGGTTCTGCAAAAACAAAAGTCAGCATGGCATCAATTTATTGTTGGAGACACTCTGCAGCTTTCTGTTTGCATATTGTAGATCTCTGACTTTTAGAAGAGATGATTATATTTAGATAACCTATGCATCATCAAATCAAACATTGTGTAGTCTTGGGGGAGAGGTTAAAAGCTTTCAAGCGATTTTGTGCTCAGACATTGTAAAATAGATTTGTGCATGTGTATTTGTGATGATATAGGTTATTCTCAGCTGCCTAATATATCCCCAATCTTATGTCTTGGGAGAGATTGAAATTTTATTTTGATTTCTGTGTCCCTAGTTGACTGCAAACTGTAGTGCTGCCATATATGTCTCAGATCTACCACTGCCAGACACTTCCATGCATGTTGATGTTTTTGGCTCAGAAAAAGGAAAAGGGGAACACCTTCAAGATGTAAAGGAATCAGAACTTCATTCCAGAGGGGAGAAAACCTGAAATATTTATAGAATTCACACTGCAGCTATCTAACAAGGGCTGGGGGAAGATATTGTTTTCCTCAGCATCTGAGGTTGAGTTATAATAATATACCCTGTTTTCCTCTCAATTTACCCTTTAAAAAATACCAACACATAAAGGAAATACTTTCCATGTCACCTGTGTGAGGTAAGGTACAGTGTATCTTCTTAAAACCCAGGGAGGAAAATAGCAGATGGGCCAAACATAGCCTGTTGTCATCCCTTTGCAGAACTGGATACTAAGACACCTTCACAAAATTACGATTTTGAAAAGCAAATAGAAGCTGACAGATTGCTCAGGTTGCCCTCCCTCCTTTCTCCCCTCCTCATGCATTCAGTGCTGCTACATTTGATGGATGCCCAAATTTCTAATTTTGTTCCTTCATTTCTTCCCCTTACAGGATTTCCTCTGTGTTTCTTCACATTCTTAACTCCAGCAATTGCCATGCTCCACATTTAACTCCTGCCCCTAATCTTTTTTCCCTAATGCTTTCCATTGGCTCTCCTTGTCATTTGCCTCTTTTCTGATTGGCCAAGCACTTTCAAAAGTCAGCTGCTTTTTCCAGATCCCAAAGCCTGAGCATGGGAGACTGACCAGCCAGCCAGACTGAAACCCTCAGTGAGCTCAAGGCACACACAGTTGCAGCCCCTTTCAAAATGAGCAGCAGGTTTTGAGTTGGTGATAGCCATTGGTTTTTCATTGGAGAGACTGACACCAATTTACACCATCTGAAGATCTTGCATTATTCATGGGGAAAAAAAATCACCATAAAACCCTCCACATTTGAATGACAGAATACAGATTGACTCACTGAAGTTTCACCTTTAGAAATGCATGTATTTTACTGCTGTCTTTTACTTTCTGTGTCTGCCCTTCTTGTAATGTAGACTTTATGTTATTTAAACATCTGCTCCAGATTTCTTTAATTTTTTCTTCTCATCTGAATTTTTTGGCTACTATTGCTGTTGGTTGACTTTAGACTATTTTTAGTAGTGAGACTGAGGAGGAAGGACCTTGAATAGAGTTTTCAGACACCTCTACAGTACCATGGCTTACTAAGATCTCCAGGAACGTATATCTCCAGTAAGAAGAAAAAGGAGGAACAGAAATTCAGAGAATGAGAAAACAAATTGACTTTAAATGAAAGAGGGAGAGGGAGAAAGCCTGCACATTACCATATCTTCTAGATGGTGGTGCTACCCAGGAGGAAGGAGGGTAGTAGAGGATGGAGAGAGTCAATGGCACCTTTACCCTTCTTTTCTGAACTATGTGTATGAATGAAACAATTGTCTGGGTTGGTGAAGGGTACAAGAATAGGTTATCTCATTCTCATCCTCATATCCAACAACAACACTGTTTCACTTAATAGGGTGAAAATTGGGATCACATCAAGGTGGAACACTTTGGGCTCCCCCATGTCGACTGTTTCCTCCCTGAAGGCATTTCTGCCTGTTTACAAACCACCACTCTATCTCTTAGTGCTAAATTCCTCTTGGGAAAGGGATGGGTCCAGGGTGGCTGGATTTCAAGTACTTGCTCTGGCTTATGTTTTGCGCCTTCCTGGACAACCACAGCATGTTGTTCTCAATGATACTAATTACAAATGAGGTAATAAGTGCTTTCATACAAAACAGCTGCTTCCAGCTCCCTATCTGCACAGCAAATAAACCTTCACTTTTAAATTTTAAACCTATGTTTAGACCAGCTGTATCACTTTACAGTAATAAAAATAATGTTTCAATGGTTTGAAATTTCACAGGGTAAAAGACTACAAAAGAACAGTTGAAATTGACATTTTGTGAGTACTATTTCCACAACCAGGGCTTTCCCAAACTCCCAGAGGTCTTTCAGGCCTCTGTGGGACTGTTATGAGTCTCTGCTTTCCTGTCCAAAAAAGAGCTGTAGAGCTACACCTACACATGCATCTCTGAGAAACGTCCCTCTTGCTTTTAAGGAGAAGATTCACCAGTTAGTTGAGTTTTGAAAGGAAAAGTTTTAAAAATAAAAAGTAATGATAAAATAAGAATTCTTTTTAGTAAGAAATGACTCTTTGAAATAAAAAATTAAAACATTTCATTCTGAAAATTTGACAGAAGCCTTTAACTCTTTTCACTGTTTTTCCATTTTCTTCTTTGGCTGAAAACAATTCAACCTAAATTTGTAACTTTTTAGCAGCAGCTGCATCTCTATTTTTTGGATGGAATGAGGCTCTTAACAATGAGATATTAAAATCTGGCTACTAGAAGGAACAGAACTGTCTTAAGCATGTTTGTATCTGTCTTTCAAAGAAGATTTCTGCTTTGGCAGATGGAAATTGTCAAGGTGCAGCAGGGGCTGAGCCCTCCTTGAGGGCTGTGGTACCTGCTGGGAACTGGCCAGGGAGCAGGGCAGGCAAGGGGCAGCCCCAGGCAGTGGGGATGTCCAAGGGATTGGAGACAGGCTGAGCTGGCACCAGAGAATCAGCCTGATGCTGGGGTCAGAGTCAGGCCCACTGGGGGAAACCAGCTCAGACACACCCCAGGGTGGCTGAGCAGGTCCATGGGGAGTGAATTAGCAGGAGATCAAATACCAGTGCTTCTACTGTGGAGAAAGGTCACTAATACTCCCTCTCATGAAACAAGAATGTTGCTCTAGTCCTGGTCTAATGAATCATTGGCATATTTGAATGTTCTTGGAAGATTCTGATCCAGTTGTTGACCTAAATGGGATTATAGCACTATGCAGCAAGCTTTAATTTCCGTATTGCCTACAGGCAGAAGGGAGTCCAGGAGATTTAAGCAAAGGCTGACCACAGTTAGAGGTAGTGTTCAACAGAAGAATGTACAAGCACAACTGTGCTTCAGAGTTAAAACTCAGGCAGATAAAATGCTACATTACTCTGCTTCCAATTAGTATGAAAAAGATGTGTTCTTGGTGATTCCTCCTTTATGCTCATGTGACAAAGAAGAGTTAATTTAACTACAGTTAATTTCATGCCCTCTATAATGTACCCAATTATATCATCCTAATTATTTCAAGCCCTCATATGCCTTGGTTGAGTGCCTTTTTTGGAAGAGGATATTAAATAACGATTATCCTCCTCATTAATACAATGCACGATGAAGAGAAAACAAACAAGACATGGATGAAAGGCATAAATATAATTTATATTTTTTATTCACTTTCCCCCTGATCTTTCCACAACAACAGTAACATTAGTCATGGAGATATGAGGAGGCTTGCAAATTTTTTGTCTTGCCTTGTCATTTCACTTTTGTCTGGTTAATGTGTAAGAGTGGGGGTATTTTAAAAGCTTTAAGGGCTTTTCTGAGAGCTCAGCTATTATTAACCTATAGCACTAGGCTACAGCTGCAGAAGTTGAGACTTCAATTAGTTCTAATTCATCCTTGTTTTACTAATTTGGACAATGAAGCATAAAAAGGTGTAAGTCATACTAAAGAATAAGGTAGGAGGGTAATATACAATTCTACTGCATGAAGACTAAAATGAGGCAAAATAAGTGTTGTCTCATCCCTACAAGGGTATACAGTACTTGGAGACAGTGTATGAGGCAAACTTCCCACACTTTTCACCCAGTTAAGATGTCAACCTTCAACTATTGTGATTAAACAACATGCCAATGTCTTCCCCATTCAGTGCGAGGTGGGAGTGAGGATGACAAGCACTGCAATCAGAAAAGACACTTTAGTCTTTGCTACTCTGTTGCATCAATGGTTGGACAGTCCCCAGTGAGATCAGATAAAGGATTACTGTAAAGGATAACAATAATGCAAACTATGAATCAAAAAGGGGTTTGTGTTGGAAGAGATCTTTAAAGATTATCTTGTTGTATTCTCTTGCCATGAACAGTGAGTGACACCATCTGCTGTACTAGGTTCCTCAAAGCCCCATCCAACCTTCCTGGGACAGGGCATCCACTTCTTCTTTGGACAGCTTTTTCCAGTGTCTGACCACCCTCACTGTAAAAATTTTCTTCCTTATATAAAATCTAAATCTAGCCTCTCAATTTAAAACTGTTGCCCCTTGTCCTATCACTACAGGCCCCACTAAAAAGTTGTGGGGCCTTCTTATAAGCTGCCTTTAGGTACTGGAAGGTGCTCTGAGGCCTCCCCAGAGCCTTCACTCCTCCAACCCCAACCTTCTCAGCCTGTCCTCATAGGAGAGGTGCTCCAGCTCTTTGATCATCTTCACGGTCCTCCTCTGGGCTCTCTCCAGCAGGTCCATGTCCTTCTTTCCTCGGGGGCCCCAGAGCTGGATGTGACACTGCAGTGGAGTCTCACTGCAGCAGAGCAGAGGGGTACAATCACCTCCCTTGATCTGCTGCCCACACTTCTGAAGAAGCAGCCTGGGATAGGGTTGTATTTCTGGGCTGCAGGTCCACATTGCTGGCTCATGTCTAATTTTTCATCCACCAGTATCCCTGAGTTCTTCTCTTCGAGACTGAATTTATATAATGTATAGGTGTAGATAGGATAAACTACACTGTCAGTTCATATAATTTTCATTTATGCAAACTTTTCAAGTGCAGGAGTGTATATGTTGTACATGAAGTAATCACTGAGATGATTTCTTCATTTTGTTGTATCAAGAGAAGAAAAATGTAGAAAAAGTCATCCACTGCCTATGTTTAATTCTCAAATCTCGAGCAGCTGGATAACAATGTTCTGTTTGGAATAGAAATATGTAGCTGGCCTCCAGTAGCCTCCTCCTTCCCACTTCTTCTGTGTATTCTTTAACTGGGAATATGAATAATGATTCAGCTGTTTCTTGCTCTTTGAGATTCTTACTCATCAGGGATTGAAACTGCAAGTCTCATCAAGCATGAGGTTATAAAAATGTACAGACAGAAATACCCTGAGTCTGTACAAGCTGAGGTTGCTTCTGCCATTTGGCTCATGTAAAGATTCTTCAAATCCTCTTACAGTAAAGGGTGGTAGGACTGATAAAAATGTGCCTGTCTGTTTTATAACAAGCAGCAAAGAAATGTTGCTGAGTCACCTTCAGTGTGAGCTCATTCTTTTCATTCCTGAGAGCAGGTGTCACATGCCTTTTCTGATGCAACTGCTGGTAACTGCTCTGCTGTCACCCATTGTGTCACTTGGCATCATGGGCAGAGTCAGCTGATGATGTGAAGGAGAGAGGGTCATCATCTGATACTAAAGTGCAAACAAATTCAGATAAACATTACCTCATTGAGGGGAAAGAGGGGGGATGGGCATAGCCTAGACAAAAAGTGGAGAGGATACAGAAAACAAAGGGAGAAAGGAAAATAACTGCTGCAGGAACATTACCCTGGGCAGAGTTTTCAGCAGGTTTTGCATCAGCCAAGTGTATTCTGTACAGCTAAGCAAAGGCACAGACAAAAATAGAGTGCCCTACCAGGTGTGTATTTGTACAAGCCCTTCTTGGATGAAATGCACCTGAAAAGCATTCTGGAGCTGGGCTCACACCCAAATTAGGCTATGATTCCATGTGCAAATATTCTACATGATGCACAGGCTCCAGCCACTTTTCAGCAGATCAATGCATTTCTCTTCTTCTGGCTCAAAATTCTGGCAATCAATATAGTCTGGATAAGCCTGGTAGATCAGTATCCACATATATGCCTCTACCCCAAGGTTTTCAGGTGTATGTTCATTCAAACCATTTGGAAAATATTTAGAATCCCTCCTCTTTTATTTTGTCTGTCCTTGGTTAAATGTAATCTAGATGCTCATGGATAGCATGTTCTTTTTTAGTTCACTGGCTTCAGTGGGACAATTGCCCTGATAATGAATAGCAAATGACTGACAAAGCACCAAAAAAACTGGGCCAAAGTGAGTACTATGTGATTTTATGAGTTTCTTCTTTCTGCAAAGTTATTCAGTCAGGGACCACATCTTTTATTAGGCCAGCAATTGGTGGGAATGCTCCCTTTTACCTAGAGGCATTTTGCTGAAGAAGAGTTAACATAAAAAGGTTTTGTCTCATAAAAAGATGCATGTGTGGGCATGTGTAGAGACCAGTGGTTCAAGATCTGGACCTCTGTGGGACATAGCTCAATTTGGTCTGTCATCAGAGACCAATTTCAGGAGCCTGGTAAGGCCCAGTGACCGCCTTGTCTGCCCAGTGCTGTGCATGAGGCAAACACTGCAGCTCAGGACACAGCTTACAGGGAGGTTACCTGCTTAGAGTGAGGTTCAAAGCAGGTTGTAGGCTAAGCAGGGAATTACAGCGTGTAGCAGGAGAGAGAGAACTGCAGGGCCTGGGAGGCAGGGGCAAGATGCATTTCTCCAGGGTCCTCACTCCCAATCTGAAGCTGGGGCACTACCCCAAAGGTAAATGCTTGCATTCATTTTTTTGAGTCCTTAACAAGTCCTGTGTGTTTCCTCTGAAGTGGTGGACAATAAGAAATTGACCACCACTTCAGAGGAAACACACAGGACTTGTTAGGGACTCAACACAACTTTCTTTCTTCAGCCACAATTTGCACAGTAGTCAGTGGCTGAAATACTCATCCAGGATGCCAATGGTCCAGGTTCAAAGTCCCTCCTCTGGCTGCTAATTATCCCCAATTATCAAGCTGGATTTAAGCTATCCTCCAGAGTTCCTACTGAAGCTGTGCAGCTGTAGCATAGGACTCAAAAATTTCTGGGACAAAAGAGAACACCAGCAAGACTGACTATAATCTCCTTGGAAGGGGGTGGTTTGGTTATTTATCACTGTCAGTTTAATAGATTTTCCTTGACACAGGCACTGGATATAGCTCACATACTCTGCTGATGGGGCCAGATACTAGTTTAGGTAGAGTCTGACTTCTTTGGTTGTCCTTGGAGAAAAAACAAAGCAGACAGTGAACACATGCTGGACTACACACTTATTCATATGATTATTTGCATTACATTTTAACCTTAATTTTCTGTTGTGAAAATTAGCTTGCTAAATCTGAAGAGAAGAAAACTCTTCAGCCTCTTCTACAGGCTGTCTCAAACTAGCAGTTCTTCACATAAATTCTTTTTGCATGTCTAATATTCAAAGTACTTCATAACAATTTTTTTATTTTAGGTAAGAGATTTTGAAGACCAAAAAGGGTTGTAGGATTCCTGTACCTAACCTAGACAAATAGATCCTCTATTTTCTCCAGAAAATCAGGTGTTCCATTACTGCCAAACACCAGAATGTTCATGATCTAACAGTTCTATGCTTCCCTATCCATTTTTTTGCTTCTTCTCAAACTGGCTGTTTGCCTTGAGGCCAGCACACCAAGTCAAGCCAGAACCATAGGGCAGTGCAGATTGCCGTGTTATGTGCTGTCTACCCTTCATACAGCTCAAGGTGTGTTTATCTCCTTCCTCTGCCTGTGTTCATATTTGCAGGGGTACCAACTCCATCAATCTGCTCCTGAAAGATGGTTTAAAATGCCAGAAGTTTGCAAAAAACCTGGGAATAATATAAACGCTTTGTGAAGATAAAGCTGGTTTACTGTTGCCTGGAGAGATTCCCTGCCTGTGTTACTGTACTTTGAATTATTCTGAGTATCACTGTGGAACTTCTCTTAGCAGCTCTCCTTTCCTGTTATTCTTGCTCACATCTGTTCACTGTAGTAATGGGTATTTTTTGGCTGTAAGCAGTTCTGCAGCATGACACTTGGCGAATGGATGTCTCTGTGTGCAATAGCTACTGTTTTTTGAAGACTCATTTGGCTCTTGTCCCCTCTGGGTGAAACAAACATATAAATATATTGCTATGAACCCCTGGCCAGTCTTTCATTGCAACTGCTACCTTTCTGACTGACATTGCTTATGCTCAAGCTCTCCTCTGAACTGAACTCTTCTGGGGAAATCTAAAGGATTTTATTTTAAGCGTCAAATTTATTGTGCGTACATTTGCTCAGTGACAAGTTGTGCTTCTGCTACCCAGTCAATGGCATATCTGCTCCTTGTAAGAAACATGCTGTTTATATGTGATATAATTATTTCCACTAACCATTCAGAACCCAACTGATCACTCTCACAGCCATAAATGAATCTGTTTGACAACCTGTTCTCTACACAGTAGGTAGTCTTCTAGCCGCCAGCTAATTTATCATTGCATCTGCCTGGCTCTGCCAAGGGATATGTTCTAGTGCATTTATTCTTGTCTCTAAAAGCTTGTGACTGGCCATTATCTTGGGAGGAGACATTTGTAGAACAAAAATTTTATGGTATATATTTCTGTCTTTGTGAAACTTTTGTTTGCAGTGACTCAAAAAGATCTCCTCCTTTAGTTATTTTCATTCTCTTTTACATTTGATGCATCCCAGTAATTGCAGAGACGCCCAGCAGCCTGGGTGGTTGGCCCAGGCTAAATGAGAATGTTTCTCGGTGTTGGTGAGAAGTGCTTAATTGATATTAACATGGATGGAGATGATCTGCTCAGCCATAGGACAGACGTCATTTGGTACCTTCCTTCCCTCTAATGCTATAGTGCTCATGCAACCTGAAAGGACCATCTGTAGATCTTTGAGATTAGTGCAGGCCTGTTTATTATTTGGCTTTTCTGTTCAATCTATTTGGCCCTATCTGTCTGGATCTGTTGAGCTAATTGCCTTGACATTTGAATGTCCAGGTTGCCTGGGTATCCCAGTAACAGCAGATTGTTTGAGCTCACATTTATTCCTAATTCAAAGTAAGTCCAAGAATCTGATGAACTGAGAAGTCACCAAAATGGGAAAACCTTTTTCAAGCCTGATCAAGCCTGAATCAAGCTCTTCTGCTGTGCTGCTAAGGAACATTGTCATCGTCTCAAATCTTCATTACAGTTGGCATTTTTTTCCTCAGGGTTCAGGTTCAAGGCCTTCCCTGTCTCCCTCTACCAGTTAAAGCCAAACCTCTGCCTTTGAATTACACAAAGGCATCAAAGTTCACAGATGCTGGAAAAAGGTAAAAATAGTAGGTGTGACCTGCATGTTGAGGCTTTTTGATCCCCTATAAAATATGTGTCTTTATTCTTCAGCAGTAGAATCTCTTGTGTTTTAGCCTTGTCTTGTCACATGCAGAGAAGGATTAACACTACCAGAAGGAAAATTGAAGATGCCACTCAGAAGAATGGACAGGGCAGTAACTTATCAATAAGAGTATCATCCTTTCACCTGACTCCAATGCATAGACATGTCTTGTTTCTATTAATATTTCATAGAACCAGCTGGTACAACTAGATTCAGCCAGTCCCAATGAACTTCATTTTAGACTTTTTATTAGCTTATTAATGTGATAGGGTTGATGGATACCATTTAATGGAATGTTTTCCACCCTGCTCCTCCCTCCGTTCCCACCCTGAAAAATCTGACATTCATAAATGGAGGAGGTCAGTAATTTGCATCCAGCTGAGTGGCTGTCTGGCTTTAATGAGATGATTTGTAATCATAAGCACTGCACTGCAGTGGTGTCTGGTACAGAGGAAGAGGAACATGTATGCATACTCCAGCTGAGATGAGGAAGAGGTGATGGGAGGGAGGGAAAGCACATGGATCAGAAAAAGGAAGCAAGGCTGGAATGACATAAGGAGGTCCATTAAATGTAATACAATAATGCTGGCCTGGTTAGCATAAGAAGAGCCAAAGGCTGGCTGATGCAAGCCAGTGAAACTCCTGTTACTTAGGGCAGGCAGGCAGCTTGCAGGGTTGCACTTACCCAGAGCTCTTTAGCGTAGCTGAAAATAATGGGTTTTTTTTGCCAGCTGTAAACCCTCAGTGCCCTTAATGCACAGCTCTGTCCTTCCTCTCCCACTCCTTATATAACAAAAAAATCGTCCAGACCAGGAAGAAATTCAGGGGCTAAAGAGGTAATATGTTGTGGAGATGGCATGTTCCTCATCAGCTATATTTTCAGCATGCTTTCCTAAACAAGTGGATCATGTTCTGTCTTTGTGTGTATTCTTCCTCAATCTGATGCATTTTTAACCCACCTACTCTTTTCATTTCAGTCACACAAAGCAGTAGCAAATTCCTGCAAGTCTCAGGCAGGTAGGAGAGAGATGGAGACTATTAATCCATTCACTGGGGGAAAGACTCAGAAGAGAATCCTTCTGGGAGAGAGAGATTTTTAATTCCTGGCTTTGATAAAAGCTTCGCTTGGCATCTGTTTCAGATCAGACAGCCACGAATTCACCACAGGCAAATCCATAGGAAGCCAGGCTGAGCTGGCTCTCCTGCACACACAACTACTTTTTCTGGCTGACTGTGAGAATTTTACACCTCTCAAAGACTATCTTTCCCTTGTCTCCAGGGTTTCTCTCCTCTGTAGTAGCAATTCTCTGGGATCGTCACACGATACTTTTTCATTAGGCATCCCAGCTGTGGAGGACTAGGTTCCTTTAACCATGTCTCCAGCTGTCTTGAGTTATTCTGCAGCAGGCCAGCTGGACCAGTGTAGTTTTTCTTACAGCTGCAATGGAATAGCTTGGATCGGCTTTAAGGTTGTTATTTTAGAATTCATTAACTACTTCATGTTATTAAAAAAAAAAAAAGGCAACAATTGTGCAAACTGATCAGTTTGTCTACAGTCTGCATCCAAGGAGAAGACACTGACTTGAGGCAGGGGACTGCTGGTTTGGCCCCACTCACTGTGTCTCCCAATTCAGGATAATGTTGTTCAGCCCACAGCCCTTTTTGAGGGGTGGGATCTCCAGGACAGCCCACAGTCACATCATATCAGGAGACTTTCAGCCCTTATTCATCTCACCTTTTTCAGTCATGACCTTGCATCCCCTTCCTCATCTACTCCTGGAGCATGAAGATCCATCCTTCCCAGCAACAAGATCCATCCTTCCCCCCTCTCCTGAGCTCCTTCTGTAAAACATACATGCTTCATGTGCTTCCTTCTCTGCAGATGTTTGTAACTCTGCAACATAATCCTTCCCCCCTCTTCCCTGGGGAGACATGTTACCCCTATGTTAAGTACAGAGGTTTAAGTTACAGGGATGTGTGGGTGGCCTTCAGAAATCATGCCAGTAAGATGTTTCTCAACCAGATTTTCAGTTATAGAAAAAGAAGAAGCTACACAACTCTTCCCAGCATGTATAAAACAATAGTTGACCTTCCTTTGAGACAGAAGGTGTCTTCAGTGACCTCAGGGAAAAAACGTCCTCTAGGTAAGATGGACCCCTATAGATTATTCTTTTTCAGAAGACCTCTGTCTGGAAGTCCAACTTCTTTGCACTTTCCAGGCTCTCTGATTCCATCAGCAGGTCTGTGAGCTGACAGTATCCCCCACAGTTTTTTTCACAGGCACACCAACTGCTTTGCCAGGTCCTTGCAAAGTACCAATCTACTGTGCTTTGTAAGCAATGCATCATCTGTCAGAAAGGAATTAGTTGTGTATAGTCTTAATGCTAAGAACATAAATAAACTGTAGATTGAAAAAAAGGGTCGTGAGGAGGGAAATTCATTTTTACTGTCCCTCTAATGTACCATGTCTCCTCTTTGTCTAGGGAGTATCCCACAGATGATCACCTCTCAGCCAGCAGTGCACTTTAGTGCCATCCTTCAAGCTAAAAAAAACCTTGAAACATTCACTGGGCCTGTTTTATTATTTTCCCAATCATGTTTCCTTGACTTGACTTGTCCTGTCCCTTTGATCAATAGCAGACGTCACCCAGCATGAGACATGTTTTGGATTGATTTAGAGTGCTTGTTAGTACCAACTTCTAAATCACTTTCCTCTCTTTGATGTTGTTGGCAATGGATAAGGTCTTAGTCTGGGATTTTCAAAGGACACAATAACTAAAGGGTGCAGAACACTTAAAGCTCTCCAGCCCCTGTTGAAAATCACAGGTAAAGAGTGCAAGAAATTTACTTGCTTTCAATTATAAGGTTTTCAAGCACTTTAAGGTGCACATAGCTGGTTTATGGGGTTTTCAGAGGTGCCTTTCAGAAGTTGTGTGCTTAGGTATATTTGGAAGTCCTATTAGAAGCCATTCAGCATCTTTATATGCCTAAATTCCTTTAAAGCCTGACTCAGCATACTGTGATACTCTTCTGTGTGTGAGAGAGCAAGGCATAAAGAGCAGGCTCTCGGTGAATGACTGATGCTGTATGAATGTGTGGAATACAAGCCAAATCCCAAATGCAAGGGCTCATATGTTACAGTCATATAACCCAGCCACTTGTTTCTTGAGCAGTTGTCACAGCAAAGCTGTCATTTCCCAGTTCAAGAGTGTTTATCACATCCTTATCCTTGATACACACTCCAGGAGGAGGAAGGAGTCACGAAGCAAGTGGAAGTGTGATTCAGAGACTCCATCAAACTGAGCAATGAAAATGCTCCCAGCAGTGGCCTCTGTCTGTTTGGGTATGTGGAATGGATGGCTGAAGTTCTTCACATAATTTAGGTTACATTACCATTTTTTCAGGAAAAATCCACAGTCTGGATTCAGCTTGCATAAATAGGAGCTTCACAACCAAAGACTAAAACATCTCATTCCATTCTTACCAACTTCCAGCTGAAGGATATTTCTGATCATGAATTGTAATGGTGGAAAATATTGACTGATTCCATGGGAGCAGAGTGAGAGACAGACAGACACATAGACCATTTCCGAGGAGATATATCCTGTTTCCTATGAGCTTTCTTATTAAAATTATCCCAGTATATACATTCTCTATTCAAGCATGAAGTGCTCATTGCAAGCCTCTACATGAATAATGTACACTTAAAATGATTCCCTGTGCCATAAATATTGACCTTGGTTAATAATTGACTATGGGTTTTTCTCTCTGGTCCTCTGAACACTACTGACTGAGGGTCTGGACTCTTCCCATGCTGTTTCTTTCCTTTCACTCCTGTAATTTTCCATGAAGATATCATACTGATAATATTAATATAATGATGACACAAGTTTGCAGTGGAGTATAAAGCAACTCCTCTACCCATCTCAGTTCTTGCTTAGTGTCCCCCGTGATTTAATTGGAAAGTGTGGGGGGAAAAAAAAAATATTCCCTTTCTAATTTAATCTGCGATTTCTCTGTTGGTGTTTGCTGGAGTCCTTTTCCATTTTTGCTTTAACATGTTGTTAACATTATTACAGTATAATACATCCATCAGTTACTTTGTGAGACTGGTTCATGAAAAGAGTTTTAAAGAGCAGTAAATGGATCAAATTTGCTGCTCAAACTGCAGTGGACCCAAGACATTCCTTGTATATGAAGCTTTCCAGCCTCATGCTTGATAAATCTGTACTGCCTGTACTTAGCATGTGAAGGTTTCTACAGATTCGTGGAGGAAGAAAAGCAGAGTGATCGTAAAATGTTGCTTGGCAGACTTCAGGTTTATAATGTCAGCTCCAGCCAAGACTCTGCAGCTTTTAGGGTGGGCATACAGGAAAAAATACTCTTACCTCATACACCAGCACACTTTATACATCTACCTAGAATGAGTTTTCCGCAGAGCTTTGCCTGGGCTTCATACATTAGATGAAAACTGCAAGCAAAGATAAAATGTGCTGAATATCCTGTCTGTGTTATTCAGGTACCAGGGAGAAGTGAGGAAAGGCTTTGATAGCAACACTGTGAAAAGATTTCATCAGAGTGTTTTATCTTCTAAGTTCTGACAGAATTTTCCTCTTTTGGACATTTTGCAAATATGTGTTACTAAAAATGCTGTGGTTGTTCATATAGTTCCCAACTTTTCCCCTGGTGACAGAGTTATAGCCACTCCATGTGGGAGCTGAGAAAACTGTGTCTCTTCTTTCACTCAGCCTCTGCAATTCTTAGCCCAATGGCTCCTTGCTTTGAGAGGGAGAGATATGGAGGATGCTGTCCAACAAGCAATATCTATTTATGGAGACAGTGAATACACAATGAGTTAGGAGCCGGTGACCAAAATGTGCAGCATTGTTTGTGGGTCCTTGAGGACCAATAAAAATAATAGAACTGCAACTGTAAATAGCTTATTACAAACATCCAATTTCTATGCTTGGAATTCAGGACTCTGTCCAGACCATAAAATTAATCCTCATTGCCTGCTGAACCTTGGAAGCTGGGTTCCTCTGCCAAAGGTCACTCAGTTCTCAGTGGTGGCATCAGTGCTCATTTGTTTCGGCTCTGTGCATAAACATTTGCTCTGCTTGGTTACAGGCTGGAATTGGATGAAGATCATTGGAAAACTGGGTGAAGTGCCACAGCCACTTCATAGCTAAGGATTTCACCTCAAGGAAAGGCACATGAAAGGACCTAGGTACTAAAACTGACGTCTTCTGTGATGAGTAATATAAGGAGAATGCCAAAAAGGTTTTGCCTTGGGCTAATTCTTGAAATTATTGGTGAAGGAATGATGAGAATTCATAATCATAGCTAAAGTTAGATGTGGTAAAATATGCTTTATGTTCAATGTTGGTTTTAATTTTTATTATGCCAAGGATGATAATGTCTGTAATATATTTTCCAGTATTCAAGATTTTCAATTTTTATGTATTAATTGAGAATATTTAGAGATGTCTAAAGGGGCCAAGCTGAGTTGCAGGTTTTTTTGCATAGATTTGCACTGATGTAACAGGCACAGATAAAAACCAGCTGTAACTCAGTTTACATCATCATTTTAATTTTATTTTCAAGAGTGTTCCTTCCTCTGTAGAATGAATCAAAAAGCCTATGAACTGCTTTAATATCTCTGGTGATGGTATCCTGACCCACAAGAGAAATGAACCAGTAACCTCCTCTTAGCCTTCTCTTATAGGTTATCATGTAATTCCATAATCAAACTTAAAATTTGAAGTTGTACTGGAAGCAGTGTCTAACATAGTTTGGTGGACCTTTTCTGGATCTTTCACATTAGAATACAACATAGTCCTTAAGGAAATAAAAGGGATTTAGATACACCCTCCTGAGTTAAAGTCCTGTGTCACTACCACTGCAATATATTGATAAGACATTTTGCTCCCCATCATAAGAATAAAACAAACAAACAAACAAAAAAACCCCCCAAACCCAAAAACAAACAAAGAAACAAAACCAACAAAAACCTAACAACAACAAACACAACAACAACAACAAAAAACCCACCGAACAACTACAACACAGAATCTCAGGGCTGAGCTACAATATTCTGCTATTGCAGCAAAGATGATGATTCTTATCCTATAACCCCATCCCCTCCCTTAAAGCACAAAACCAGCCAAAGACTCACTCAAAATTCAGTGGTGGCCATGAGGTTTTCAGAGATGTTCACTTCCTGTGAAGTGAACATGCCTCCTGGCCAGAGAGTGGGATGCTCCAACACAAATCCACTCAGCAAATGGCACTTACCTCCAGGCTCCTGGGAGATTTCACCTCTCCCTGTGTCCAAATGGGCTGATATTGGTACAATTGTCACTTGTCAAAAAAAGGTAGAAATCCACAGAGGTCTGTTGTGAAGCCCAAGTGTTAGCAGCCTGCCTCAGGGCTGGTGATACCAGTAAAAGTTTGGCAGTGGCACAGAACATACATGAAAGTTTTCATGCTCCACTTAACCTACTCCATCAGTAATGCCAAATGGGACATAGGTGAAAAACTCAAAGATGTTCTCATTAGTTAATTATATGAACTGTGGTTTTACACCAAAAATCAGTGTCCCCTGTTGCTTGACAGACACTTGGTAGATCATTTCCAGTTGTCCCTGTACAAGGGACCAGGTGCAGCTCATCCTGCTTGGTAAAATCCAAGCCACACTGTGAGTGTGCACAGCTGCTCATGTGAGTGTACAGACCTCTTCTGCCCACTAGGCTCCAAGCCAGCAAGCCAGCAAAGAAGGCTGCCCATTAAGGCCTCCTTTTGTAACTGGAACCTAAAACTTCCATCTGAGCTGCAGTTGGTACTTTTGGGAATTACTTCCCGCTCTGCAGGGCTGTGACTGCGAAGGCAAAGCTGGGCTCTGCTCCTGCCAAGCTGGGCATCGAGACAGGTCTCTTTCCCTCATCCTCACCCTTTTCCCTCCCTCTCTCCTGGTCTGTGAGCAGAGGAAAGCCTGTCTCATCCTGCTTGTATGTGCAGTGCCCTGCAAAATATGGTCTTGATCCCATCTGTGGTTTACAGGCTTTATTATAGGACATAGAACAATGGGAGTTTTATTACCCTGAATGTATCATTTCTGTTTGAATACTCCCTCAGCATGGTGTTCTGACTCCAGGCTTGCCCAAAGAGGCTCACACAGTAATTAAAAGATTGCTAATATTGCTAATGCTGTTCAAAGCATAATTCCACATCAAAACTCTGCTTGGATTTTGGGGCCTTTTAAACATCCAAGTTTTATCCCACTTCAATTCAGCTTCTGAGCCTCCTCTCCACAGTGGATCAAACCAAGGGCCTGAATCCAACCATACTCTGAATGAAGCACCAGATTGTATAGCTTCAAGTGATCTTCCTATGTATGAAATTGCATGCTGTACTGCTTTGTAGAACAGAAGTCCTTGGTCAAGTGCTTTTGTGCTCTATTATGTAGAAATGCAATAAAACCAACTTTTCAGTTGGTTTATAATCTATGTTTATTATAGCCCCAAAAATTCATACCCCGGAGATAAAGCTGGTAAGTCTCACTTCCCAATAGAAGTTTATCCCAAGCAGAGCTGAGAAAGACTTTCACACCAGACCCAAAATATGGTTGTTACCACAGAACTCCATCACAGTCTACAAATGAGGATACCACTTTGCTTTTTCCTTCTTTCAGAGACAGGAAGTACAGCCTTCAGGTCTCAAAGTCAAGTTAAAATCATTCTGCCCACCTCTTGCAGTTAAAAAAGAAAACAACCCTGATAATTACCACAGTGAGGAGCTGATTTTCATAAAAGCTCAGTTCCTATTTTGGCATAGAGCTAATTGGTTAGAAGTCCTAAGAATTGTGTACACTGATTAATGGTTTCTTTCAAAATACGTCACAGTGGGAGCTGCTAGTTTGTGAACACTTGTGAAAATCTCCCCTCACATTAGCAACATTAGGAAAAAGCTTTGCATCTGGTGCTTAACTCTGGTGAGGGTCTGAATATGGCCGTTTATTGTTAAAACCCAAGGTTTCTCAATGGAAAACTGAAGTTGAACTCTATGGTTTGACTCAGTCAAACAGTCTTTGGAAGTTGTGGTGGGTTGACCTTTTCTAGATGCCAGGCACCCACCAAAGCCTCTCTATCACTCCCCTCTGCAAGTGGACAGGGGAGAGAAAATATAACAAAGTGTTCATGGATTAAGATAAGGACCATGAGAGATCACTAAATACCACCATGGGCAAACAAGGCTCGAATTGGAGATATTAATTGAATTTTTTACTAACAAAATCAAAGCACGATAATGAGAAGTAAAATAAGGTCCTAAAAACACTTTCCCCATCCCTCCCTCCTTCCCACCCTCCTTCCCCAGCAGCACAAGGAGATGGGGATGGGGTTTACAGTAGTTTCATCACAGGTTGCTCCTGCTGGTGCTTAGGGAGAATCCCCTGCTCTAACGTGGGGCTCCTCCCATGCGAGACAGTTCTCCACAAACTTCTGCAATGTGGGTAACTCTTCCATGGGGTGCAGTCCTGCAGGAATAGGCTGCTCCACTGTGGGCCCCCACAAGGTCACAAGTCCTACCAAGAAACCAGCTCGAGCATGGGCTCCTCTCTCCATTTGTCTGAAGGTCCCTGCCATGGACATCCCATGGAGTCACAGCCTCCTGTCAGGCATTCACCTGCTCTGGTGTGGGTCTCCTCCATGGGCTGCAGGTGGATCACTGCATCCCCATGGATCTCCATGGTCTCAGGGGCACAGCTGCCTCACCATGGGCTTCACCACGGGCTGCAGGAGAATCTCAGCCCTGGTGCCTGGAGCACCTCCTGCCTCTCCCTCTCCACTGACCTGGGTGTCTGCAGGGCTGTTCTCACATCTTCTCTGCCCAGTCTTTGGCTGCAATAACATTTGCACTATACCTTCTTTTTCTTCTTATGTGTGTTATGACTGAGGTGTTTTCATAATTTCTAACTGGTCCAGCCTTGACCAGTGGCATGTGGAGCTGCCAGGAATTGGCTCTGCCAGACATGGGGGAAACTTCTGGCAGCTTCTCACAAAAGCCACCTCTGTGGCCCCCCACTACCAAAACCTGGCCACACAGACCCAACACCCCATTTCACATCACTGCCCTAACAGTAAGATAGTGTCTGTTTCTTTCTTCTCTGTTGTCTCCACCGATTTTCTTTTTAACATGGGGAGAAATTTTCTTGGCACTCCATCTAGTCTTTATCAGCCTGGAAGTGTTGACTGTGTTGCACTTTGACTGCATTAAATCTGTCCACCTAATATGAGAATAAACACAAATTTGCTGGTAAACACACCTAGGGCACACAGAAAGCAGCTCTATCAAGCTACAAGCATGTAATTTCTAATGAGTCTTTTAACTATGCATACTGTGTCTGTCCACTCCATCTCATAAACCCAGAATAAGAGATGCCTTTTCCACAAGGAAACTGGCATTGCATTTGTGGGAGCAAGAGGCTGTTTCCAAAGAGTATTATGAAAAGCAGTTTATCTGAGCTGTGGTCAATGTATCATCCTTCTCTCACTTTTTGAGCCATTTTTTTGAGAATGATGAATTGTAGTCATAACTGCATTCAATTAATTTTTCCTCAGCTGGTTCTTATAGTGTGTTTGTACTAAGTGTCCTCTAACAGCTGATAAATCATCCCTGAGTGGCTGCAGAGGCAGCAGTAGTGACATTCACTGGACTGACAACAGGAATGTACCACACCATGTCTCTCGTCCCCTTTTTCCAGAAAGAATTTTGTGACCTTTGGTGGCATTTGCAAGCCATTTTATACTGATGTTCCATGGCTCTATTGATCTCTGTGTAATATTAATCTTAAACAAACAGGCCATATAATTTATGTAAACTCCATAGGTAATTAAATTCCTTCCAGCAAAGGTCAGGGCAGAATATTTAAGATTTCATTTGAATAGAAATTACAGTTAGAAATGAAGGGGGGAAAAAAGAAGAGGGAAAGGAAGAAATTTGGACCTTGTCATATTAATTATTACGGTGTTGCTAAGAAGAATCAAGTTACTTCTCAAGGGCTCATCTGCAAACACAGTTTGGAAATGTTTGCCTAGAATTACTTATAAATAAGTTAAATGTTCAAATAGTTCTAATGGATAGTGAATGAAAACATCACCTTTTTTTTCAAAGAGAACCAAGACTCTCCTTAAATGAACAAAACACATCTTTGTAACTGACTGTGACTGTAGTATCCATTCTTCCTTCACCACGATCTCAAGGCCATGGAAAGCATTATTTTCCTGTTTACCTTCCAATTTCAAAAATCTTTGAATTTTAGTGTTGAAGTTTTTCTTCTACCAGAATAATATTTTGTTCATTGGGCAAATCCAGATGCTCATATTTGAATTCATAGCTTCTGAGAAAGGACACTGAACAAAAACTACTTCATGATAAAATTTCATGCTTTGAATATTGTCTTTTTTTTGCTTGATATGTCCCAAACGATCAGAATGTTGTGCTACGTTTGGGAAAGGTTTGCATAATTTCTACTACTTATCTGATGAAATAGCCTCTCTCTGCACTCAGGAGAGGACTGTCACAAGGCTGAGAGGACCTAGGCTGGGCACAGAGACATTCATCTGGTGAAAACCTGGGAGCAATCCAATCTATGGAGAAGGTTTCAAGTGCCACAGTCACTTTCTCCTCCAGCTGGGAAGAGTCTACACTCACAGAGAAGGCTGGGGTATAAAATACTCTCAGTTAAAAAATAGCATAAAGGGTACAGGTAGGATTTTTCAGAGTAACTCTTTATTGTCTTTTTCACCCCACTGAGTGGCCTGTAAATGCTGTTGTGAAGTGGGGTAGTGGCTGATCATCACTGAGAAATGTAATCCTGGTCTGATTTTAGTGCCATGCATTGTCATGCCCCAATAATTCGCAGAAATTATTCTGTAAAAGTAAAAGCAAACCATCCAGCAAGTGGTGACCACTAGGAATTCAGAAACAAAGAGCACCTGCAGCTGCATCTTAAACACTGGCTGCCCACTGCTCTGAGGCAGCTGCAGCGTCTACTGCAGGTCTTGCTGCTGCAGGTCTTGCTGCTGCAGGCCTTGTTGCAGTCCTGCTCCCATCAAAGTAGCATCTGTCTCACCAGCTTTGCAGCAGCATCTTCCATCTTGCAGCTGGCTGCTTTTGCTCAGTCAGAGGCCCATCTGCCTCCACACTGCCTGTCTCTGTTACTGATATGATTGAAATCACATCTGCTCCTCCACTGACTGCTGCTCTCATTATGGCTGTAATGTCACACACTCCTGTGCTTTCTGCTGCTGTTACTGCCATAATGTCACAGGCATCTGACTCGGGTTTTGACACAGTAACTTAAAAGCTCTGCTCTTGTGCTCACTTGAGGTCACAAGTGTAGCTGGGCTGATGTGAACCAAAGGTTCATCTAAAACCACGTTTCTCTACCACTGGCCATTTCCACACACTAAGAGGGAAGATATAGGCACTCTACAATAAGTAGATGTGGGAAGATTGATGCTGATCTTTCCTTGCTCCTGCAGTTGATGCAGCAACTACAGAACTACAGTGTTAGCTGGGATTTGGGAGAACCAGGTTCAGATTCTGCTTCACAATCAATTTGTTCTATTACTTTGGCATAGGTCTACTGTGGAGTTTTACACTTCATGTCACTGGTGCCAATTTTCTGGTGGCTGGTTTTCACTATGAAAAGAAACCTAAGTATCTTTGTCTTAAAGTCCTCCATGCAATGGATGAGGAAAGTTATAAGAACTTTAGGAATTTTCTCAAAAGTTGCAGCACTGAGAAAAGACTTCCCCACAGGAAATGGAAATTACATGGTCACCTTCTTTCATGCAGGTGAAACCATCCCCTAGAGGGATATGCCTGTTTCTTTTTAAAATGAAAGAGGATTCAGTCGTTTCTCAAACAACAGCTGACATGTAAGTGCTCACTTTCCCCTCTGGATGCAATGGCAGCACTGGAAAAAAGTAACAGAAGGATGAGATTTCAGTGAGTTTTGGCTGTCAGTTTGAAATAATGCCTTCCCATCCCCCCTCCACCAGAAGGCTGCCTCAAAATCAGTAAAGACGTGAGTGTATGTAAGGAACTTTCTCATCTATAAAAGCTGTGCATACAGTGCTTAAAAATTCAACAGGTGACAGGGGTAAGGGATGGAGCACCCTTAAGTCACCGAAGAAGAAATCTGGGCTGGGATGTTTATCATCTGCTATGGTTCCTACAAGTAATAATGGTGATAGTTATGTGAAACAACAGCTTCAGGTTAAAAAAAATGGGGAAGAGAGGAAAAAGAACTAGTATTGTAGCTCTGCTCTGAAGGATTATTGTTACAGGACAGGGAAGAACATTAGCTAGTAAAGTCCTATTGCTGGTTATTCAATGTATTCACAGGTTTTCCTGTCTCTGCCACTCAGTAAAACTCACCTGGTTATCCACAGAATTACAGAAACAAATTAAACTTTCTCATTTTCTTGTAAGTAATCATACTTCCATGCCAAAAGCTTGGTTCCTCACACATGTCCCCCTCAGGTCTGTCTTCACTGACATATGCTGGCACCCCCAGTATTCTTTATTGCAAGTTTCAGCCCAAAAGTCATATAGCCATGCTGGCATGCTCTGCTAGAGTAATAAGTCACCCTGGTTGAGCTAATAAATCCTGAGAAGAGGCTGGGCTCCTCAGCTCAAGCACAGCCTTTGCAGATATATTGATTTGTGTTCAGGCTGATGAGTTTATGGCTCTTAATGTGTCATTGAGCTTATACAAATCTATACAAGTCTCTCCTGGAATATTTGTGAGACTTCTCTGACTCATTGGTAGAATACTTCAGCATATCATGGTATGTGTCCTTCCCTCTCCTTCTCTCTCTGTTTCCTCTCCTCTTTCTAGTTCTATTCCCTACTCCCTGTACATGTTTTATTACGGTGCATTTTTATTATGGTGCACTCTGTCACACCCACTGCAGGGGATGCTGTGGGAAGTTTGTGATGGTACAGTCTGACAATGATGAGTCAGCCCCACGCTTGCTGATCTCAAGACACTCCAATATCCCCCTAGAAGGCATCAGGCTCTCTCTGGGTGCTTACATTGCAATAATTGTGTAACATTTGCAGAATCGGGAGTCCAATCTGGCATCAAAATGATCTGCACAAGCAGCTGGTCTCATGCCTGTCTAGTCAAACAACACCAAACCTCTGAACCTTTTGAGGTTCACCCATCACTAATAATTAATATTTGACTTTGATAAAGCTGACATTTGGTTTATAAAGGCAGACTAATAAGCTCCAAGAAGGCTTAGAAATCCTATTGAGTAAAGTGTTGCATTACAAATCTTAAAAATTACTTTAAAAATTAACATAATCTACTGCTGGGCACGTTAGTATATTAATGTGATTGGAAGCGTGACCTCTTTCTGCTAACTTTCCAAGTGACCCCAGTAAATCTGTGCCATTTCTACTTATTTTAGAGATAACTAGCTTTTACAGACCTGTAAAAATATAAGATACAGAGAATGTGGATACAAAAATTACTGTATTTTCAGGGCTTTAAAATTGTCTGTTATAGGCTTTTGTCTTGCATGAAAGTGTTTTGTATTTAATGAGTAGCCCAAAGTTTACGTGTTTTATGCAACTGGTTATATCTGGGCTTTTTTCTTTGGCTTTCCATTTCTGAGGCAGATGTTATCTTTATGGTTATTTGGGCCTCCCTCTGTGATATTGAAAGGGGCTCAAAGCTTACTAATTTTAATTTCAGTGGCTGCAGCTAGCAAGTAGTGGGAGTTACTGACCTTGAGATGAGATGCATGGAAGGAAAAAGTGTAATGGGGACTTTGTCACATCTCTCTCGGTCTTTGTTGGACAGTAGCTGTAATGTCCATCTCTGTCTTTTAGATGTGTCATCTCCCTCCCCTGGCTTGTGGATGGACATCATCTGGAGGACACGGATGATGCAGTAGAGGATAACATAGGGAAGAAAACAAGGAAGAGGCAGGAAATAAGATGAAATGAAAAGTAGGAAGCAATGTGTTTTCTGATATCTTCATGTTCCTTCTCCCTGACTCAGGGTGAAAGGTTTGCTTGCAGTTCTTAATCTACTGGGAGCACAGAGCTAAAGCCAGATACAATATTAATGATAAACATTAGCTCTCAAAAATTGCTAAAGCTTTTCCCAGCTTTTGATGTTCCCTCTTTAATCCAGTGTTGTTTCTTCCTGTGCCTTATCTACTCCTTGCCTTCTGTGAGCCTGGAAGCCCATCTTTCTTTGAATTATGGGTCTTCATCAGCATATGGTGATTGCTGTCCTCTTCACCAAATATGCTGGGTGTCTCAGTATGCCTTAAACAGATCAAAGCAAATTTTCTTCATTCTCCACCTTCTGAAATGTCTGTTGAGTACTGTATAGTTTGTCCCAGCTCCTTCTGGTCAGACAGCAATTAACTTACAAGAAACATGGCATGCAGACCTTAGAGAATGTGTGAAATCTGAAAAAAATACAGACTAAGGAATAGAGCAAGTAGGGGGAGTAATGAATGATAAATTTGCAACAGAATGGAGTTATTAAGCTTCTTGTGAATATAAACTGAATTCACTAGATGATATTGGGTCCAAATAATTGGAGAGAGTATTTAAAATGTTGACAGTCTCATCTCACGTACACACCACAGACACATACACAAACATTTTGGCAGGAGAGAGTCTATTCAGCCTGAACTGCATTTTTCCCAATGCACTTTTTCCCCAGATGAGCTACTGAATTCAGAGGAAAAAAGAGAAATTTCTTCCTGCAGGTCTAGGCTACTAGAGCTGAAGGGAGTTGAAGGTGTTCACCTCCTTTTCAACGTCTTGGATATTCCCCAAATGCTCTGGGCTGACTTAGTGGCCATCTGTCTGAATTGACTGTGCTGTCCCTGGCTCAAATGACCACCCAGCCTGAACTCTGCAAGGGGGGCTGCCTGGCTGCGGTTGGTTTCTGCCCCAAATAGCTTTAAAGTGTGGCTTGGTGTGTGCTTTAAGTAAAATTATGCTACTGTTTAGTTCTCCACTTGATTAAAATGTATCTTTCAGCGTTTAAGGGTGGGCAGCGGCTTCCTGGGATTAGAAAGGGAAGTGACTTGGCTGGAAAGCAGCAAGGAAAGTTGTTTACGAGTAGTGTGAGGGCAGAGTAGCATGTGTTGCTGAAATCTGGGGCTTGGCTATATTACTCAACTCCAGTTACAGATCTGCTAAATGCTTTCAGAGTCCCGTTTTCTTTCTTAATAGTACACACAAGGACGCTTTTACCAGAAGAGTGATTCATCTGCTGTGGTATTCCAGATAAATTTCAGGAGAGCAGGCTCCCTTGGGCTGACAGAGTATCACTTGCCTCAGGACAAATGCCCTCGAAGCCTCCCAAGTTGGCTGAACACAGGCTTCTGAAGAACTGGACTTTTTCAACATGTAAGATTTCACTCAGCATAACAATTTTTCTTCCCGTAATAAACATTTTGAACAGCTTTGGAAATCCTTTCACAGCTGTGGCAGGAGGGGCACCACAATCCAGAGGAAGTACAAGAATTGTAATCTCACAAGTACAATCACTACATCACAGTCTATGTGAAACATTAGTGTGCACACTGAGGTGCCCTTTCAGTAATTTATAGAAATGGAAAGCTTGGTTGCTTTGAAGGCATGAATGTTGTAGTGGCTGTCAACTTAATGAAAAAGATTTGTTCTCACCTCTGTTTCTGTTTCAAAAAGAGATAAGTTGATAAAAGAAACCCATTATAAGTCTTTTAATGACCCAGTTTTAAAGCAGTCAAAACATTGGCTCCCTGAGGAAGCCAATAACATATTAAAAAAGTTGTTGTTGTTGTTTTGTTTTGTTTTATTTTTAATAGATATTATGTGTATGCTTAGAATACAAAAAGAAAGTAATTTCAACCTCCAGCGTCATTGGAGTGGACTGTAACCTTCTATTACAAGTAGAGGCCAAGATTTCAGAGGTTTGGCCCAGGCTTGATACAGACTTGTTTTCTGCCAGTAGCAATTAATATCATTCTCTTTTCTCTGTCAGATGAGTCGGATAACATTCTCAGATGCACTGGAATCTTATCAATTTTTTCTAAAACATCTAAAGATCCTTGGATGGGAAACAGTATCTGATTCAGATACCAAATCTATAATTTCTGAAATTTTGTGTCTGTACACCTTTCTAGCTCAATATATTTGCATTTTAGCAGACATAAAAGCAAGAGCATCCTATCTGAAAGAAAGCAAACAAACAAACAACAACAACAAACAAAAATGAAAGAAAAGAAATTGAGTTTGGGCTTGAACTAGCTTTCCTTTTGCATAATTTGTTCCTCACTAGTTCTGTGCCACACCTTCTGGCTTTTTTCCTTTTTTCCCCCCCTGAATATTAAGAAAATGTCCAGCTTATTTTAATGGTCATAGACTGAGAAAATGAAATATCACTTTTTGGATGTAAATTAGTTATTTTCTTATGCTGAAGAAGCAGCTTTTTTGATGGCAGTGGCTTCTGTTGTATTTATGTTCCTCCACTGATCTCATCAGGGTGCCAGATGAGCCATCCTTCCAGAGCCTGAACCATCTGGGTCCAATATTAATGAGGAAAGGGACCTGTTAATTGTAGCAAGTGGTTCAGAGACCAGTGGTTCAAAGCCAATTCAGCCAGACCAGACTGTCTCTCCCTGTGCACTGTTTTTCACATGATCTTTTATCATTTTTTGAACAAAAATTCTATAGACACAGAATTTTCAATGAAGAAGTTATTTTTGCCATTAGCAATGAGCACTGTGACCTGCCATCTTCCTCTTGTGAGTGGAAGACTGAATGGTTAACCAGGGTTATCCTATCAAATGATGGTTTATTTTATTTATGTCAATAAGGTGAATTGACTCTAGACCAGAGCATGGGGGATTTTCAGTTTGCTGTGAGCCAGTCTCCTTCAGCTTGGATTTGGTGGTTTTTAATTCTCTAAGGGAAATATGTCTCTGCTAAAAGTCTATTTTGCTGTAAGTTGCAGGGCTTAAACTGACATTCTGGTGGATATTGCAGAGAACTTCTTGGTCTCTTAGGTTTGCTGTTCAATACTTCTCATTTTGCTTCTTTTATTCTGAGAAGAATGTGATGCTCATAGGAACTTTTAAACTGTTGCTCTGGCACAGTGTAGAAATTCACGGTTCTCAGATGCACAAGCCATTTCTCCTCTCTTATGCACTCTGGTAGAGCACTCACTAGCTGCTGGTTTTGAGGGAAAGATCTTTGGCACCAGTTAAGTCCTAGGAAAGAATTTTGGTGCAAAATCTTTTTGTTGTAAGCTAGAAAGTAATTCAAACACTAGGTGCTGTTGTCAGCAACACTTGTCACATCCCACTGAAGTGAGGTTTCTGTCAAGAAGGTTTCTGTCATCCTGGGACTCTCCTTTAGCAGTTCCAGCTATGAAGACAACAGGGTGCTTGTTGCTGCTAGGCACTGTGGAGGAAGGAAAAAGGGAGTATCTTCTGAGCCATTTCCAGTCTTTATTCAAAAGTTAACCAAGGTTAATTAATTTTCTTCACAGACATTACTTCACAGAGAAGGAAGTAATGGATCAAATATTTCTAAGAGTAGGATGCAAGTGCACTTAAAATCCTTTTGAATATTTTTCAAATTAATCAATAATTTGGTTTACTCTCTGGGGTTTATCAAAAATAAGATAGGAAAGGAAATCATAATTTCAAAAAGTGCTTATTTTGCATGTATTTTATTTTAGCATGTATGTAAATTTATTTTAGCATGTATGTAAATTTGCTTATCCTTTTTACAATGAAAACACTGTGTGAAGGATGTTGTGATCTCAGAAGAATTTGTAAGATATCATTAGAAGTTATTTGGACTGTTACATTTTCTGAGGTTTCTTAAAATTCACAACTATGATTATGCTGTGTAAGAGTACTTTCCATTTGTAATTGTGCTCACTATGTTCTTTTTACAGCCTAGGTTTACTGACTGTGTCAATTCACTGGCAGTTTTCTTCGAGTTTCCTGTATAACACACAGTAAATATTAGTTAAGAATAAAAAACTTCTTTAATGATTTTATAGTTTTTGTTATGGTTGTGAGCTAATAATATCCTAGTTCACAACTGTCATTTCTATCTCTGTCATCACTTGCTCTCTGGAATTTATACTTGTGTTTTATAAGTCAGTGGTTAGAATCTTTATTTTTATGTAGCCTTTTGCCCATTTTAGCCAGGATTATTTGTATACAAATAAAGATTGTTTCACATTTTGTACCCACTTCCACTCATCTTTGGACAGGAGCACTTAGAATATTATCAATATTACATTTCACATGTAATCATCAGCTAGTTGAAACTGGCAGATGAAAATGTTTGTTTCCATTATGTCATCCCATTCTTGCTTCACTGGTCAACATGTCATTTATAGCTGTGGTAAAATTACTTCAAAGCAAGAAGAACTTCAACAACCCATGTTCAGTGGTTATCAAGTATTGGTAAAGGAATCAAAATGGGCAAAGCTTTCAGCTGAAAATCTGTCACATGATGGGAACTTGTATAGGTTTCCTGGGATTTTCAACTTTGTGGTTCTTGTTGTAGGCAGGAGCTTGGACTTATCAAAGAATCTGTGGATAGAGCAACTGCATCAAAGATTCTGCAATCTTTGCATCAGGGCAGCATGCTTTTTTTTTTTTTTTCTACATCTGTGATGAAATTTCCATGAAAGACATTGTGATTAATGACTACAAATCTTAAAGAGATCCTGAATTACAGCAAACTCCAAGGTTTGTTGTAACCCAGATTCACAGACACGGGGACATGAGAAGGATGCAATTAAAATAAATGGAATCTTTCCTATGCAGTGGCTTCCCAGCTGTTTCACAGCTTTAGCAATCAACCACATTACACCTTGCATAGCAGATTTGCATCTGCAAAAGATCACTTTGTGTCAAGTAACTGTGCTCTTGTACAAAGTGGCCATTTCAACCTTGTTCCTTCAGTTTGTCTGCTCTGTGATCAATATCACAGTCTAGACCTGGATGACTGCAGAATCTGATTGCAGCTTAATTTCCCACAAGAGTAGCTAGACCTGCTGAAACAGCTTGAATATGCAGCACTGAATAAGCAGGCTGAGTGACAAATGTCCTCACACCATATTGGGAAGTCCAATTAGCAGAGTGCATCTTACTGCATTATTTTTCTCCCTATTGCATTTTGGAAGGATTAAGCTCTGGGACAGTCATTGTTAAGTAAAGGAAAATAACATTGGCATCCATTACTGAATAAATAATACCATGGAAACTGTTAAAATGTATTTTTTTTAAATTCTCCAGTTTATATAAGTTTTGCCTTAAATATTTGAGGATAAACTGGCAGTATGTTAAACTCTTAGCATCCACTAAGGACTTTTACCCAAGTCTTTGCTAGGTTTAACTGGGGCACCTGAAAAGATTACCTTCCCTACCAATCCTTTTCACAGCCACTGTCAGGTGACGCTGTCCCCACAGTGTGATTGGAGGTTTGTCTGATCTACAAAGTTTAGAGCCTTCAGGCAAAAAGCTCTGATGAGAACGGTGAGCTTGTTATTAGGTTTGACTGCATGCACTGGCTAATGAGGATGGGTAACTTCATTTCAGGTGGCATCTGCTTGTCCTAATGCCACTAGTGTCCCTGTCTGCTTTGCCTGTGAGTTGTCTCCTGCAAGGCTTCACTTTGAGGCTCTTCTTAGGTCAAGCCTCAATCAACACCAGTTGACATTAAAATGCTGGGCTATGATGTGATGTGCTTTAAAGATGCTTCGTTGTTATGTCTGTCCTTGCTGCACAAGTGCTGACTCTGGTAGAGAATCAGAAGGGAAAACTTGGGGCCAGTGATTGCATCTGCTGTCAAAACTTAAGGCACTGCTATATGCGAGTCAGTGAGAGAGCTCTTGGTCTGGTTTGCCAGATGAAGTGATCTTGTCCCTGCAGAGAGCTTTTGTTGGATAAATGGGAAGCTATCAGAAACTTTCTTTTCCCTGGTCAGGCAGCCAGGAAGGGAATACGAGGAGAGAAGTGTGCCAGGGGATATGCTCAAATGACTCACCTCCATTGGGTAATGCCTTAGCTCACTTCAGCAGCAAATACAAGCTAGAGTAAGCTCAGAGTATGGTTATGCAGAAGATTGGACTGCACAGCTTATTCCACTATGGGCACTCATGGCTGAACTCATTTCTAGGACTCAGCTTTCAGTTCTTGTGCCAGCTACCACCTTTGAAGGTAACAAAGAACCTTCATATTACTTTACTTTTTATGCTGAGACCTAACTAATTCAGCTGTGGAGGTGTCAGTGAAAACAAGAGCAAATAAAGAAAATATATGTGGAGAAAGGAGGGAAGTATGGAAGACAAAGGGCTTGGGTTCCTCCCAACTGGGGATCAGTCATACAATGGGCCATTAAAATTTAGCTGAGTCGAGTATATTGTTTTTAATTTGTATTCCCATAACATACTCTGTTAAGGAGGGTGTATGCAGCAAATGCATATTAATGATGCTACACATTTGCATATTATAGATCCATAATACCAAGGGTGTAGTAAAAATCTTTATTAAAAGTGGTGACTATGCAGCAGTCAATTTTCTCTGTATCTCAACCATTTTAATGCTTTTCTGTGCGTACACACACACATACACACACACACCCTACAACGGACAGCTATACTACATTAAGGGACTAATGACCTGCAAAATTCCATTTGTAAAAGATGAAAGAATGTTAGATTTATATAGGGAATCATCAAATTATCTCTTCTGGAAGATTTCCAGTTCTTTGTTCCTTTGTTCTAAAATTTTTAAACCAATAACCTGACAAATGCATTGTTGTTAAAAATATATATTTAATCCACTTCAGATTTAGTGCCAGGAGAAGATTATCCTAAATTTAGTTTTCAGGATAGTTTGCATGGCTGGGATACATATTTCTGCAACTCACCATTTTAACATGAGAAGTAGCCTCATCTGGGCTAGCTGTGGATTTAGTTATCAGTCTTTAACTAAGGAAAGCTTTAGTGGTTACTTCAGCATGTCTGAACAGATGTATCCTTTTCTGGATTACGCTTTGAACAAAATAGGGGAAGTTTGCCTCCCATTGCTACTGTTCATGGATGTTGCTACTGATTCAAGAGAACTTACAAATGTGGTAAAAAAGGGAGTATTCTGGTCAGTTATACTACACTGTGATCAAAAATCTTGGTTGCCACAACTCAGTCTTGGTGAGGGAAGGCTTTTTATGTAAGAGATGAAATTGTGGCCGAGATTCATAGAACCATAGAACAGCTTGGGTTGGAAGGGACCTCAAAGATCATTTAATTCCAAACCCCTGCCATGGGCTGGCTGGGATGCTTCCACTTGACCAGGTTTTTCAGATCTTCACTAAAAACCTTTGTAAAAGTTAAGGGCCAAGGACAGGCAAATATTTCCATTCCCTTCTGAATGGGTTTTTGTGCTCTTGTAGGAATCACTTATAGCTGTTTCTCACTAGAACAGAATCATTGCAAAAATGGGGAAAAGTGGACTCCAACCTCATGGTGCAAGAGGTGGATTTTGGGAGGTCTGGATGATTGCAAGAGGCTTCTTTCTCAGAGGGCCTCACACAGTTTCCCATCAGTTTTTTGTATGGATGTGATGAGAATTAAATGTCTGGGACAATATTAGGCCTGGACATGAAATGTTTAACTCGGTCCATCTCGTCTTCTCTTTCCTAAAGAAGGTGCCACCTGTCACAGGCCAGAGGAGCAGGAGATGTGTGATTCCATGATGCCAGTTGATCCTTGTCTCACTGTAGCTCCCTGCCCTCACTTCTTCCACAGTGCGGTAGGTACCTCACAGGTCCACTGCCTCTGTGCTTTGCTGCACAGAGAATAAAAGCCTAAGGTGTCTTCCACTGCTGTTCACAAGTCTTGCCATTGACTACAGTGTGTACTGAAGCATATCCTAATTTATAGAAACTAAAAGATCTTTACAAACCAAAAAAGGCTAAAGTAATGTGCTGCTCAATGCCTTTATATCCTCAGTGATACTTATCTCTAAGAATGACAAGTCAGAAGTTTGAGAACACAATTTTCATTCTTCAGATATTGTCTGACTTTAGGAGTAAGACATATTTTCAGCTTATACACAAATCATCATCCCTTGCTTATTAAAGGATAACAAAAGTGGAACACTATAGGCTGAAAGCAGGAAGGGTCTAAATTTTAAGTAAATATATCTTCCCTACTTTGCATTTATTATTTTAATATCTACAGAACCATTGCTGTAAATCTTTCAGATTTAATTTTAACCTGAAAAAAAAGAAAACAAAGAAAACCAAAAATTACATAGTCCTTGGTGAGGAAGGATATATCCCCTCTGTCCTGTGTGCCTGCTGCAGTTGTTCATGACTTTTCATTCCTTGGGATACCTGCAGGTATAGTCAATGTACTATAGAGATGTCAGAGCAGAATTGTGTCAGTGACTTATGTACATCTATCTGCCCTGCATTAGGTTTATGGGAGGGTTAAGATTTAAATGACAGAGCAGTGACCAAAAAGTCATCCCAGATATATGCAGACTTACAGCTGTGTGATGGGAGGACTGAAATAGCAAAATCCACCTTGGTCTAAATTTTATTTTCACCCCCAAAAATTCTTCCATTGCTATAATCCAGATTTTTTTTGTGAGTGAAGCTAATTGAGGCAGAATAGATTTAAATATTATGAGTGACTAGAAAAGAAATGGGGAAAATGGGTATAGTTTTTCAGAGAAATTAAAAGGATGCAGTGTGTTATTTGCCTTCCTGACAGTCGGGTTGAGGCGCATACTTTACATCCTGACATATTTTTATTCAGTCCCGTAGGGATTCTTTGTGAACAAGAAGTGGAAGCAAAAAGAGAAGAGTCAAGACCTCACTATTTTTTCCTTAGTCACTTGAAGTTGCGCCATTCTGGTCCCTTCAGACCTACAGGGAGTTTCACCAGTGACGTTAACGGGAACAGGATCTGGCCCAGTAGCTGGCTATTTTGGAATTGCTTCTGTCGCCCTTACTGCATTGTTGCCCAGAGTACAGAACATCCTTGCCTTCTGTTTTTCACTCCTTACTATTTCCTTAGAATACTCAGGCAGAGAGTGACTGTAAATGCTTAACCTTTGTCAATGGCAGACGTTCAACAGAGTTTGGCTGACTCCCTCTATTTCCTTGTGGACACTGATTTAAGAGTCCATCCAAAACATTTGTTCAGAAGGATATGACTAACATGAGAATCTGTCACTGTGTAAACACAGTGACCAAAAACTATTTGGCAGGGTTTTGGATCTGCTGGCTAATAATTGTGTATTTACATTTAATTTAACAGCACCAGTTGTGATGATCTAATGTCACTTAGGTTTTTTGTGGATAGCTCATCAGATTTTATTTCATTTTACAATGATTCAGCATAATAATATGAGAGATAAAGAACATATAAAGAAAAGTACATATTTCAGTAAGTAATATAAAATTTCAGTTAGTACCACAGTAGGAATGATGTGCTGAGCTCACACCAGAAGAGCAACGCCTGCATTTACTGGAAACATTGCAGAAAGAGTTAGTGAAGTCATTGAAAACAAATTGCTATTCCCTTCCTAAATAAGCTTGGGCTGGAAAATGGTCCTCTGGGTTGTGACCAGATTTAGCTTTAACAGCCAGTTTCTCCCACAGAAACTGAGTAAATTCCCTTGGGAAACCAATTTGAAAAATATGGATGAGGATTTTTGAAAAGAGGCGTGATACATGAATATAACAGAGTCAAAAATATATCAAAAACCATAAATAATTTTCCATTGTTTGAGCAGTTTCAGAAGAGCACATTCGTCTATTAATGCTTTTATCACTACAGTAGGTATAATGTTACACCGATCCAACTGTGTCAAAAGTTATGTGAACAACACCTATATCAGTCTCTATCTGAAAAACATGCTAGTTCACTATCAGGAAAACTATAAAGCCTGTGAAGCCTTAATGATACAGATCCAAGTACATATTGATAAGCTTGAAGGGCATATGATTTTTATTAACTTTTGTACCTTCTACTGACATTGTTTTGAGAGTGTTGTAAAAGAGTAGGAAAATATTGTGCAATAGTTGGTATGAGCAAATTTGCTTTTTATTCTCCTACTACTAAAAACCTCCCACTACTAAAGAGGTTATGAACATGTTTGAGGACAAGATCTTTTCCTACCCACTTGAACAGTACCCAGTTTTTTGTTTGCAAAAAGAAGAAAATTTCTCATTTCCCCACACACATGTGTCCCAGATCACCCTAACAGATCTGAGGAGATAATGGAAAGTCAAATAATGTGGTTTGAGAACCACAAGAATGACAGACTTTTCCATGAGCTTTCTAATCTAATAATGGCAAAGATAATTCTGTGCACAGAACCACCACCATGGATAGTCCTTCTGGTGCTCAGTACCTTCAGTTTTCCACATTTTTAATCCTTTATTTTTGTTCTTTGATAGCTGGTGAAAAAAATTCTGTGAAATATACTTTCAGCTTAGGTTAGATCTCACTCTGGCACTTTCACTTCTGTGCAGTACATTTCTTCTTCTAAATCTTTCATTTCACACTGACAATCACTTTAGCTAGAAAGCTGTGAGATACTATGATAGAATCATAGAAATCAGTAGTCATCATATCCATCCCTGTGCCTTAGGGGAGGAGAAAGCAAAGAGATGACAGAAGACCAGAAGATAGTAATACTATACTATACAAATGTTTATCTTTACCAGCTAAGTAAATGCAGCTGGGAGCAGTATAGATGCTTGTTTGCTGTGTGGGTTGTTTTTTTTTTGTGGGTTTTTTTTTGTTTGTTTGTTTGTTTTGTTTTTGTTTTGTTTTGTTTTCTGACAATTCACTCTAAAAATTAAAATTTGCTATATAATTTTTTCTATGATTTTTTAAAAAAGTATTTTTCTTCAGTCTATAATCCTTGCTTCCTGCCTGGATCACCAAGAGCACAACTATAGCTTCTGGGCTCAGTTGTCACTTACAATATGTAGACACTTCCATGTCCAAGAAATAGTGACAAGCTTCTGTGCTGGAGACTTCAATATTTCTAAAATTAACAGGAATGGAGTTTGATGTCTGTGGGGGATTTTGGTACGGAGAAAGTGAGGAGAGGAATACAGCAGACTCATACCCTAGTGTGAAATATATTTTTTCTTAAAATCTCTCTTCCTTTCTTGGTGGAGCTGGTCAAATCATTTAATGACAATGAATCTTCTTTGCCAATGCCACCTTTTCATTATTTCTTCCCTCACTATGATGGCAATAAAAGACTGCTTCAGAAAGAAAAATATTCTCAAGATCTTGCCCTGCAGTGCTCTGGAGATGTGATTAACTTTCCCTGGATATAGACAGCTCCAAACTCATTCAAAGCAAGAGCCTTGAGACTAGCTGGTAGATTTTGGAGGTTTTCCAAGGCAAAAATGAAACAGAAACATCTGGATATTCTGCCTGCACACTGAAGTGGCAGTGGGCTGTCATTCCCAGAGGCTGGACATGCCTTTCATTCCGTCTCCAACAGCACTTCCCAAAGAGGTGACTTTATCTCTCCCACCTCACTCCTCTTCCCAACCCAAGCAACGAATGTTTTTACCCTCCCATCTGGAGGCATTGCAGACAAACAGGCACAGCACTTCCATCATGGTAGTTAACCTGGTTAGAGCAAGCTGGGGGCTGCCTTTGTGAGCTTCTCCACCAATAAATCAGATGGGTGGTAAAGATTTCCTGTTTGGATGCAGTGATGAACAGCTGTGGGGAGTAAATGTCTCAGCTAGAACAGCTGGAGCTGAAAGAGGATGCGTGATTACGTCCTGAGACAGCCAGTCAGTCTCAGACAGCTACGTAACAGGAGCAACTGAGCTGTGCTTATACAATTTCCAGGCACTTAAACAAAAGTGTTACTCTAAAACCTGCCTCAGTCACCATTAAAATACTAGAGCATCTTGCCATCTGTTCCCCAATTAGAAAACAAACATGTCTAATTAACATCTCTTTATTTTCTGGTCTCAGATACTCACAAAAAGAGTAAAAGAAGTCTTAGAAGCTGATTGTAGAGAGCAGCTCTAAATTTACTGTTTCAAATACAAAATAACTCCCCTAAAAATGCATAAAGCTTAAAGTTTCACAAGACCTAGTCACAGTGCCAAGAAGAACAGCTCTAGTAAATCCTAATGGACAAAAATAAATCCAGATGAGTCTTTTTCAGAAAAACCCAAGGAACAAAATCAAGAACCCCATGAATGCAAAAACTACACTTGTTGAGGCTGAAGGATCCTTATTATACTCTGTTACCAATTTATCTCAAACTTTGGATGAAAGTATCTTGAACAAGGGTAACAGCTCATAAACATTTACCTCATTTAATTTATTAATATTTTATTTATATTGCAGGCCATGTGTATGATTTTCAAAAAAAGCAATGGGTTTCTATGCTTCTAGTTCTATATTGAAGTCTTTCTGGAGTCCAAAACTTTTCTTGAACTCCCTCAACTGCTATAGACAGAGGCTCTAACCCAGCTGGTAACATCAGTCTGATACATCCCATTAGAGAGGCTTGTTTTCCAGCTGCCAATAATTTTCTTATCTTTAATGAACTGGTGTTTAATATTCTGCATTAGGTGCCTGTTTCAAATGTTTGTTTGTGTTGGTTTTGGTTGTTTTTTTTTTTTTTTTTTTTTTTTTTTTTTTTTTCTTTATAGNTTTTTTTTTTTTTTCCTTAAGGAGATGCTAGTTTCATGAATGAAGTTGGGAAAAAGCAAAAAAAAACCAAAACAAACAAATCAGAGGTGGTTTGGTTTGTTTTTGTTGAAGTTTAAAAAAAAAAAAAAGAAAGAAAAAGGAGAGAGAAGTTGTTTCTTGAAATTCCTAATGCTTCATGGTTCAGAGTAAGGTTTTGACTTTTAGAAACACTTAATGCTTGTTTCGTGGCCAGGCTTTAGCAGTGCCCACAGGAGCAGCCCACCATTTCATTCAATGCATTTGTTTATGTGTCAACCTGTTATGAAGCAAAACTCTGAAAAACCTTCTGGAAAAAGCTTCTGGTTCTCCTTCAGAGCTCTTCATAGAAAGGATGACAATCAGCTACCACTATCAGTTTCTGCTTTAAGCCCAGTGGCAGTGGCAGATCTCAAGTTTCCAGCCCCTCAGTGATTTGTGAGGGTGTCAGCATTTCTCCATGCAACAGAAAGTCTACAAAGTCTGTCCTTTTTCCTCATTTGACAATTTAAAAACTTGGAAAATTACATTCTTAGAAAATACACAAAGGGAATATAGATGCCATTTCAAGGCATGTAATAAAAATTCAGATTTAAGGCTGTCTTAGTGATCTTAATTTAACCCTTTTATGCATATTGATACAATAATTATAAAAGTCTTTACACCTCATTTTTTCACGCCAAAGACTGTGTCATATTCATTATATAAAATGTGTATGCTCAGGACTATATAGCAAAAGAGGAATCCCTAGAAGAGATACAGGCCAAAGGATGGGGACATGGAATAAGGAGGAAACATACAAAATATTAGCCATGTGACAGGGATGGATGTTTCAAAAAATGGAAAGCTATAGCTCTTTCTCTCTTTCTCTGTCCTCTCTCTCTCTCTCTCTATTTATAAGATATAAATAGAAGGAAAATGGGCATTGTATGCTAACCACTGTGCACAGACATATCTCTTTGCTCCTCTTCTTGATTCTCTCTACATGGGAGGTGATTATACAGCAGATGTAAATGCCTGGTGACTCAGGCATTGGCTCTCCCACACCAAGTTTGCAGATACAAGCCCTTCAATTCAGCATTCACTTTCTGTTTCAGAAGGCTCTTCAAATGAAGATTTACATTCAGAAGCATGATGAAACAAATAGGGACAGTTTTCTTTAGCATGATTTGTGTAAAATATTGCCACAGGGACAGAAAAATTACCTTGATCATGAAATAATGTCTGAGATGGATTATATCACACAGGTCTCTCCCTTTGGCAATGTTTTACTAATGCTCCCTTGAAAACCAGTCAGAATTTACATCCTCTATATGTATTCATATACACATATTATATTCAATTGTCTGTCCTTAACACAAAATATATTTTCTAAACCTGTAAAATTATGGATATAATTTTGCATCTGCACTTAGCTGGTGTAATTTAGGTCCCTGGAACAGGTTGGAAGACTACACCCTAAATTACTGAAATACAAGATACATTAAGTGAAAAAATGCCTTATTGATGACATAGCATGTATTTCATGTATTATGGAAAGCAGAACTTACTGTCCTGTATCGTTTGATACCAAGGAAAAAAGAAATCATTCTTGGTAATAAAATTTCAGAAATTTATGAAGCCTTACAATGTCACAAAATTGGCACCTCTTGCCTCTTATGGTTCCTACTAAAAATTAAATCTCTTTGTGACGTAAAGCACAAACTTCCAAGAATCACATTGTGCTTTGTGTTCCCCTAATAGAAAGGAGATAAGAGGAGCAAAAGAAACTTAATTGAAGCACTCTGCTTTATTGATTGTTCTTGGGCACCAAAGTAGCCCATTGTGTGTGTGGATAACCAGGCAGAACATTCCTGAGGCTACTGTAATTTATGCAAGGTGTTGGACTGATATTTGGCTGTCTCCAGACTCCAGGGGACGATATAAGTGGCTTAAAGCCAGTTTTGCCTGTTCTAGTGATGAGAGCAGCTCAGAAAAATCAGAAAATCTGGCACTTAATTATACAAATTATAATAATAATATTTTGGGGCAGAGGAATAACTAGATGCCAGGCTGAGCAAATGTGGCCCAGTAGTGATGCACAAACAAAACTCCATCTGCTGGAGCCTTTGCAAGCCTTTAAGACTTGCACTTGTGGGTTCACAGATTTTTAATAAAATACATAGATCATCAAGGCAAGATTAGGGACTGATAACTCAACTGTGACTTGTATATTGATTTCTTTTTAAAGTCTGGCACTTCCAAATACTAACAGTAAGGTTTCTGTTTCCCTTCAAATCTGCTTTACTTTACTGTTTGGACTATAAAATAGGGATGAAAAGGAATTGATGGGATAGCCCTGTACTCCTACATCTATCTTTCTGTATGCTGACATTTCAGGATAAACTGTCTTTCCAGAAAACTGCAATAAGAAACGTTGCAGTTAGAATATGCTGATTTTTGATGTTCACTAAATGCACAGAAGGTATGTTGTATGGAATTCCTTCCATCTCAAAACGTCTCTTTTTTGGCCATTGATACATGCCAGTAACATAACTTACACATATTTTGTGGTTTTGCTCTGTGAAGGAAGTATTAAGCTTTGAGACACTGTAATAAATTTGTTTGGTTTTGATAGAGATTGGCTGCCTGAATGCTACCATTTTTATCAGCTATAAATTGCTCCACAAGTTGTGGGAGGAACGACCTTTCTCAGTCAATTTTGACTTAAACCGCATAAATCATTTGCAATGATTCCATCAAGAGATGTCAGTTCTTTCTCCTGTGTAAATTTATCTGAAAATGTATTTTCTAATGAATTGCATCATTCTCACTCTGGAGAGTGTTCACAAATAATGCCCTGGAAATGCTTGAAATTTTGGGTAAACTGGTTACCAATTTACCCATGTGGTGTTTTCTCTGGTCGCTATAGGATGGCCAGATGCACCAGTACAAAGCAAATCTGTGTTTGAAATGCAACATTAATGATACTGTCAGAGCTTTTTGGACCATCCTGTGGATCCTGGTTATCCTGTGCTAACAAACCCCTCATGAATAGAGACAACACAGTGACAACACTTTGCTATTTCATCTTGGGGCTCATCCACCCTTTCTGGGGATACAGGGAACCACACTGGGCTTCTGCCTTGTGGAAATTATACAATCACTGAGAAAGCAACGAGAACCCCATTTTTCTGAAAAGGACCCAAAATGCACAATGATTGAGTGGTCAAGACTACAACAAGGTCAGGATAAGGGCTGGACTTAATCCTAAACTCTAATCCAGTATTGAAAAACTGTACTCTCCTTTAATTTAAACAAAGGTTATTGGAAATATCCTTTCAATTAATACTGGTGAGACTGAGCCAGCTTTTGCTGCCATTCAGTTTTATGTTTCCTAATCTTTCTATTTTCCTCTTTCTGTAGTGTCTGTCATAGACTTTTCCTATCCTGGGGTGAAAATAATTGAGCAGTTAGCAGAAGTATCAATATCAGAGTTAACCTATTTTCTGTGGTAAAGCGGCATTGTGTTAATCTCCCTAAAAGAGAGTCACCTCCCTCAGAGTGTCTGAGGGTGGTGTTTAGTTAGATATCTTCTCAGTGACCCTCTGAGGACCTTTGAGCCATACTAGCCATATCACTTAGAGGTGAAACAGAGAAATGTTTTCAGATAGAAAAAAGAGGGAAATTCTCTTATTTAATTTTCTTAATTCTTTCTGAAACTGAATAGAAACCAAAGCTACTCCCTGAAATTAAATTCTGAAAAAATTCCATGTTCTAACCCAGACACTGCTAATTACCAAGTACCAGCCTGAGAAATACTATTGGTGTGTACCGGCACCAGTGGTACCTGCCCTGCTGACAGCTTACCCCAGAGACCAGCTTTCCTCACTGTGGAAGAGGCACAGATAAGTCTCTTAAGGTAGATAAAGTAGATAAAATGCTTGAATCCAATCTTCCAGCTCTCTGTTGTGCTACTGGTAGGTTTAATCTCAATCTCCTGACTCCTCGATCAGTACAGTTCACTTTTCTGTCTGCGGTGAAAGACTCTCCCTGATAGACTTCTCTTGGAACTGTACTGTCCTCACAATTTGTGGAGATGATAAAGCCTAATTTTGACAATTCTGCTCTGCCCTCCTACACCTTTGAGTGGCACAGATAGTTACTGATCCTGGCCTGCTTTCACGGAACTGACACTGTTGGGTCTGGGATTGGGTTTTTGTATGACATTAGAAAAGGAGCCCCTTGCATCTGCTCTGCTGAGAGGTGTAAAAACATCATCATCATTCTTAGAACAAATACTTCTATTTTTCCCTGAGCCTGCTTAGATAACCTTGTACTGAATAGTTTACTACAGCTTTTCATGTGGGTGTCACTTTCACAAAAACACGGGTCGAATAGGAAAATGATTATTTACACACTTATTTACATCAATCTCTCCCCACGAGAAGACAGGAGTTTTCCTGCTCAGTATCTCAGTCAGTTCTTAAAAGACTGGCATTATGCTTGCCATTGTTGAGGGGTTAACATGACTATGAGATTCATCCTTCATGTCACACAGCACTGCTAAATATGTCTGTTATTTGGGCTCATTAGATTTGCCAAATGTCTAGATGTTTCCCTGACTCCTAGCTCTACAACATGCCTTTGTCCAGATGACTCATTGATTCATGAAGTCTTTTCAGCTACTTCAGTGTTTTTCATTATTTACTGACCATCAAGCTTTTCTCTTTTTAAAATTTTACTCCCTTCCTCCCCCTGCATCATTGTCCTAGAGAAAAAAAATTCAGTTTTACCCAAAACCAAAATTACAAAGAGACAAATAAAATAACACAACAGTGGCTGGTTGCACAGTTTTTAAGAAGCAGGGTGCTTTATAGACCCACACAATGGCAGTGTCATAAAGAAAAGCCAAGTGTGTTCCTTTGTGGGTGGTGGGTTGACTTTTCTTCAGAATAAGAAAAACAACTGTGAGGCTTTCCAAAGTCACTGTCAGAACTATGTTTTCACAAAGAGAAAAGAGAGAGAAAAAGGCTAACAGAGAAAGACATGCAAAGACACCACTTAAAGAACAGGTGTTTCACAACAGGTCAGAATGGAGTAACCCAGCAGAAAAAGAACGGTGACAAGGCATAATAATATCAGCATAGAAAGTGTTCAGTATTTTTCCAATCACAACCATTGTTCTGCTTAACTGAAGCTGGCAAACAACCCTGCTGCAACCTTTTAGGTATAGAGGATCAATGAACAATTAATGGTGCCACTGGATACACTGTGATGCACAAAATAACTTTTATTATATTCCCAGAATGACTGTAACTCCTGTTTCCCTTAGTGCTGGAATCAGGAGTTCTCTGTTCTGCTTATCTCTGTAAAGTAGAATAAAAACTTGGATCAAATCTAGATGTCAGCATTTGAGGTCATTGTGAACTGAAAGAACCAAGGGCACACCCAGTGTTAAAAGAAACATATTGATTTGGTCTCTGAATATTTTTTTTGTCCAGCATGATGCACATGCTAAGCAAATCAGGAATGACTAATGGGGTTAAATGTGATCATCACCATATCAAATATCGGCTCAGAGTCGCCCTTTCTGCACTAATCAGATTTCACAGTATTAGGAGTAGAATTTGTTTTAATTTTGTCTTTATCCCTTGAGATACATACCTGAGTTAGACATGACAGTTGGAGCCATGAGGTTAAATCCTGTGTCTCACAATCAAAATTTGGTGCTTTAGCCACAGTCTAAGACTAATATGAGGTAGCTGTAAGTACCAGCCACTTCATGTCTATGAATCTATCATTATATCCAGAGAAATGAGAAGCTAAATGCTTGCTAATTTCTTGTTGATAAGATTGATCAGTTAGAAAGTAACTGGATGCATGGAGCAACATACAGCCAAGAGAGAAATGGACCTGAGCTATAAACCCTTCACAGCCCTGGATTTGGGGCTGACCCAGGAAGAGAGCAAAAGTTTAAGCAGACAAACATGCCTTAATAATTACCCTTTTCCAGGCATGTGCTATTAGCAGCTCACAGTCAGCAGCAGCTCAGTGATTCCTTGCTGGTCTGTACTTAACAGAGGTTTACCCCACTTCCATGCCAGCCAGCACATATGAGGAGGACAGGATAAGGAAATAGGAGTCAGCTTAGGGGGAAGGGTCTGTGCAAGTATACGCCAGATCTCTAAAGGTGCAGACGATGACGTGTACTGGGCACACATTTTCATCCCTGCCTCCTACTGATCCCAGCTGCTGATGCAGTTGTTCCTTAATGCTGAAAACTAGGATGCAAAAGGGCAGCTCAAATTCACTCCTCTCTTGACCATGCAGTTTTGAGCACACCTCAGCCCTAACAGCACTCTCCTCTCTGTTAGAGAGAGGAGAATACTGTGCTGCTGCAGTCTGGGAGGACAACAGTTAATCCTATGGTCACAATTTCTCTAAAATCAGTTGACTTCTGCTACATCTGAAATGCTATTTTAGTGCTTTAAACTTCAGGCGAACTTCCAGCACAGACACTCCTATATCCCAGAAGGCTGATTTAAGTGCATGTATGTTTAAAGCCTGGAGAAATGGCATTTAGTTCACTGTGCCCTGGATCTATTGCATAAAGGATTAGGAATTTTATCCTCAAAATTGCTACTGCTCTTCACCCATAAGCAAACTTTTTTTGACATTGGTGAATTTATCTTGGTCTAACAAATTTTTTACTTTCTGGAGAAATGACCAAGCTGTACAATATTTAGCACAGACTACAGATGTGTGGAGTACTACTTAGTCTTCTCTCAGCCCATTCTCAGGATCTCATCCAATTAAAAAAATAACTAGAGTATCTTCAAAAAAGCCTAGGTGACCCTGAGACGTAAATTAAATTAACTCTCAATAGCCATCTAGGTTCATGGCTGGCTCAGACTTCCACTGCGATGTAAATTCTAAATACTTTAATTACAACTGAGAAGCAGGATCCTAAGTCACTTAGTTTCTTTTGAAAATTTTATCTGGGGACCGATGAACAATGTCAGAGTTTAATCTAAATTGTCAGTCTGCACATATACCCTTAAGTGGGCAGTGTTTCACACTTAAACTACTTATTTTTCAATAAAAACCAAAATAATTGACAGATCGATTCAACAAGGAAAAAAAAAAAAACAGCTCCATCTCTTCTGGGTGGTGAATTAAAAACTGGCACCAAAGATCCCTAAGGATCCCCAAATCTGCTGGCATGATACAGAAGGATGGAGTAGCTGGTGTCACAGTCTCTGGAATCCAGCTGCTTTCTGGCAAGATTGGTTTAAAGTCGTTATGGGAAAATTTTTCTCAGTGACCAATATCTCTTTACTGCTTGCTTCCAACCTGGCACTTTGAGCTTAGCTTGATAATACTCAAGGAATTTCTGGTTGTGCATGGGGTAATTCTGTGTCGGGTAATTCTGTGTCGTGACTTTATGAGAATGACACAGCACTTGGGTGAATGAAGTTTCTCCCCAGTGTCAGAATCATCAATCTCTGGCAAAAAGCAGCATGGGGCTCTCAGCTCTCCCGAAAAATATTTTATCACCGGCCAAACTTGATAGTAGAAACAAAATTACTTTATTCCTTTTAATCTTGATTACAGTGTAACATGCATTTTATATTTCTCCCTCTCTGTAGGACTTTTTTAACATAAATCAGCATAAGACTGCTGAAGATAAAGGGATGTAGTTTCCCACTACTCCATATTAATCTCACAGAATAATAAATTAACACATTGGTGTACTACAGTGTTTTTAGAGATAGAATTCCTATCTACATGAGCTTGGAAATGAGGTACCTTCTGACAGCTGAGATATAGGAGAAACTTCTGAATTTCCCATTCATTGCATGTCTGCTCTAGGTTGTAATTAACCAAAAGCACTTATGTCATATTTAGAAGGGATTATGCATCTGTTTCTGTAATTTACACCAAAGATGGTTCTTTCCATTATACTCTGGGTTTAAATGCAAATAAAGAAATAGTGGAACCACAAAAGGAGAACATGCAATTTATATTCCTAAAGAACTTATGGTGTTTGACATATGGATAGTAAGAGATATTTTCTTATCCTGAAGGACTATAGGGCCTAAATGGAAGGGGAAACAATTTTCTACATGGTGAAGTGACATACAGAAAACATGACTCTTCCAATGTCACCAACAAAAAATCTGGGACAGAGACAGGCACAGCACCAACCTCAAGGAGGGTCCTTCTCCTTGTGAATTTCTTTTGTGCCTCATTTCTCTCCAACCAGTTTTCAGGAGATGTATTTTGACTCTTTCACCTCTTTTTTCATTGTCCATTTCTGGCAAAACTCCATCTTGCTGCCTATTTCTTTAACAAGAGCATAAGGATGGCACTGGGACAAGGCTGAGGCCCATTCACAGGGAATGCTGGTAGAGGGGTGGCTCTTCAATCATATCAGAAGTACTATGCTCTTTTATGAAATGTCATGGAGTTCAGTGAGGAATAGCTGTTCTGTGCATAGGACACTAATCTGCAGAATTTTTTGGGGACTAGATGGAAGAAAGATACTGCCTGGATGTTCCATGCAGAAATAAAAGTCAGGGTGGCTAAAAAAGAGAGGGAAGTGAGGAAAGAAGAGAAAAAAATAAAGTTTGAATTTTTGAAAGGAGCTATTTTGGGAACTGTTTTGGCACATTTCCCAGTTTCTTGTCCTGAGTCCATGGCAGTCAGTTTAATTAGTTTTTCTCCGTACAACTTCTGAAACACTGCAATTGTGATTTGTGCCTAGTAAGTCATTAATTTTCTCCCTGCCCATTTTAATGCACAGCCTCCTCAGAGCAGGCAAAAACAAGCTCTGGCACATGACTCATATTGATTGATGGTTGTCTTTCACCTGATGTAACAGATGAGAAAAAAAGGACGTGGAGACCGGAAATGCTATAGGAATTTCTGAGTGAAAGAAAAAATTATAGTGAAAAGATTTTCCTTCAGTACTGCATTAACCATAAGCAAAGCCTCATTGTGGCAAATGTTGTAATCTACCATATTTTGTCCCAAAAAGAGCTTAGCTTCCATCATCATCAGGATTTGGATGCCATTTCCACTAAAATCAATTTTCAAAAATCACATCAGTAGGTGTGATGTGTACTAATGACTTTGAGAATTTGGGTCATGCAGTCTAAAAGATCAAGGCAGACAAAGGGCTGGATGGGCAGCTCTGAGAAGTGGACTGGTTTGTTCCTCATAGAGGTAACTCATGGGCCAGAGCAAACAGCTTTTCAAGTCCTACTACAGAATTACGTCTTCTTATATTTTTCCTTTGGAGAGAGTGAAAGCCTTATCTTTACTGGACTCTCAGGCCATCCCTGTGGTGAGTAAAATTACCTCTCTAAGGTTCCCACCTGATCTGCCTGGCTGGACTTTGCACCAGGACCTAAGGTTCATGCACTGGTAGGACACAATGTGACACAACATCAGCATTGTAAGAGGGCACCTCACAAGTTCATGAGACATGTCTTTCTTTCTAAATGTCTTAGAAATGAGGCATAGTGGTGAAGCTTAAACTCTGAGTCAAGGTATTAGTTACCATTTCCTACCGAGATGTGTCCATCTCTTTTACCAGTTCATTCCTCCTTGGATCTGTGCAGATGGGGACTTGTCAGTACCAAGGGTTCTATTGCAGGCTATTATTACCAATACAATGTCTGCTGTTTCTCAGGATGCCCTTATTTTCACTTCTTACAGCTCATTTCTGTGAGATCTTTCTTATCTCGAGTCATTTACTGCAGGCAGCTATGAGCCATCCAAGTCCTGCTAATGGCAGGCAAGAAGTTGCATTCCTTGGTCATATAAAACCAATGAAAAATGTAAAATAATTAAATTTATCCCTAGACACTAACATATTTATCCTTCTAGCTGAGGCCTGCTTTATCAAAACTGCATGGAAACAAATTCTCATTATGCTGATGGAAGGCAGATTCTGTTTCCCATGTAAACCATGTGGAACAGCCCCTTCCTTTTGATGCCATATGTTTTCATGATCACAGTGATTTGCTTTGGTTTGCTTCCATTTACCTCCTAGAAATATGAGAGTCAAGGGAAATGGTAGGTGCTGTATTTGCCTCTGCTTTGTTGATAGCTCTGTATATTATTCAAATCCATGTATTCATTCCCAGAGGAGAAATATCATTAAGGTATTGTTAATGTTGACAATATATCACTCCTTAGAGTTAGGTGGTTTATTTATTTGTTTATTTATTTATTTATTATGTAAGTAGTCCAGTCCTTTGGAATATTATATGCTTGGGAAATTCTCAGTTGCATGTTTGAAATTAAATTTGTCAATAGGTCAATATAGTTGTGCATGTTTTATCTCTGAAACTGAGGCTCCTTTAGCTTTCCCATGCAGTTGTCTGCCGAGGACATGGATCACAGCAGGATGTTCAGTATTATTGGGATGGTGAAGAAGGAGAAAATCTGACTGTTTTCAAGGACACAAGAATAAAATTTCGCTGGATGGACCATAATTTATTCCAGGTATAAAATGATTTATATCAGTTCCACAAACAGGGCTCTTTGTGACTTATTTGAAACAAAATAATAATTATATACCAATGGGACATATTTATTTAATAACCTAAGTCTGGGCAACAAAAATGTCTCAAGTCCATCTCAGCTCATTACTTTAGTGTCTGAGCAGTGGGCATTTTGATACCTTTACAACACTCTTAGACCCATTGCACTTTTTACAGGTGAAAAACTGAGGCAGAAAAAGCAACTGGGTTCATGTTCATGGTGGCCAACAGGAAAAGTACAGCAGAACCCAGAGTGGAAGCCAAATCCTGTCACCATAGTGAGGGTGCTGTCTTACCCATCTGAGCAGCTGACCTTTGAAATACCCTTCAGATGAGGACTTCCCCATGCTCAGCAGCAAGTCTGTGTCCTGGGTTTCAAGCCAATCTCCAGAACTAAATTTTCCTCATATCCAGGTTTTTATTTGAGTTTGCCATTCCTTGTCCAAGCCCTGTCAGTTTCAAGAGAAACCTCTCCGCCTAAACTATTCTCTCCTTGACTTTAAGTGAACACTTTGCCTGCCAGACATTGATCTTTGATCGGTATTTCCTTGCCAGCCCTTCAAAACCATTGCTGTCACCATGGCATCTTATTTCCATATTGTGTCTGAGAGCGACAGCAATTATTTCCCACTGGAACTGACTTCAATGTCACTACAGTGATTAATCAGCAAAGGTTACTATAAGGAAAGTATCGGTCTTCCTTTTCCATTGGAGCAGGAAAATGCCAGATCTTAGCACGGTGCCTTGGGGATGGCTGCATTAGTTTTCCAATGAAAGGCTCTGCGCAACTCAAACTTCCCATCCCCCATGCTTCCTTCCCACTCTCTTCCTAAAACACACACTGAGGTTTAGTATAAAGTTAATTCTATAACCCAGGGTGCTTTTTTTTTTTTTTTTTAATGCTACTGACCTTCCATTTCCTTGTCAGTCGACGCCAAGCAATTCCCCAGATGGAGAGAAAGATTTCCACTTTGAATATCCCTGAAACACATTTAGAGCCAAAGGCTTTATCATGGGAATAAAAGCACTGAGGTTCTCACAGCTGGGAAGATTTATACAGCTGAGCCTTACCAGCTTAAATGCCTACAGACAGAAACAGCTGAGCTATGTATTATTTCTTTTCCTCCAACTTGCAAGGGAGATGAAAAGCGCAGAGGCAGCCAGCAGATAGCTGTGACTGACAAGGGAGGGGCAGAGCTGTCTGCCCATAGCTGCTGCACTGGCATTTTTATCAAATAATTTCAGCTCCAGGGGTGAGGGGGCTGGGGCTGACATGACTGCCCCAGCCAAGAGGAGCTGCCCTTTCAGTTAGAGCACTCCAGACCGTGCCAGGGAGTCTTAAGCATCAGTCAGGGAGGAAGGGAGCTGATGCCTGCCAATGAGCCCCAGGGGAAAGGTGTTCAGAGGAAGATGCACTGAGCTGAGTGCTCTGCACAGCAGAATTGCTGTTTGCAGTCTGTTTAAAAGCAGAAGCCAAGCTGTCTCTGCTCTTCTCACCATAACAGCAGCAGTATTTTGTTCTTCAAAACGTGAGGGCAGACCTCAAAGAGATTAATCTGACTCCCACGAATCAGTCATTCAATGGCCATGCTTCCCCTGGAGAAAAACAGGAAGAGAGATTCCCAGAGGCTCAGCTTGCTGTCCATCCAGACATGCTTACCTGACTGAAGTGACCTGCGGACTCCTGTGGCCAAAGGTGGGCAGAGCAGCCCTGAACTCAGCAGCCGTGGCAACGTGAGCAGGTCTGTGCCCCCGAGCATCCATCCCCTGCCTCTAACGTGGTCCTGTTGCCCTGCATCTGCACTGCCTCTGCTGTCAGTTGTCCTCCATGTCACCTGCAGATGTGGGCTCCACTCTGGGGTGTGCATGGCTCCATCACATCTCTCACAGCCCTCAGCCATGACTCTAATTCAACCACACCCAGGTGCCTTCCTGCCAGAGAGGGGGAAGAGGCTTAAGAGCAGGTAGAGCTTAATCTGTGTGGGATCCTGTGTCCACCCCACAGGGAGGATAAAAGACCTCCCAAGTCCATGTACCCATGCTGTGCTCCTCGTCATTCCTGACTTTCCCACCTGGACAGCCTGTGTTCCAGCAGTGCTTTATGTCTCTCCGAGTTCCCAAGCAGGCTTGACATCCAACATCCCTTCAAGAAAATGTTAACCGTGAGCCTGGGGCCATCTTTTCCTTATTATAAAATGGAATCTAAATTACTTAGATTTTAGGAGTGCCAGTGAGCTGCTTTCAAAATGGTGAGAATGCTCCCTATACTTGTAAATTATTGGAAGAAGAGAGCTGCATTTTCTGAATGCTGCTAGTAAATCAGCATGGGAGGGGGAGAATAATTCAACGAACCTGGATATTGATTAGAAATGTCTTTTAGCAATAGGGAAGAAAACAGAATATCCTAAAATCAAGGGGTCTGTACAACAATTTAAAAGATTGTATTGTCAGTGATAATGTATCTAGTGAGTGAAATGCTCAGAAATAATCAGTGCCTGTGCTTGTCCAGCCTGAGGGACCTGATAGGGGGCCTAATTTACAATACCAGTGAAAAATCTACCCTTTGAACACCAGGTTACTGTGAATACTCAAAAATCACTCATTCTGCAAAACTTATGTCATCATGTCTGCCTGTCAATATCCAATTGTTGTCTTATTCTTAAGTGTAATTTTTCTTGGGATATGGACTACAAACAAATGTCTAACAGCTGTTAGTCATGTTACTTAACACAAGAGCCACCCCTCAGGGTCAAAACAAAAGTCCATTTACCTTAATAACCCATTGCTCACAATGACTGTAAATAAGAAAAGAATGGGGTCATCGGGACTAGACACTAGATTTAAAGGCTTTTCATCAATTCATATCTTGTGAATTTATATAGAGCATAGAGATGGTTTATGGTTGCCTGTACCCTTCTGCTAGCTCTCTGCTTAAATTTTGACTGCCCTTGAGCACTGGAGAGATGTTTTATTGGGCATTGCACTCAGCATTTCCCAGATCTTTACCATGACTGAGTAAAGCTTAAGTACATTCCTTGGCTGTGCAGATAGGATTTCTATCTGTACTGTTTGGAATATGTACTCAATCCAACATTTTTTTTCCCTCTCATTCAGTCTTATGAGACTTTCCTATAACTTCCCAGTTGTTTCTAGGTTTCATTATGTTAATGAATCAGTCATCAATGTAATTTTCACTCTTTGCCACAAAACCCTTCACCCTCTTTTTCTACTGCTTTTTATGTGCTTTAAGAGCATGGATCTCTGTGGATTTTTCACTGTGAGCTCCCTTCAGTTGTATAAATTTAACTTTTATCCCTAAGTTTTCCTTTCCATCTTTTAAGTTAATTCAAGTTGTGATGATGATGTGTTCTTTTGTTTTGTGAAAATTTACTTTTTTTCTAAGAATGTACTGAAGGGCCACATGAAAAGCTTTCCTAAAATAAACTTCGTTATTTTGGCTGAAGCATCTTTTCCACTATAAGCTTGGTGGCTCTGTCCTACCCACAGCTCCTAATTCAGCTCTTCTTGTTGTTTCTACTGAGTTGACTGTGAATCATGACAAAATTTATCCCTGAACCCTTTTTAAAGGTGACCGTAACATTTCCCATCTTTCCTAACTTTGATAACAAAGCTTATTTATGCAAAATGAAACATACTGCAGCTCAGCAATTTCACAACTGAATTCCTGAAAACTCATGAATGAATGAATGAGTGCTGTCAAGACCCAGGGTCTCATCTCTTCTATTTTATTCAAGTGTCCTAAAAATTCTTCCAGCAAAGCTTCAATATCAGACTGTCCCTCAGCTTTACCTTCAGCAAAATATCTCATATACAAGAGAATCTTTTCTACACAGAGCAGAAGCACAATTATCTGCAATGGACATAACTTCAAGTGCTCACTCTGTGAGTTATTGGCATCATCCAGATGTTTTGGAGGACAACATGGATTAAAGTTAGTAAAAACCACAGAATAATCCAGATTAATTTTTTGTTGTCACTTGTGTGTGATGGCCTAGAGAAGAGTCTTGTTCCTTCCTTTTTCCCCTCAGTCATGACATCTGACTAATGTTTTCATCCACAAACTCTTCTCAGGGCTCTCAGGCTCCAGTGACCCCCATCTTCACTGCAAGGACAAGCCCTGTCCTTGACCTTTCCCGCAGTCACCAGGAGGCAGATTTTACACCATGGAGGCAGAGTGCAGATAACAGCTAGTTATCCAGCAATCCTGGTTTTGGAAATTGGCACAATCCAAATTGTGATAGCCAGGAAAATGAGAGCAACTGTCCTCTCCCTCTAATGTTTTTATATGTTCCAATAGAATCAAGGGACCATAGGAGAGACTGTTTGGGGATGGGGAAGAAGCAGAGCCCTCTCTCATTGCAGCAACCTGGGCAGGACAAAGTGATGACTCGCTTTAGGGCTTGGGAGTGGAAAAAACCAACGGTGAAGTGAAAAGAGGGATGAAGGGAAAGCTACAGACTTATAATCACTTCTTTGGATGAAAAATTGGAAAATTCAACTTTGCTGTATGTTATTCTGCATTTTTTTTATGTCTTGTGAGTGACTGAACCTCCCAGTGCAACACAGCCTCACTTCTGAAAGCATTTCCCTCTGTCTTCAGAAAATCCAGCCCCAGACAGACAAGATCTATTCCCCTGCAGAATACCATCATGTAGGTGCCAGGTGTATTTTTGTACTCTGTTTGGAGAGTTTTGCTGCCTTGCAAACTCTAGCTGCATATCCTTGGCTAGTCAAACTTTGCTGACTTGCGCCAGCCCAGAGTCTAGCCTGAGAGTCAAAAATGCTCTGTGGTAATCCTGTGTGATCTCCAGTGGTCTCCTGGCTTTGTGGATGTCTTTCCCTGCCTCTGCAGACAAGGAGACAGAAAATGGCAAAACTAAACTAAGAAGTTTGACTGAAAAGCCTATGCTTGTAAAAAAAAATATATATATATTATATATATTCAGAAACTTGCTGTCTCAGCTGCAGGCTTCAAAGGGTAATGGCACTTTTAGTGATCATAAAACATGTGATTACTATTAGGCATTTGGAAAGTTGTAAAGATGGCTGAATTAAGTTCCGGAAGCACTGAAAATTATAAGGCATCTTAGTTAATATTCATAGGATTTGGGAAATGTAGTTTTGTTTATGAATAACAAACAATATCTATCATTATATGGTGTTCATAAATGATGCAGATGCAAGGAAAAACTTTGAGGTCCTGAGTCTTTGGCCCCTGAATAAAATTAACTTAACTTAAAAGACCATTAACTGCTTATAGTTGAGAATTTGCTCAGGAAAAATACACAGCTCTGCAACACTCTGGCACTTTGTGTCTATGGATGCAGCAGTAACTATAGATACACACTCTGTTGTTGTTTCTGTGTGACACCGCATCTATGGGTTTGCTTTAATTGTAGATATAATAGGGATCCTCATTTAGGCTTTCTGCCTGCTTCCTATTTCTCAAAGAGAGAATCCTCTCCTGAGTTAAGTGACATTTTATCTTACATTTCTCTTTAGGGAGCTGGGGATGGGTAGGTGGAAGAAGGAAGTCTTGACTTCAGGTTACCTGTAATTCCAAGAGGGTTACTCCTTCACTTTGTAGTAAGGATACAGTAATCAAAAGTTCTTAGGGTCTTTCATTACCTTCACAAAACTTCAGCAGGGTCAGAAGCCAAACTTTGGCTCCACTAGCAGAATCCACTGCTGTATGGAGGACCAGCAGGGCGAGAATGGAGGTCGGCACTAGCGACTGCTAGTTTGGGAGGGCACTGCAGTGTGACCACTCAGCTCCAAAGCTGACTGCACTGGCTCTACTATGAGAGAACATATTATGTAGCATATTCTGCCCATTCTGACTATGGGCAGGTTTCATGGACATCCAGAGATCAGCTGAGATTTATCAGATGTAGTGCCTGTGCTGGTGATATTAATATGAGAACCTCAAGCATTGCTCCTTAACATCACAGTGCTAATCAGGATCACCCTGTGGTAGTCTGGAGCTGAAAAGTAAGATTACAGATAGAACAAGGAGTGGGAAAACATGCAGAAATGTTTTCTCAGACTGGGAATATAGGAAATAAGTGCTTGTGAATTTTTTTAATATGGAATTGTTGGCAGCTGCACATTTTGATTTTACTTAGTGCTGCAAAGGGATTTTGTCTGAATCCCTTAAAGGTCTGAAGCTTAATGTTGAAGTATCTTGACTCTAGGACATAAGACAAAGAATGTCATTGTTTATTCTTTGATGTTCTAAAGCATCTTATTCTTCAGGGATCTCAACATGCTGTACACACATTAATTAAAATCCATAGTACTCCTAAATCAGTTGCTATTATTCCCAGTTGATTGATGGAGAAGCTGAGATGAAGAGAGATTATACAGTGCATTTTCTAATGTGGGAGTGTGTGAAATTAGACCCATGAAATTCATGGTTCAACAGTTAAAGGGAAGCAATATGATATTTTTCACATACACTGAAAAACTTCTATGTTCCACTGAAACAACACTAAAACTTTGTTGCACTGGTGAGCATGGTAAACTGAGTCACGTATCTTCATATTTTATGGTGGAAGAAATTAACAGGATAGGTTTTGGTCTCACTCCATCTGTAATGACTAAGAAATATTTTTTAAATCTTCAGTGAAGATTGATGACCAGTTTTTGTCTATTTATTTTTACACAGGGCAAATTTTCTTAAATGAATAAGACACAACCTTCTCAAAGGCTGATTTAATCCTGTTCTCTGAAGAAACAGACTTTAGGAACTCCATCTTCCTCCATCAGATGTATGCACAGATGCAACTTCCTCCTTTTTCTCTGGTTCCCTGCTCAAGTGAGAGACATACCTGGCTGATGGATCACAGTGTAACTCAGACCATCTGAAATGAAAGTAAAGTTTGAAATGAACTCTATTTGAGCTAATTGCTATTTTGTATTTTGCTTTTTCATTGGACTCCAGAATTCCTGCCTTGCAGCGTCCCAGACTTGAGCCCTTCAGAATGCTCCTGCAGCCCTGCCTCAATCTGGGGCTTTTCAAGGGAGTTGGTTGAACACAGAGTGGAGCTGCTCCAGCTCTCAGCCCAAAGTTTTGCAGGTTTTGCCCAATTAGTTTGGGAAGATGCTACGGCCCCATCTCCCAAAGCAAGCTGATGCTACAGACCATGGAGCCAGCGGATCTCTATATGCAACCAAGGCATTTTGATGGCTCAGAGGCACAGAGTGGGACTTCTTACTGGCTGCTTTCTGTTTGTAAAAACATAGCTCCGTCTGTAAGTGGGAATATTTAGAATCAGCTGATAATTTAGAATAAGCTGGCACAGAGAAACATTCAGGATCAGAAAAGAAACTTGACTCATATTTACAATTGCCATTGCAGTCAGCTGAACAAATAAAAAAATGTTTAAGCTTAATAAACAGGATGTAACTTGTTAAGCCTTAAAAAAATACCTAAGCAAGCCAGTTTTTTGAATTCTATTTCTATCTTAGCTACTGTCTTGCTCTGTGACCTTGGCATGCAATTTCCCTCCCTTGTCTCTCTGTTCTGCCTCCCACCACTTTTCTGTCTTGCCTATTTATGTTTTCTTTTGCATTCAGTATTCAAGTTTATTTGTTTTGTCAATTGAATCCATTCTATTATTGAGGGAAGAGTGTACTCTACAGCATTTTATCATCCAAAACATTCCCTAGAATATCAAAATTGAAAGTAATGGAAAGTAAATAAACATTCACAAGCCATTATTTCCACATGGAGCTAGAACCTTATTATACCTGGCTGCCTGACAAGTCTGTCAGTCAGTAACACTTATTTCTCCTCACAGTTGGCTGTGCCACAATGCTCCTCTGAGTTCATTTTTCCAAAGCCTAAATGGATGTATATCCACTGCAGTGCCTTGTACTCACATTAAAGTTTCACTTTTTAAATGACCAGAAGGTGCTCAGATGGTCCCAGCCTGCATCCTATGTGCAGCAGTCTGGGATATTTGTATTTGTAAATCCAGAAATCCCAGCACAGGGCAGGGGGGCACATAAATTAATTGTTCCTGTAGGACACATTTGAGAGGAGAGTCTGAAATGTTACCTCTGCATCTCAGATTTTCCACCTCTAATATTTTGTGATTCACAGTCCAAAGCTGTTTCCTAAATACGTAGTATTAAGTGATCAGGCTGAGTACCAAGGAAATGAATCACTTTCCCCTTCTGAAAAGCAGCTGCCCTGTGAGGGGAAGAAGAGGTCATGGCTGTGTTCTACATTGTTCAGCGCTCAGGCACAGGGAGATCTGCATTCAGCTCACTCCAGCCTGACATTTTTTGGGTCAGGTCCTGAGCACCAGGATATTCCTACTCACTATCCTTGCAAAAGTAGTGATGTGCAGAAAAAGAAGGCAAGATTCAAAGGGCTAGAAGCAAAGAGAGAATGACAGAGGACATCCCTGTGACTTAGAGCTGAGTGGTTTTTGTTAGGCAAAAAAGGCATATTCTGGTCTGTGTAGCTAAAACATATCAAGTGCTTTGTAGGAAGAGATATTAGACACAGTTCATAAACAGACCTGAATTATCTCCCTTTCCTTAAAGGGTTTTTAATTGCTAAAGTCTAAAATATATATTTTTACTATTATTTCTAATTTTGTTTGGGTTTTTGGGCGGGCAGGAGCCTGTTTGGTTTTGATTTTCTTGTTTTTAAACAAGTAGTTCTAAAATCAAAGCTCATATTTTAATCTCAGTACCGGGTTCTCAATATGTCTGAGCAGCTCTGCCTCATCAGTGACCCCTTTAGCTCTCAGTTCCTGAATACAAGCAAAACTTACATTTGGAATAGAGCACCCAGACAGGGCAAAACAGAAGAATCTGAGGGTATCTTAAGTGTTCTACTGACAAAAACATGCTTCCTGGATGCTTCAGGCACAGAAGTGAGGAGCCAGGGTTTTATGGTGTCAGCACCATAATTCTATTTCAAATGTACTTTAGGTTCCTTATTCTTTTTTCAGTGTCTGATAATCTAGGACATTCAGCTATTGCTTCTGCAAGTATCCGTGGCAGATCAGGATAGTGAGTTCTATCAAGACACAGAACACAGTCAATCAGGCACATGAGATGAAAAGATTCTCATTCCAATGTGAGATCTTTAGAATTTAAGGATTTTAGATGCCTGATGGTGTATGGTCAGTATGAGAGGATGAAGCCCAGCTTTCTTATGCTCTGATATCAGACTTGGCTTGTTTCAAGCTAACCTAGATGCAAAGCACACCAGGTAGTCTGGTTGCAATTCTGTTTAGAATGAGGTAAATAAATTAGATACAGCTTTTATTTGAATTAAAACTGTTTCTTTTTTTTTTAATATATAAAATTTAATTATTTCATTGTTGTGAGTTTCTGTTATGGGGAGAGGCAGGGGTACCACTGGTGGATGAAAAATACACATCAGCTTGGGAGGGATACTGGCAAAAATACTCAGAGTACAGTGTTCCTGCAGTCATGTTCCCCAAACCACTTTCTGCCTTTGTGAAATGTCCTGACACCTTTCCATTAAGCTGAGATGGGTTTCTGTCAGGTGGACAGAGCAAAAATGAAGGACTTTTATTTCTGGGAGGTTTCTTTGCAATCACTACTCCAAAGGTTTTCAAGTTGTTGTGGACTGGACCTTTAAGATAGAAGGAATATCCAGAAGTATCTATGAAAGTAGATACTTGTATCCACAAGTACCAATGAAAAATACATCCACCAAAAACTAATTAATTATTTAGTTACCCAAGTTTTGTCCATAGCTCATTAGAAGATTTGGTAATCAAGCTCACTTGTCTGTTGAGATAGAGGAACAGCAGAAATCCATCCATCTACTGTAAGCTGCTGCTCTACTCTCTTAGCTTATTTTATCAAATATTTTCACATGCAAAGGGATAAAGTCTGCAATATTTTATACAATGGAGCAGTTTTTTACAAGAAGGATTTAGGTTTGACAGATAGGACACCTCCAGCTCTCTGCTCAGTGACATGATCTGCATTAATCCATCATGACACAGATGTAAATCTTCAGAGTTACAATGCTAATAGTGAGGACTAAATCCTCTGCAAAAAAACTGGAGAGAAGTAGAGAATCAATATCAAGAACAGAGTCTGAAAAAAAGGCTCAGGGGACACTTTCTATAACTACCTGAAGGAGATAGCCAGGAGATAGCCACGTGGGGGTTCATCTTTTTCCCCAAGGAATGAATGATAGGACAAAAGGAAATGGCCTTAAGGGGAGGTTTATATCAGGGAAAATTTCTTCATGGAAAAGGTTTACAAGAATTGGAACAAGCTGCCCAGGGTGGTGGAGACACCATCCCTGCAGGTGTTTAAAAGATGTGTAAATGTGGCACTTGAGGACATGGTTTAGGGCTGGTTTAATAGTTTGACTCAATGACATAAAGGATCTTTTCCAGCCTAAATGATTCTGTGGTTCTGTGATTCTGTGATTTTAGCCATGTCAAATTATGCCTGCTGTGGATGCATCTCTGTATTGCTTTCTTGTACCTTGTAACCTGCATTCCTGAAAATCCTTGTCCATGTACTGGTTAGGCTGGTGGGATGGATATGGCTGATAGTTGTTTGTTCCTGCCATATGGATCACAACTGGAGGTTCTACAACTTGCTAAAGACCTGTCTTAGCAACAGTCCGCCTGAAAAGATGAAGAAATGGAATCTCCCTGTATTTGCCTGCTAAGCTTTGTGTTGGCAAACACTTGTTAACATATGTCACCAGTTTTGAAAAGACATGGTTTATTTATATGTTAATTACTGCAACACTCTGGGGAAAATATTTGTTGATACAAGAGCTGTGTAAATAGTCAAGTGTTAAGAGGCATTGCCATCCAAAACCTAATGATTTATAGCCAATAAGAATCAAGAAAAGTCTACAGTGTGAAGGACTTCTCCTTGCTTATGGTTTAGTCCAGTCCCATAGAGGTCTCCACTGATTTCACAGAATCACAGAACTGATATTGTTGGAAGGGACCTCTGGGGATCATCCAGTGCAACCCCTCTGCCCAGGCAGGGTCACCTAGAGCAGGTTACACAGGAATGCATCCAGATGGAATTTGAATGTATCCAGAGAGGGAAACTCCACGAGCTCTGTGAGCAGCCTGTTCCAGGGCTCCGCTATCTTCAGTGTAAAGAAGCTTTTTCTCATATTGGGATGGATCTTCTTGTGTTCTACTTTATGGTTATCGCTCCTCATCCTGTCTGTGGGCATCACTAAAAAAAGTGCCGCCGCCCTCTTGGCACCTGCCTTTGAGATATTTATATGCATTAAGGAGATCCCCTCTCAGCCTTCAGACTAAACAGTCCCAGCTCCTGCAGTGTCTCCTTGTAAGAGACAAGCTCCAGTCCCTTAATCATCTTTGTGGCCTCCACTGGACCCTCTCCAGTAGGTCCTTGTCCTTCTCATGCTGAGGGGCCCCCAGCTGGACACAGCACTCCAGATGTGCCTCACTTGGGCCCAGTAGAGGGGCAGGGTCTCCTGCCTTGACTTGCTGGTCACACTCTTCCGGATGCACCCCAGGATAGCATTGGCCCTGCTGGCTGGAAGGGCACACTGCCAGCTGGCAGCTAGCTGTCACCCTCCGAGGCTCTCCTGTCCCTCTTTGCAGAGCTGCTCTCTAGTGAGTCAGCCCCCAGCCTGCACTCATACTTGGGGTTATTCCTCCCTGGGTGCAGGACCCAGCATAGATCCCTGGGGAACACCACTGGCCACCAACTGGATCCTACTCTGAGCTCTGCATTCAGCCAGATCTTCATCCATCTCACTGTCCATCCATCTAACCCACATTTCCTGAGCTTGTCTACAAGGATATTGTTGGAGACAGTGTCAAAAACCTCGCTGAAGTCGAGATAGACAACACTCCTGACAATGTTTCAAGACAATTTCTGTGAGTTATGAGTCAGCCTTTAACTGTTTCTCATGCAAACTTTCATAAAATCCCACAGTCCCTCCCTTGAATTGGTGCCCTGCTTTGAGACACTGCACTACATTTGAACTCAGAAGACAGAGGTCACCTTTGGGTGACAGCAGGGAGTGCAAGTGTCACTGGAAGCAATGTCAGCAATAAAGCACATCTCATCCTTCCTCAGATCCAGGGCCTCATCTGGACATGGAGAGGGGCTGGTTTGAAGGTGTCATGCCTTCTGTGAAACAGGTGCCTGAGGCCTTCACAGCTGTGATCATTAGTAGTACCTCAACACTGTTTGCAAGAAAAGTGTGTAATTTCTGCTGTCTGAAAAAGTCTCTGGGCAACCTGTGAAACTTGCTGCTCTGAATTCTCCTTATTAGCTGTCGATAGAAACTTTTCCCTTCAGACCAGCCACATCCCACACTCCTTGTTGAAACCTGGGTAATGACATATCAGACTCTCCACAGCCAAATTTCTAGGTCATAAAGTACTTCACAGGGAAAATTGTTCTGTCAATGTATTGAATTTTTGTAGCATTGCCATTAGCAATACTATTTACCTTGAGGGCAAACAACATAAGAAACAATTCTCCAGGATCCACTTGGCTGTAACGAACACCAGGTTGTTTGTAAAGTAGTTTATAGAATCCTGGTTTTGTGTGTGAATAGTATTACAGGGTTGTGATGATCAAAAATGAGACACACATTTTTTTCTGCATTGATGGCCCAGAGGCTGCTGAGCACCACACCCTTTCTGTGGGCAGAAAGTTGCTTCTTATGCAATCAACATTGTTATCCAGTTCTTCAAAACTACAAAATATTGAGACCTGAGAGTCCCACCTACCACAAATACACACTTTGCTATGTGTCCTATTCACTCTAGGGATTAGAGTAAAACGTAAGATAAATAACAATACAGCCTTTAGTATCTGTGTACCTTTGGTGTCTCCTGTATCTGTGTATGTGAAGAAATGGAGATGATTAGCCGACATCATTGGGAAAAATAACACGATACCATCTGATAAATGTTTCAGGTATCAGTTATGCTCATTCTATCTTCTAGAGAATATATAAAAGGAGGTGGGTGGCATGAAGGGACAAAGGATGAATTTTCACAGCCCGTTTAGCCACTTCTCTCTCCATTCTCAATAAAAGCAATATAAAGATTGCTATTTTGTATCCCTTTTAGGTCAGAGACACAATGTCTCAGATGTTCTAGAAGGGATGTCATTGCTCTGCTGAGCTCATATTAAGAGCAGAAAAGTAGACAGCTCAAGGCTGATATGTTTGGCTTCATTCCCTACTGTAAAGTATCAAAAGCTCAGTGGCTTGTGTTTTTATGGCAGTGCTTGCTGCACAACACTCAATTTTAAACCAAAACCACTAGTAAACTAAAATAATAAACTTTGTCATCCAGAGACTGGTCCTTCCTGGTAACAGTGGAAGATCGTGTGAATATAAATATCATCATGGATTTTCATTTACATTACTACTACAATCTTGTTAGAGATTTTGCAGTACCTGAATTGTGGGGAGGAGGAGGAAGATTATGTTTAATACACAATTCACAGTGAAAAAATAGGAAACTAAAGTTTTGAAACCCTAACTGAGAGAGAAAAGGTGGCTGGATTTGGAAATATATCCAACCTTCAGATCAGCACCACTGTCAAGAAAAATAAGCTACTCAGTTCTGGAAACTGCAGTTGGAGAAGGACTCTGCCTTGATGTGGTTTAGCCCCTGATCATTATCTGTGCAGTTTAAACAGGGCACAATCCTATGTTCATAAACAAAACTATCCTATGACCTGTACACTCTTCTCAGAAGTCACAGAAAAGCACAGTCTTCAGGAAACCACACAAGTTTAATTGACAAGTTGCTTAAGTGTCAATATTCTTAGCTCCACCCCAAAAATAAGCCTTTTCTGGTGGTATTTTCAGCTTACCCCACATCCTGTTTTAAGAGAGAACACCTGTGCAAAATAGGTGGCTTTATTTTTAACCAGCTAGCTCTGATTAACCTATTACTGTTATTATTTCTGCCACCTGCAGTGCCTCGGTTGTTGCCTAAAATGGCATCTAGAAGTGAGCAAAGCCTCAGGTGTCTGTCTGTCTGTCAGGTGTTTCAAATGTGCTGGGTTTCTGGGTTTGGTACTGCCCTTGGTGCTGCACGTACAGCTGTTGCATGATGTGTTCCTGTTTTCAGGAGCAGCCCTTTCTGTATCTCCTGTTCAGCAAGGGACCTCCAAAGGCATCAAATCCCAGTACACTGACAGATTTCCTTGTAAAAAAGTAGAGGGTAATAAAAGTTTAGTAGCTCTAGGTATAACTTCATAATATGCCACCTCCCTTATAGCAGCTGTTGATAGTTGAAAGCTGAGGAGACACTAAAGAAGACGAAAACTACAACTGATGGATACATTTTCTGTACACATTCCATTGCCCCAAGAAAACAATGGGGTTTTTTTGACTGGTCACAAAACTCTCAAGGGTCCCACAGTCAAAAAGTTCCCAGAAGTTTCCCTTGGACAGTTTAATTCAAATTTTCAACAGATTAAATGGCCAGGCTCTACAGGGTCCCACATGCCAAATTCATTTGTCAAGAGTTGCTTCTATCAATTCCACATGAGGGATTTCTCATCTTTTCTTTACATTAGCAAGCAAGTAACATCTTCCTCCAGTCTGCCCCTCCTGTTCTTGAGTTGAGACTGACAGAGCAAAGCTTCACACCAGCACTACATGATGACATTTTCTCTCTTTCTTTTACCTGTTGATATTGTTTCCAACAATCTTTTAGAAGAAATAACTGAGAAAAAAAACTTTGTACTTCAGCCTTCCTAATACTCCAGACAGAGTCTGGTGAATCATCACCATCATGGGCCCCATCAAGATTTGTGTATCTGGGGCTGAACTGCTTGTTTTGACAGATTCAAAGCAGACGGGTTGATGTCTATAAGTTGAGAAGTATTTGAAGAAAGGTCAGCATAGCATCTGTGGGAGTGCTGGTGTCCCCTGTGCAGTGGTGATTGGACTGGATATAAAAGGTCTGGAAGCAAGAACAGAGGATGCTGCAGCCTTTTATTTTCTTACCCACTGTAATAATACTTTTTCCTGGGTTACTTTACAAGGCTCCTTTGTCCCTCAAAATTCCCAGAGAGCATGTACATCATGTTTGTCCACATTTGGTGTTTCAGGAGTAATGGGAATGCACCATGTGCGGGCATAGCTGGCACACGTGCAGAAACAGGCTTTTTGCAGCCTTTGCTTCACAAGGAAGGTGGCCTTGGTCATCAAATGGACCAGTTTGAACAGCACTGAAGTGATACTGCTGGTCAATTATGAAAATGCAACAGAGAGTGAGAGAAGAGCAACGGGATGTGAAAAACAACTTTTATGGTAAAGCTGAGGTTTTTCAGCTGATTGGGATGTTAAACCAAGCTACTTCCTCAGTCAAAATGAGGACACACCCAGGCTGAGAACAAAACAAACTTGTTTTGATTACTACTCTCTTCCTTTCACTTTTCAGACACTCCAGCCTGCCTCCATTGTCCCAGTTAGGGTTGTGTCCTTGCCTGGAGAGACATGACTTTTTTTTGGCAGTTGTTTCTACTACCTGGCTGGCTTCATAAGGAGCAAAGATGCTATCAGTGAACTGCAATAAGATCTCTCCATCAATTCCCTCACGTTATAAGGTGGCAGTGTACAGGGCTCTTCTCAGTTTTCTTTTTTTAATTGGCAGAGTTATTACTTATATGAAACCAACTTTTTCAGCTTGCTTAGTAAAAGGCTCAGGAGCAAACACCAGACAATGCCCTATGATGACCTTTCTAGTTGCTATTGTATAACTATGTCCTGAAAATATTTCTCTGGCAAATGTCCTTTTCTCTCTTCAGATAATTTAGAAGCATATTGTGCTCAGGATCACACACATGTTGGAGAAGATATTTTTCAAGCAGTTTTTCCTCCTTTGTGCCCTTGGGCACAGTCTGGAATAATCTCTCACCTGCAGACAGGTGATTTACCTAGAGAATCTGGATTCTCAACTCCAACTCATGTGTTAGATACTTGTGAAAATGTCACCAGAATCTGCACTACATGAGCTATGGTGCACGTCATGACATTCATGGTGCCCTGCACACACTGCAGTGCACACCTGGGAGGAAATAAAGTCCAATGACACCATAGAGCAGTGATGAATGAGCGAAGGCTTCCCTCTGTGTCTGAGCCTTACAAATATTTCTGTGGGTTACTCTGGAAGATTTTGGAGCATTTGGGAGATCTACTGTGTCTATGTTCTCTATATATATATTAACAATTCTGCCTATATATATATATTAACAAGGGATAATACTTTAAAATGTCCAACTGCTAGAATTGACTTGATCAGCATTCTGTATGAAGTCTGAAGGCCCTCCAGATAGATGCCATCCACTCTGACTTTCAGAAGCTGGCAAAGCTTGGCAAAACTTCTGCTATCGTCTTCTAGAAGATGGAAGATTGAATCTCTGTTTACATTCAGTTTGTGTTTTGGCATTGAAGAAAAATGAAGAGGCAGCTTGGTTTATTTAAACAAAGCATATCAGGTATGCTGTAGGCCTAGTTGGGTTTTTCTCTTGAGTTGAATCATTCTCCCCACTGTGTGGACAGGGAGCATAAGATTTATGCAGAACCTGTGATTTGTGTATACATTCTTTTTGCCTTGAGTTTTCTCTTACTGCTTCCTCTTACTCTCCTAACACAATGATTTTTAAAGAGTTTCACTGTAGGAGTAGAATTGAAACCAGTGTGGAAGGATGAACTAAACCAAGCACAGTTCTTTGTGGCACATTGAAGAACTATTCCCTGATGGAAATCAGATGGTTTTTTCCCCCAAAATATAAAAAAATTCCCACTTTTCTCCCTGTGGGGCACAAGCTATTGGTTTTTAATAGCATTCCTCATCTGTCTAGTGTAAGTGCTTGAAGAACAAGATGCCTAGAGGACTCCTAATTGCACTCCTAATTAAATTCTTACAGCTCTCTCAAATTGTCTTTTCTCTTGTGAACCTTGCATGTATGCAGGACGTGAGGCTTTGCATTGCTACGGGTTTACTTGAGACCTGTGTGTTTTTACTGGCACTGACAAATGGCAAAATCCTGAGGGTCCTCTCATGCCTTGTTCTTGGATTCAACACTTGTGAATCCTGAGCTTAATCCAAATTGAAAATCGTATAGGCTAGATTCCTGGCTGTATAATATTGATATGTCTTTATTGACTCCTGCAGAGAAGTGCTGATTTCCATCAGCTGAGGCTCTGTGGATGTTGGAGGGTGCCCATCTGTTCAGCCACCAGCACGGGCTGCTCTCATCAGTGATCCCTGCCCACAGTGTTTGAATTCTGACCCATCCGTCAGTGTTCCCAGGGTGACAAGTCTGACAGAGGATGGATTCAGTGGTTGCAGACTGTTTGCTTTAATATAGTTTTGTTTTCTTTGCTTGGCTCTTTTTGAGACAATTAGAGTTTAAATTACCTCTCATCTTCCAGGTCAGCCATGAGCGATAGAAGTATTCCAGTAAAGCAAAGGGGGGAAGATTACATTCTGGCTTCATTCTCCAGGCTTATGGGGGGAAGAAATTTAAGGTTTTAATTTCCAGACCTGCTTACAGGATGCTCATAATTTTTGCAAACCACAAGTTTTGACTATCTTTCTAGTTTCCCCTTCTACTCAGAAAGAAGATGAACATTAAAGCAAAACTGAAGAATGTAATCAAAATGGGATTTATGTCCTGGGACGTCTTTAAATGTCCTTGTAGTATTTAAATAAAGTTGAAATTATCTACGTTATTTGTGCCAAGCTGTATCATTTCTTTGGCATATCCTGTCCTATGAAATGGGAAGTGGTTTTGCAGATTTCCTTATATAGGGCCTCTCTTTAAAATAGTTTGGGGGATTTTTTTCTTCTTTAACTGTGATAAGAGAATCTAGACTCTGTTTACATTCTTCAGCTCTCTGCCTTTTTATCTTCAAGTGAAGCTCTGTTTTTGTTTGAAAGGTAAAAATGTCATCCTTAGATGAGAATAGCATTGTGCTAAGACATCTGATCAGACAATATTTTACTGCCAGTAAATCAAGTGAAAGTAGGAACTCTGCACTTGGCAAAAAAGGATTCATAGCTCCTGAGCTGCAGCTGAAGAAAAACTTACCATGGCACAGAAGGATCAATTAAAACACGAACAAAGATTCTGACAGAAAATCAGGATTTTGCAAAATAAGCAGTGAATCCTATATCTCAGGACTAGATATAAAGGAAAATGGTCAAAGCAGGAGAGGTGTGAGGAAGTGGGGAAAAGCCTTCAAGGAAGGAGAAGTAGGACATGGTATTTCCTTGTGCGCAAAATAAAGCATTTTTGTTAGCACAGCCTAATCGTTTCTGATTTGGGAAATGAACAGAGATATAGAATAATTAATTATAAGAGGAGATTCTCACCTGGAGCTGCTTCTTGAGCAGGCAAAGCTGCCAATTGATTGCAAGACCCACATGGAGAATCTCCTCACTGGAGGAGAGCTCTGAAATTATGTAAAGCTAGCAGAGTTCTGACATCAACAGCAAATTCACTGCCTAGCTAACCTGCTTCCAGTCCCCAGCAGGAATAACTTCCTTACAGCAAGTAGGTTATGGCAGCTGCCTAAGCCACATCTGGAGCTTTGGATTCTATAAGCAAAGCCCCGATTGACTCTCCTGCATCTCAGGGATGAGCTTGGCCCAAAGGCCTCAGCAGACAGAGTGAACAGTGGCTCATCCAGCTACAAGAACAGGAGTTGTTCAGGCAGGCACAACTCCTACTTACTTATCTTACTAAGAAATATGTAGGGTGAAATGAAAGCACCTCATTCCTATCACACAGTTACCTCCAGAAAGTGTCTGAGATGAGGAGAGAGAAACAGAATAGTAACTATAAAGAAGAATTTGTAGGGACAAAGATTAGTGGAGATAGTGCAGAGGACAGGCAATGGAGAAGTATGAAGTGCTTTGGTTATGGATCAGAGGCAGCACTGTGAACAAGTATGCAGGTAATTAACTGAAAAGAGAGTATCAAACTTCTGCACAAGGACCCCTGCAAAAAGGATTGACAAGTGAAGAATATAAGGGAAATAAGAAAGGCAGAGTATTCAGGGAGAAAAACTGAAAGGCCTAAGCCCACATAGCATGGGGGAATTGGAAATGTAGGAAAAATGGAAGAAGTAACTTGGAAAAAGAAAAGGTGGAGCACTAAATAAATAAGACAGAGGTGTATGACCAACAGATTATGGTTCCATTCATGCACATTATTTCTCAGCATGTGTTTCCTTGCTGTCAGCTGTCCCATACCACAGAGAATTTTAGACCACCAGTATGGGGAAAATATATGGAAGATGATGACACAAAGGTAGAGCAGATGATATTTGAGTCAAGCTGCCCAAGTCGCTACTTCACAAAAGTACTAAAAAAACCTAAACATGTAGGGAATGTAACCAAGTCAGTAACGCTTGAAATATTTGTGAAATTCAACATGGCATCACATTTTTCAAGCTTGTATGCCACAGACTCAAGATAATTCTGATATTAGGATTAATCTTAAGCCCCAAAGCAGTGAACAATAGAATGGAAAAGTGTGTAGGAAAAAGAGTGGAAGATATGTTATGTTACTTTCAGGATTAATATTTCTATGTTCTTTGGGCATGAGGGAGAAAAGGAAACTGCAACAGGCTCACAGTGAGGGAAGGAGAAGGTTTTACTCTCTTTATCTATTCTTTCAGAAGAATAATGCCTGCTAGAAAATCCCAAGATGAGCTGTTCTCTGAAGAATGAGAAGGAAGATAAAGGCTGTTTCTCTTTTTCCTCCATTTCACCATTCCGTTTGGACTCAGCTCAAGGAATTTCACATATGGAAACATGAAGGAGAGCCGTGAAGTCTCTGGTGCTGAGACACGGTTTGCCTTATACTAAGCACTTCTGCTGCATAACAACATAATTTTACTCTAAATTCAAGACTGAGGCATCAAGCGAGTTTCATCAGTCATCCACATTTGACCTGGGATCAAGGTGCAGGGAAAAATTCAGATACTATTACATAACTTGGACCCTGTGCATCTTGAACTAAAAACACCAGTTTGGTTCTTCTGTGACTACCTTATCTCCATTAAAAGAAGATAATATCAAAAACCAAAATATCAAAATATCAAAAATTTCCTCCGTATTTAATAGCAAAGATAAAATTACAATTATTTATTTGCACCTTCCTGATGCAGTGGATTTTTGAGAAAGAGTTCCAGCTTGCTTAGTTCCCTTCCCAGTTTAACCCTGAACTGTCAGCTTTGTCATGCAGAGGTCCTGAGGAAGTTTATGAGTACATTAAAAAGCAGGATATTTATTAACTTCTGACTCATCAACACTCATCAACAAACAAGGCTTACTCTGAAACTGTAAAACTGTAAATATGGAAGTGGTAGTGGATTATTTTTTTAAAAAAACCCAGATGAATAAGAAAAAAGAGGCAGTTTTTCCCCCTTATAGAGGTTCCAGATAAAACCCTTTGTAGGAGGAGTTGGTGACTTGAGATGGATCCAGTGGGAAAAGTCAGAGTCATGAAGTGATGTGGATAGGTCTCCTACTGCAGATATTTTCACTGTGGAGGTGAAATCCAACCTTTACGTGGTTTTAGGGCAGCAAAACACAGGGGTGGAACACTTTTATTATTTCCATGTAACCTGGGAGATGGGTCTGCTGAAATGCTAACTAGAAATTGCAAATTCCAGCTCAGGTATTTCCATGGATTTATGACATATGTTAAAACAAGGATTTTCTTTCCCTGCTCACTGGAATTGAGTTCAGTTGTAGATAAACTGTGAGTACAGTAATTTCTTTTATTGGCCTCGCATCTACATCAAAATCATCTCTCTTCTGCTTTACTGTCAGGCATATGTTGAATGCCAGCTTGCAGGCATTTTTGTCCTGTATAAATGTGTGGTTCTATGTTATAACCAGTCCTCATCAAAAATCCTAACAGAAACAAAACCAGAAAATATTTCAGGAGCAGAGGAAGAGGCAGGCCCTGAACTGAAACACGGCATTTCAAAATCATCTTCATGAACTGCAAGAGAAACAGCAGATAAGGCAGCAGCAAAACTGCTGAAACAGATGAGACTGGCTTTAACTAGCCCAGTGTCGTGACTCTTTTGTTGACCACTGGAGAATATTTTAGGAAAGGATGTAAGGAATTTGGTTACTAGGCAAGGTGACCCTTCCCTGACAGTCAGAATCTTGGGATCTGTCTCCCAATAATCATCTTTAATGACCCACACTGGGCCTCCCTTTTATGTATCTGTCAAATCCCTTTTCAACCCATTCAATGCATTGTTACATTTGCTGCCTGATCAATTTAGGAGGTGCCATCTAGGTATGAAAAGATATTTTTTCCATTAGAAAAAACACAATGACAGTGCTCCATTTCAGCTAGATAAGAAGCTACAATGCAGGTTGGCATGGTTTCAGAGGTGTGTATTACTTGATAGTTCACTGATGTGAATGCCAAAGGCCTGGGTTCATTATAAAAGTATTACTCATTTGCTTCTTACACTCTCTTACCTTTCTGAGATGAATCAGTTGTTTCCTTGCAGTAGTTATAATCCCCAAAAGAAGCTGCCAGACCATAGACTGAAAAATACAAACCTGTTTGAGTTGTATGTGACGGACTTTTTTTCTTTGTTTTTCCTCCTATAGTTAAAATATAGTAACTTTATCTATTCCTCTTCTAGATATATTTATTTTATCTGTAATAGGAGGTTAAGCAAAACTTGGTTTGTCAAGACTACAACTGCTTTGAAGACTCAATGGCAGCAGAACAGAAAATCCTTATCTTGTTTGCCTTTGCCAGTAAAGGGTTTGTTTAGTCATGCTAGCTAGTGCTTTTATGCAAGTCTTGGGACCATTTACAGAGCAGTCAGAAAACACATCTCTTTCCAAACAGTTTCTCAATGTGGTGACGTATCCTAGCCATTATTTGTGTTCCTTTTAGGATTCTTTTTGGTTAGACCAGATGCTACACTTGCTTTAAGTAATCCAGTGCTTATGATCAGAGCAATAAACCCTTAACCTTTCCTAACTTGTATCCTGTTTGTCTTCCTGTTGCCCTTTCTGTCAAATCATCTTCAGGCATACTTGAGACTAATTGTACCTGTAGTCCCAGTGCCATGTTTAATACATCCTGGCACCTGACCTTAGCAGTGCAGAAATACATACCTCCTACCATCTGCCCATCAAAAGACCATCACCATAAGATGGAGTTTCATGACCCAAACATGTGCATGCACATGTGTTATTTAGTGCATTAGAGCCAGTTTCTAAAATACAACATACAGAATTACAGAATGGCTGGACCTGGAAGGGATCTCTGGAGATCATCTGGTCTACTTCACCTGCTAAAGCAGATTCACCTGAGCAAGTTCAGCAGGATCTCATTCAGGTATGTTTTGAATATCCCCAGAGAAGGAGACTTCATAACCTCTCTGGGCAGTGTGTCCCAGTGCTCTGTCAACTTCATAGTAAGGTTTTTCCTCATAGTTAGATGGAGTTTCCTGCGTTTCAGTTGAACCTGTCACTCCTTTTTCTGTCACTGGGCACCACTGAGGACAGTCTGGCCCCATCCTCCTGACACCCAGCCCTAAGATATTTGTATGCATGGATGAGGTTCCCTCTCATTTGTCCCTCTACTGCCTAAACAGGCCCAGCTCTCTCAGCCTTTCTGATAAGAGAGATGCCCCACCCCACTAATTGTGCTGCAGTTCTCTAATTGTTTTGTAGTCCTCCACTGGACTCTCTTCAGTAGTTTCTTGTCCTGTTTTTCTTGAACTGTGGAGTCCAGAACTGGACACAGCCCTTGAGGCCTCACCAGGGCTGAGCAGAGGGACAGGATCACCTCCCTGACCTGCTGGCAACGCTCCTCCAAATGCACTCCAGGACCCCACTGAGGGCCACAAGGGCAATGCTGGCTCATGGACAGCTTGTTGTCCACCAGGACCCCCAGGTCCTTCTCCACAGAGCTCCTTCTGGTGCCTGGGGTTATTCATCCCCAGGTGCAGGACCCTGCCCTTGTCTTTTTTGACCTCCCTCATGTTCCTCTCTGCCCAGCTCTCCAGTCTGTCCAGGTCTCACTCCAGACCACTCCTCCCATTCGTCTATTGTCAGCAAAGCAGATTTGCTGACAGTCCACTTGTCCCTTCATCCAGCCACTGATGAGATGAATGAGATTGGATCCAGTTCTGACCCCTGGATACACCTCTAGCTAGAGGCCTCCAATAGAGTCTGCACCACTGATCACAGCTCTCTGAGCTCTGCCATTCTGCCACTTCTCCATCCAGCTCACTGTCCTCTCACCCAAGACACACTTCCTGAGCTTACCTATGACACCTTGTTTGAAAGTAAGCAAAATAACTTACTACCCTTCATTGCCATGCAATACTCTGATGTATACAATTGCTTTCATCTGTAAGGAAAAACTGGACCCAAGAGTTTGGTTTTAAGTCTCTGAATCAGTGAAAACAATCCCATCAGTATAAACAGGCTACAGACTTGGAAAGGAATTTAGAATATACAGAGAGACAATTGTCATTTAAGCAGTTTCTATTCCTAAAAATACAAAACATAACAATCATGTTAGCCATGAAATAAAACAAAGCCCACTGTTAACCTGGCTGTGAGATGATCTGATAGTCGGAGTTTTTCAAAGTGTGAAAGAAAAAGCTTTCTTTGAACTAGAAATCAATGGAAATAACGTTTCTATTTTCCCCTGCTACAGCCTGGACCTCTGATCCCAGAACTGGAGCCTGGGTCCTGGTAGTGGAAAGTCCTTGACTGGTGGCAGCAGAGAGAAAATCATCACCTGTTCAGCCACAGAAAACACACAGTCCTGGAGCACTTTTGTTTGTTAAAGATCAGTTAATAGTTGCTCAGCGGACTTTCAAAGCTTCACAGCACTGTTAATGAAGGCTTTGTAGATGCTGTGTACCCACTGAAGCTTTGGATTTTGGGTTTGGTATTTAATACAAGAAACCCAATGCTGCTTGGGCTTATCCAGTTTTCATAAAAAGGAATAGAATTGCTAGGAAATGAGCACAAATTTAAACCTCCAGATCTGATCCCAGCTTTGTTTACACCATTTAAAATTACTTCAAGCTAAAAGAAGGGGTAGGTTTAGATTAGAGGTTAGGAAGAATTCTTTACTGTGAGAGTGGTGAGACCCTGAACAGGCTGCCCAGAGAAGTTGTGGATGCCCCATCCCTGGCAGTGTTCAAGGCCTGGTCTGGTGCAAGGTGTCCCTGCCCATGGCAGGGGAGTTGGAAGGAAGTGATCTTCAAGGTCCTCTCCAACCAAAACCATTCTGTGATTCTAAAAATGCTACAACTTCATTAGATCAGTAGAGCAGATATCCTGGTTTCAGAGCTAACCTTATGCTAGACAAGCTTGTGACAAAGTTTGATTTTTGAATGGAATTAGGCCTCTGTGTTGGAATTATATGGGTTCCTCAGCCCTAAATGTGTTGTTTCCTCCAGAACCAAGTTGATACCTAACCCACCCACATGCTAGGCTGTATTGAAGGGAAAGTTTGTTTTACAAAATGTTTCTGACAACTCTTCTCAGAGAATGCAGCACAGAAAGTTAAAAAAAAAAAAAAAAAGAAAACAAAAAAAAATCCTCTTTTTTCAGTAATTTTGCAAGCTTTTTAGCTCACAGATTGAAATATGTAAGATTAAAGGGAAAATTTTGTGTATTTCAGTGAAGGGATTCTAGCTCAGAAGCTATTTTCCAGAAGCAAAAAACAAAAAAAAAATCCCCCAAAAATCCACCAAAAGAACAAACAAAAAAAATTTTAACGCTTAGTTCACACTATTAAACCTTCTTTTTTGCTAGCATTTTCTTAACAATAGAGTATAGAGAATAGCCTTAACTTTTCTGCAGAGACATATGTATGTGGGTATTACTGTATATGAGCATCAGAAACCTAATTTCCTTCTGTTTCTGTCTTTCATTTTTGTAAGGGTGAGCTGAAGTATCTTTCTATAATTCCAGTTTAATCAAATGGTGCTGACACTATGAGACTTATGAATGACATTGGCTTATGAATGCTCCCCTCAACAATCTTCATCTGGTCCCTGTCTTCTTTTTGCTGGGCCTGTGGTCCCACTGCCAGCAATGACACATTTGGGTGCATTGGGCACCCAAAAAGGGTACATCCATGACACATCTGTGCAAGGCAGATACACATATTCTCTCTGGATGGGGTATCAGAAGACAGTGTGATAGCCAGAAAAGTGAGAATATGAGCACTGTTGAACCTGTTTTTGAGATTTTACCACTCCCCAGTTCTTTGATGAAGGGGGTTTGTGCAGTGCTATCAGACACGAATGACAGCAGCTGAGCTGTTGCACCTTGTTGCCTTCCAGCCCTGCAGAAGCTCCTCAGCCTTCAGCAGAGGGGTAACAATGAGCAGCTGAGCAGGGAGTAACATTTTAGGATGCTGCAGCCATTTCTTTGTTTGCAGGACTCAGGGATACCCAGGCTCTCTTGCCTTTTCAGAGCCAGCTCGAACCCTGAACAGCATTGCATCTTGTCTCTTGCAGAAATATTGGTGACATTTAGTAGAGAATACTATTCACATGTGTTCTCATCAAGTCCACCTAATTTAAGCCTGTATCCTTTTACCCCTGTTGAAACCCAGAGCCATCATTTCTCTTCAGGATGCTGAAATTTCTTGTACCAGAAGGTTATCTGATGGTGTCCTTCAGAAAGGCTCTTCAAAATTGCATCCTTTATCCTGAGTCCTCCTGCAGTGCCAGAATTTTTTCAGCATAGTAAAAATATTTCATTCATCAGGAGCTTAGTCATCTGATTCTTGGTGCTGATGCTGCCTTTTGGAACAATGGCTGGCTGCCACTCTGTCTGCTGCTGTAGGAGAGCTGCACTCGGTAATCTTTGTCTTTCTTTCTCTCTCTCTTTTTAATATCCTTGGCTTTATCATGGGAATTGATTTTTCTAAATGTCCACCTGGTGTATTTTCTCTTCATTAGAAATGGATACAAAGTGTTAATTTGTGCCAATGTCACTGACTTCAGATGATAATGAGTTCAGAAACGATGGGAAATCAAAGTGTATTCCACCATGCCTAGAGGAGCAAAACTGTGTGGGGAAAATATATGTCTGGGCAAAGTAGCTGGAGGGTACACTACCCTTCTTAACTGTGCCTTTATGTATCTGCCTTTATCCTCTCTTGAAATGATTGGCATGACCAAAGGGCCCCAGGGGAAAAGATGGAGAGAACAGGGAGAGTCCCACAAAGCTGCATCATGCATTAGCTGTGAATAAAACAAAGTCGGGGAGCACAGCTCTGATCAGCTTTACTCCACCTTCTCTGTCCTTTGGGGAAGCCTCAGATCACACATGTCAGCTACCAGGGACATAGCAAGAGGTAAGCTGCCTATGCATGTGGAGAGTGATGTAGACACAAATGTAAAGTACACTGATTAAATCCTTGTGTGAGGTTGGGATGGGAATATATGGTGTGGAGCATCCCTGGGTCTGCACTTTTCTCACCCAGCTCCAATGATATCATCCTCATTCCACTTTCATGTGCATAGGAAAAAAATAGCCCAAAGAGTTTTTGCATTACTTTATTTCTCCCTGGATTTTCTTATGCCTGGAAGGGAAAACAGAAATATTATGATCATGAGAACAATAGAAATGTTAGGTAGGAAAGGATTTCAGGAGGCTTCTTGATCAGGACATTAACAGTAGCATTGTTGCTACACCACAGACTCACAGAATCATTTAGACTGGAAAACAACATTCAGGCCAACATTTGACCAGTCGCTGCATTGTCAACTGGACCAAGGAACTAAATTTTTCCTTGAACACCTCTAGGGATGATGACTCCACCACCTCCCTGGGCAGTCTGTTCCGTTGCCTTACAACTCCTTCCATGAAGAAATTCCTCCTGCTGTCCAACCTGGACCTCCCCTGGTGCAGATTGAGTCTCTGTCCTCTTGTCTTGGGGCCAGAGCAGCACAGACTGCATTTATTGCCCTTAGCCTTGCACAGATTGCATTTATTGCACAGGAAATCTGTAGTTTCTTTTTTTCCCCTCCTGGAAGGTGAGTCTTAGAAACTCTTGTGCAACTTGGGCACAGGGCAGCATGGCACACAGATAACATGGCAAACTTTCAGCAAATGATCATCAAAGCCATTAAATGCCGATCAACTAAGCTGAAATTATACTAGGTCAGCTTAGTGGCCTGTTGACAATGTCTCTCATTACTGAGCTGATACTGCAACAGTTCCTGGGAAAAATGCACTGTTATTGATTTGTCCTGATTTTTTTTTTTTTTCCTCTGCTAAAATTAATGAAGGCCAGAACTTGAAGAACTGAAACCCAAACATGCGCTCTCATGTCTATAGTTTGGTTCCCCAGATTGGCCTGATTTTCAAAGATATTGAAATATCTTTGTTCAACAAAGAGCAACAAATGCCACTGAAGCTGATTAATATTTTGAATATTTTGTCTAGATTTTTCAGGGTTAAATGATTAACAGAGATATGTAAATCACTGATGATCCAAGATAACTGTTTTATTTTTGCTGACACTTCTGACAAGAGATGTCACTGAGGAAAGGAAATGAGTCACATGTATCTAAAAGGCCAGCAGAAATTAATTTCTGAATGGTGAGAGTATATTCCTGGCAAGACCATTCCAGGAAAATTAAACAGACTAGCAGATCAAACATGCAGGCAGATGAACTGCAGTAGCACAAAAGAGGATTTTCCCTCTGATGTGATGACCTGTGTGGCTCTCACAAAAACCTTTACAACAGAGTGGATAGCTTCCTGAGGCTCACTCAGAGCAAAGCAAAGGGAATAATACTGAGGTTCTGTCCTTTTGTGGTCTTTGTATTCACTCACTTTTAATACAGAAACTGATTTGTGACACTTCCCTTGTGTGACAGATAGGAAAAATCCACCTGAAAGTGGTAAAACTATTACTCCTCCAAACTCCATCAGGTTGCTATTTGCTTATGCAATCTTAAAGAAGAACTTTAAAAACTTTTAGATACTGCCATTACCAGGTTGGATGACATAATGAAAAATTAAGTTTGTGACAAACTGTGATCAGCAAAGATAGGACAGAAGGCTTTCATGCCCTGAAGTCTGTGGGAAACCTGGCATTTTAATTAGAGACACTAATAATTCAACACTGATTTTCCCTTCAGAAATGTTGTCTACAGGTTACCTTGCCCAACATTTCTCTGTGTGTCTCCTATACATATTTAAATCACTATAGCCACGGATTTCCAGACCATGTCTGAGTGATGCACTTGCTTATGCACTCATTTAGATGTCACCTACATAAAACCATCTTCCAGCTTTTTTCCCCCGACCTGTATATTTTCCATTTTTTTTATATTTTATCCAAAATAAAAAATGCTCTGTCTAGTAACTTTTGATTTAATCTTTTGATTTAATCTCTCTAGCTAGGATGTTTTTAAATGATGACATGATTATGGATCAAATTTGAATTCAGTGGTCCTAGAGTAAATCTGAAAAGAGGGAGGAATGTTTGGTCTACACTCTGAGTTACTGATACAAGTCTCCGAAGTCAATGGAGTTGAAGGAACAGAACTAAATATCCCCCTCTGGTTTAGTGACATTACCTTGGACTTATGTCAGTAGAGCTGAAAGCAGACACTCATTTAGCTGAATATTGCCAAGAGGAAAGATCATGGTGAGCTGCTAATATTTGTTGCTGGAAGCAATCCAGGAATGATAAAGAAGCCATATTTTTACAAAGCTTTGAAACCATCCTCTAGGCACACTATGTGGGTCAAGGTACTAGGAAATAATGAAAGTCAAATGGGTCCTACGCCTTTCTAATCCTGTCTGATCCAATGATCTTCCAATTTTGATCATTTCACTCGAGTTTCTTAATCAATTTCAGACCAGCAGTGAAGGCAGGTATAAGAATGCCTTAAAATCCAGCTAGGCTCCAGCTTAAATAAAAATAATAGAAATATATTCACTTTTCCTGCTTTTTGCAAATAGTTGTCAGAATTTCACACAAGAAACTCAACTGTTAACAGGGCAGTCTGGGGAGGTGCTGAATGCAGGAGGTGGAAGCCATCAGCTGCCAAGGTAGAGTAACACGATGGCTCCGACTGCAAAGCTGTCCCACGTTCTCTTCTGAGAGACACTTAAACAGAGTTTAAACTGGTTTTACTAAGGAAACAGCTTGTGGGCTGGGAAATCAGCACAGAAAGGAAGTCAGCTTTCTTGCACTCAGATCACATACAGTCTTATGCAATTTTATAACCAACACTCTTTTATTAGCAGCTTGGAATTTAAGACTAATCTATCCTCAAAACTGTTTCCTTGTTTCCCTTCACTCTCAAGAGTAGATCTAGTGCAGATAATCAGAAAATATTGTGAACCTTCACAGGAACTTGGAAACAGCTGATGATGCTCTTATATGATGGCTCAGATGCTCACTCTCAGTCTAAACAAAATATCTTCTGGGGGAAAAAAGGTATGTAAGAGTGGATGTATATGTATATGACTGCTTAGGAATGTGAATTTTCTCTCTGCCTCTCCAGTGAAAGAGGAACACCTAAATTTGTCCTGATTCACATGAAGATCTGGTAAACTATGAGTAAATTCTTTTACTGTTTGGTTAAATTAATGTAACAAGATTCAGGGGAATTACCCAACTTTTTTTCAGGTCATGGATGGATATATGTTTTTAATTTCATGACTATTTATGTTTTTGCCAGTAATAGTGGGTGCATATTATTTCAGATTGACTGTGAGAGTGGTTTGAAGAATCTGTACAGCTGATTGTTTAGCAGTCACAAAACCACAGTTCACATCCCAAGGAAAACACTGCAGTAACATTGTGCATTCTGCATGCTCACCTCTTTGAGAAGTCAGTGACATTTAGATGCCTGATCTCATAAACAATATCAAAGTAAAGCCCTTAAATTCCTATTCCAGAAGCTAGTTCAAGTTAATTACTAACAAATATTCCCCTTGAAGGCTGTGGTTATGAATTTGTCAGATGAAGCCTCAGACATTGACCCCTTTGTCAAGGTGAACCTAATCAACCCAGATAATTTTTTGTTTATCTGATGGAATGCAGGAATGAAGCTCTAATGCCAATCTTCTCTAATTCCAACTGCTGGGTAAATATCATAAAAACATACATTAAAAATATGGCCTGGTTCCAGGCATGAAAATATTGCCCTTTGTGATTAATCAAATGAAGAGAGGGCAATGATTATAGAGCTAATGCTAAGAAAAAGAAAAAAAAAATAAAAATCAACCAGCAACAGGAGGTTATACTAATGTTTCGTTCCAGTAGTGCCTGTACTGTTTTAGCTGAGTTAACATGCTCTGGAAGCCTTTAGGATCTTGCAGACTGGTCTTTATCTATGACTTGGATCGCTGTGCCTTTCATCCCATGTCTTAGAAATATTCCTCTGACATAAGATTTTCCTCTTAGAACACAACCTTGTCAAAGAAGGGATGGTAAAATAGGAGACAATCTAAATAAGAGAATAAATTCAACAGCAGATAACAATTAAGATATTTGCTTCTTATCTTAATATTTCTTTTGCTTTGACTCATTCCTTCATCTTTTTTTGCCATCTTTTTCCCAAGCAAAGTTTCTGACAGTGCACACTGGAGATGACATGAAATCCCCTGGTGGAAATTACCTTATCTATCTTTTGATATGCACACTGTAAGTTTGTGTCTGAGATATTATCCTATTGTAGTCAAATCCGATAGAGACAATAGAGTTGAGAGTGTGATTGATCTGATCAAAAGCTTCTGCCTTCTCTAGCATAAGGCATGCTACAGCTTAAAGTTTTCTGAGTTGACAGACATTTCCTCTATTAATTATGAAGAAATCTCATGGCCAGAAGTTTAGATATAGAAGTCCACACTCCAGCGAGATGTATCTCCTCCCTCCTGACTTTAATGGAATGTCAATCAATCCCTTAATATACACATATACCAGGGTTCCTGCTCTTCCATTTCTTTTTTTAAGACAGTCAACAAGAACTTAGAATCCTTTGGTAACATAATTGTTGTTCTGTATCCACAGATGTACCACAGTGATTCACTAAGCTTTCATCATCATTCAGACAACACACAACAGTGGACATGACTTAAAATTTTCCTGTAGATCTGTTCTAAATGTGAAAAAAATTACTCATATGAGTTTTTGAGTCTCTGTTTTTCATTCTATCTGTCTGAGGAGATAGATTGCTGCAGTTCACATTTCACACGATACAGACACCTCATCTAGAAAAACAAGAATCTTATGTTTACTTGTCTTCTCTTGATAATGTCTGCAGGTAGCTTAAAGCTTTCCCTGGTTGTATTTTATATCTTTTTTGGACTGTTTTAAAGGCATTCCAAGGTCTTGCTGGACAGCTCCTTTCCCAAAGGGTAACAGTAGCAGAGGCAACAGGAAACCAAAGAACATCCTGCTTGGTCTGATGAGCCTTTTATTAAAAGGACAGCTGGGATTTTAGTGTAGTCTACCATGATTTGAAGACGACCAGAGAAGTATACTATGTCAATCATCTGCTGGTTAGTGCTACCTTTTCTCTCCACTTTCTGTATTCTTTTGCCTGCGCAAGTTTAACCTAGTTACTTTGGGAGAAGATTGTCAGCACTTTTACCAGACTGAGATGAATATCTGTTTCTTGAGACTGAATTCAGTTATTATTTACACGAAGTCCTACTCATTTGTGAATGCCTATGAGATAACTTTAACCTCAGCACTGAGATTTGACTTTACATATGTAAATAACAATATTTTAGTAGTTGGAACAGGAAGAGCTGTGTAGATAATGATACCTCTGTTACGGTGGAAAGATTGTCAGACTAGATGTGAGATAATATTTGAACTTTGAGGAATGGGACATAATGTAGACAAGCATTCTCAGTTATGAATATAGCTGTGTCACACGTTTTCAATTTGAAACATGACTACGGGCTGTAAATGCAAAGGAGGCTGGGGAAAGCCAAAATCACCTCCTTCTGAGAACTACAAAATGACATTTTGGGAAAAGATGGTTCTGTTCCACTATGAAGTGGGTTCTGGATATTCAATATGGCAATGTCCAAAAAAAATTGCAAAATGAATAGCTTTACACTGTGAATGCTCTTAACTGAACTAGTTACATATATTTTTAATAGCACATAAAGCAGGGACGAAACTGTGCCTCTCACTTGAGTAGATCATCCACTTGAGTAGGCCAGATCTGGTGGAAAGATCTGGAGGCCAAATCAGAATGTGTCTCTTGTTGTTATTTTTATGCACATACTCTGTGAATGTTGTTGCTGTTAACTTCCCCAGTTCAGTTATTTCCCTCTCATCTCACAGAAATGTGTCTGTACGCACTGGTGGACAGCACCAAGGCAATGACTCTAACAGCAGGAGGTTTGTGGCCACTCAAATAGGCTCTGAGAAATCATGGTGATAAAACAGAAGAACTGCATTCAACAAGGACTGGACGTCTATATCTGTGGGAGATACTAAGTATATAAGGTGTGGAAAAAAACAACATTACTGGGGTAGATCTGCTGATGCAAGTGTGGCGTGACTAAAGAGGAATGTACCTTTTGTGTCTCTAGGAAAGCCTATCAGTGCAATACAAGAGCCATATTGACTAATAAATTATGATCCTGGTTAATGGTTATTGAAATAGTTAATCTTTTGTTACCTCACTTATCTGCAACATTTTTCCAAAGTGATTTGATAATATCCTTTTTGCCTATTTAGGGAAGTCTTGCACAAATCATTCCTTGATGAAGTTGATAGACTGCTGGTAAGAATGCTAAACAAAATAATTTTAAAAATTAGTGAACATTTTATGTCTTCTGTGACATGTTGAATGTATATACATTTTAGCTTATGTGGCTACTTAAAACACTGCCTAGAAAACAAAAATAAATTTTAAAAAGGACTAGCTGATCATTACTATTTTATTTCTTACTTTTAGCAATGTTTCGGGTGAATGCTATTCTTCTAACCAGTCACTGAGAGCTTCACTGTGATAACAAAACCATTTTTAATCTTTAGTAAAACTAAGTTTTATAGACAATTAAATAGCAGAAAGATAAGGAAAAATAATATAAAATATGATTCTGAAATTAAATCCACAAAAATTTCAGGAACACAGCATTCCTGATGTTTTTGATATGAAATATCTAGCAACCTTAGTGCTGCTCATGTGACCAAGGTAGTAAAAAGTTAACCAGACTCATACATTGTTTCTATCTGCATTTTTATGGTTTTGGAAGACAAACAGGCACCTCTCACTAAGACATGATAGCCATAAAAAAAAAAAATCTAAATCTGTCCTTCTTTCTCAAGTTTTTCTTTACAGCAACATTTTAGCTCTTAGCAATGCCTGCTGGTGGATACATTTCATCCAGAAAATTCAATTGTCTACTCCTGTTGCTGCTGCTATGGTTACACAAAATGACATAGCTTCTTGTTCTCTTGGTAGAGACAATGATAAGGGTTGTTATGATGGGTCAAAGGAAAAGTTACAAAATTAGAAAGACTTCTCTGAATGCCAGGCTCTGTGATGGTTGAGTAGCACTTGAAGCAAAATCCTGTATCTTTTCTCTAGGAGTTGAAGAAAGAGTAAGGTTTCCTTTTTCCCTTCTCCAACAGTTTTAAAATTACATGTGTCGTGTTAAAACATGGCTATATGAATACATATTTTTCTAATTATTACTCCAGAATACAGAACACAACAATATTTGGAGGTACCGGTGAAATCAGGTTTAGAGGATGATTAGATCCAGTCCCACCCAGCAGACTAAAACCCAAAGATTTGATTTTCTCAAAGCTGTGCTTATTAAATCCATCTCCTTTGCCTATGTTCATCACAGCTCACTGACTCCCTGGGAATGCCTCTGTCACCCTACAAAATCCTGTGTTTCAATGAGGTCAGATGATTTTACCTATATGTAATTTTGGCATGGTCCTGTCACTTATATTTTAGTAGTTTATTTGGGGTTTTCCAGGAAGTTCTCTTGCAAATCTCCATCACAGTAGTGTTCCTGTCTATCCCTTTGTGTTGATAGGTGATGCAGGAGAAAAATACAAGGAAAACATAAGTGTTTTTTGGAGGGCCACTGCTTTTGTAGTATCTCCTGTAATTCTCAGGGTTTTTCCTGTTCCTTGCAGAGCCTGACAATAGGAAAGATACAGCCTGGGTATAGTATTCCTCAAGCCTTCATTTCCAGGAACTCTCCAGTAGTTTTGCCAAGCCATGGGGAGCAAAAAGCCCTGGGCCAGAATCTTCCCTTATTTAGACAGGCATACATTTGAAGATCAAGCCAGCAGAGTCAACAGTCTCACAACAGTGAAAGAGATATGAGACCAGAGTTTGATTTTTGTTGTCTTTCAAGGAATTCAGAAGTATTCAAGTACCTTTCAGTCTAGGCATTTGCTTAGTATGTCTGCATATTCCTGTTAACTGTAAGGTTTTTCTCATCCTGTTCTCTGACACTGGCCATCCCTGCTCAGATGCTGCATTGTATAGGCTGCATTAGTGCCAAAACATGAGCTTTTAATGAGATAAAGGAAAGCTTTAGAATTAATAGTCAAATTCAACTAAGTGCATCTGGTATTATTGTTGTAATATTCTCACAATATTTTGTGATGCTTTTCCATTCATATTGTGAGGAATGTTTTAACTGGTTCCTGGAGTTTAGACTAGAGTTCTCTTCTCATGGCATAATGCTGAGGGCATACATTTTACACCCTGGGGTGCTTCATAAGAGCAGGAATGAGCATGCAGAATTTTCTGGGACAGCTTGGAGGACAGCACGGGGAAGAAAAAGCTGCACTGTTCAATGCCATTCCAGTAGAGTCCCTCCTGCAAACTGTCTGGGCCCAGAGGCACACCCAGGCTTTGTTCTGAAGGGAACCCATTTCTTCAAAGCAAAATAAATCCCAAGAATAAATAACAGTAATGAAATTTATGAAACAGGCAGGGATAGCTAGAGAACCAAGACACACAACTGATACTCAGGTTATCTCAGACCATAAGCATAACTGGATTAGGTTTCACCTATTCTCTTAGCTGGTGTGTTGTACTGAAAAAGGATCTGGACCACTTGCAAAGGGCTAGAGTCAACAATAGGAGCCTGCATGGGGTCACATAGCTGGCTTCACTCTCCATTTGGTTCCATGCACCAGCATTTGGTTAAAACTAAGGCTTCTTTTTTCCATTGTCCTGCATGGTACTGGCAATGAATAGGCTCCTGGGGTTGTGGCTTAAGGGGATTATTGGGCAAAAGAAAAACATGCCTCATACAAAAATCCAGCACCAAAATTTACGAAAGTTTCAAAGACTGATGAAGAGAAGGTGTGGAGCTTTAATTATGGGCTTTCTCAATGTAAAAGGCAGAAGAAGCAGATCAAATTCAGGTGGAAGTTTCAGCTCCCTCAAAACAAACATAGCAAGGTCAGACAAATGCTGGTTTTAATTTCTTGAACCAGAAGAAAAAGAAGACAACAAGGAAGGGCCCTTATATTGGAGCACATTGTGTCCTATTTCTGTTTTTTCTCAAATCCACATGTTCCTGTGTCTGTGGTAAAAATGGTGTTTGAGTGGATGGTATGATTTAATTGGATACACAGCTTTACCAACGTTGCCAAACATGCTAATTTTTACATAGACTTGCCAATAGAGTCAATTCTTTGCATGATCTTGTGGCATGAGAAACAGAAGGATCTGGGTTTTACGACATTATTTGCTTCTCTGTGGGAGCATATGATTGTAAAGTCTGCAAATAAACTTGCCAGGGGACAAAGGTTTTTCTATTAAGATTTTCTATGAGACTCCACAACCTTCAGCATTACTGGGATTTCTGTTGTGTGTTGACTCATACAGAGAAGTCAGGATGAGATTATTTGCTTTCTCCATTATTAATTATTCCTCTCTTTTTCAGACCACTGCTTCTGCTAGGTCATGGATGACAGTCTGTGTTTCAACACCTTTTGGGAGAAAGAACAGGAAGAGCTTTGAATGCAGCTTACTGCATATGCAATGTTATATATGACCCTGGCCAAAATGTAAGGAAGCCCTGATAGATTTAAAAGCCCTGATAGATGTAAAAACTGAAATGTAAGGAAACCCTGATAGATTTATCTTTATTTCTCCCTCTCTTTTCCAGTAAAAAACATTCTGTCTACGATGTTGATTGAATCTGTAAAATGGTCTGCTACCTTCCTGTCTTTATAATTAGTTTCCTATTTAATGTGTATGTACTTTAATTTTTCTTTTAATGTTTGTACACACTTGTCATTGTAAAAGTGAGAAAAAATTGCAGTAGATGTTAAGATCCTATTAGCACTTTGATGAGTGACAAAGAATTGAGACACCTAAACATAATTTCTGGAAATATTTACTCAGTTATCCAGTTTTGGGGTGCAGTTGTTTGCTTCATAACAGTAGCCTGAAAAGAGACCACAGATAAATTGTCAGCTTTGACTGAGTTTCAATCGGAAACTTTAGCTTTTCAAATGGAACTCAATGAGTGTGAACTGCTGCATCTTCAAATCCAGATAATATTCATTATCCCAAAATTAATTTAATTTCTTGGAAAGTAAGCTGCTTGATATTGTGTTGTATATTTTCTAGCCTCTGTGCTGTAGAATGAGATTGTACCCTTTCTGCATTTGTGTGTTTAGTGCAGGCTATTTACTAAAAGGTAATTTCTAACTCAGAATCACTAATACCTTCACTTTTCCTCATCTTTTGGAGTCATTGCTGTGGTGGGTTGACCCAAGTGCCCACCGAGGATGGATGGGGAAGAGAAAATATAAAAGAAAGCTCATGGGTTGAACAGAGAAAGATCATTTATCAGTTACCACCACAGGCAAAAGAGATACAAATTTATTACCAATTGATAATGAGAAATTAAAACAAAATATCTTCCCCCTATCCCTCCCATCTTCCTGGGCTCAACTTCATTCCCCATTTTCTCTCCCTCCTTCCTCTAGTGGTGCAGGGGGATGGGTTCGGGGGGCTGTGGTCAGTTCATCACAGGTGTTCTCTGCCACCCCTTCCTCCTCGGGGTAGGGCTCCTCACACCTGCTCCAGCCTGGGATCCTTCCCATGTGAGACAGTCCATCACAAACTTCTCCAGCATGGGTCTCCTTCGCATGAACTGCTCCAGACAGGGTCTCCCACAGGTCCTGCCAGCAAACTTGCTCCAGTGTGGGCTCCTCTTTCCAAGGGAGCGACAGGTCCTGCAAGGAAACTGCTCCAGCCTGGGCTTCCTATGGGGTCACAGTCTCCTTTGGGCCCCCACCTGCTCAGCACTGGCTCTGTGAAATGTGGAAGCTTCTGCCAGGTCCTCACAGAAGCCACCCCTGCAGCCACTCTCTACCACAACCATGCCAGACAAATTCCTGGTCTAGCAGAATAGATTTATTCAGGAGCCATATGATTTTTTTAACATGATCTCAACTTTGTTGTGCCACTATCCAGGAAACTGGTGGGCAACAGGTATCATGTACTCTATTAGTAGATTTTGTACATCTATAGAGAAAAAATATTCAAAATTAAATTAATGTGAAAATTAATTTCTGCGTGCCATATGTGTGCTTATGAATGGTTCAAAGTAATAGCACAGGAACTGTGATTTGTTTTGTGCTCAGTGTGACCAATTTTGTACCAACAAGTGATTGCACTTTTAACTGCCTATTTGGTGTGTGCAATAACGTGTTTGCACTTCTGCATGTGTATTTGGGAAAATACAAACCAGGACCTCACGTTTCACAGCAGAAGAAATGAATATGGCAGCGAGTCACGGAGAAGACTGGCTTTGCATGCAAAATCCTTGAATCAGTAGAAGTGCTGGTTTCTAGGACAAAAGCATCTTGTTTCTCTGATTAATTCTTTGTAAATTATTTTAAAACTTACTTATTAGCTGTAATTTGTCTATTGTAAGCTTCGTAAACAGATGTTTTTAGCCCTTAAGGCCCTTAAGACCTACAGAGGAGCAAGTTTTCTTTTTATTTATATTTTTAAGTGCTCAGTCGTCACAGCCAGCCATTATGGAGAACTGATTCCAGTGACTAATTTGACTTGACATTTTGATGCCTGTTTCTTTCAGAGTTCCATGTTATTTGCCTGATCTTGACCTGTGCCGTGTCATTCAGCAACACATACTTCCACTTTTTAACTACTTTACTAAAGAATTATATTCAACCTGTTTGTCTATTTTCTTATATATATCTACCCATAGCTCTCCTGGCTTTTTCTTTATGCCAGCAAGGTCAAACTCATTCCTCTTCTAATTATACACAGTACCTCTTCAAATCTTTGCTATTTGATCATGTCAGCTGTTGAAGTAATTACATTAGTGTGAATGTCAAAGAAAACGACAAGAAAAGGAGGGAATACAAATAATTTAAAGCTTTAAGAGAAAAAGAAATTTATTCTTACTGTCACTTAATGTACTAAGTCCACTCAGACAATATAGTTTCAGGTGCTAAACAGTCTAGGGACTCAGCCTGCATTTAGGTCTGATAGGGTCATATTCTTCACTATTCTGCCTTATTAATGTTTAGTTGAAAGGCATAAGCTTTTAATTAAATTCATTACTTTCAGGGGAAGATATGGATGTCTGAAGAAGAAGAAATATTTGGCCTTACTAACTGAAGTTATTGTCTTTAAGATTGCTTAGAACCACCCAGAAAAGAAACAGTGTACTAACTTGTATGAAATGACCAGTTGCCAGACCCTGCTGATGAAAACAGTGGAATCCAATAAATTTTCCATTTGTATTGCATCTCTTCCTTCTGGAAAAATGCATTCAAAAATTTACTATGAGTCACCGTTCAAGTCAAAATCTCTACATGCTCTTTGCTTTTTGAGTAAAGACCCTGTGTTCTATACTTTATGATACAAGTCTTTACTGATAGAAATCCTCTCATTTAGCAGTGGAAAAAGCTTAGACATCCTGATTCCCTTATACGTACGTGGTCTAGCATCCTTTTCTTCTGGTGTGTGTAGTTCCATCCCCTTCCTTAGAAGGGCATAAGGAGGGAAGGCTTGTTCACACAGGGAGCATTTTATTTTAGTGATGTTTCGACTGATATCTTTTCACATATCTTCTGACTTGTGTTTACTTTGGGTAGAGACAGTCAATGTAGTATTTGGCACTTAAAAGATTACACAATTAATCTTGAAACTGTTGGTCTGCAACTTTCCCAGTGATGACCATTTTCTGCTGCTATCCTACATAAGTACCCCAGTATCATCTCTTCAGGGTGACCTGGAGGCCAGCTGAGCTTTCTCACCTGATTTTGCTCACCTCAGGAGCAGAGGAAAAGACCCATATTTTTCTGGCTGATTTTGCCCAAAGCAGAGTTAAACGTTCAGTGTGTATTTAATCAATTTTGACAGTGGTGTATTCTTGTTGTCATTATATGTGGGGGCCACAGCAAGAGAGCACCACTGTTAAACACTGTTTTAGTGCTTTGATTTTTGCAGTCAGTTACATTTCACAAAAACTGAGTAACAATGAAGCCATCATTTTTGCTACCAGTCAGCAAAACAAAAAATCTATGTATCAATAGTCTGATGATGAGAATCGCCTTTCTGCAGTTGAAATAGAAAGGACTGGATGACTGGATTCTACTAATTCTGTAATATTGCATCTGAATCTCTTCTGCATCATGAAGCGAAGGTAAGATTTTGATTATATCAATAACTACATTACATTTAAGGTGTGGTGTTTTTTGTTGTTGTTTTTGGTTTTGTTTTTAAATGGGCTAATTTACTCCTGTTCAAGTTTCAAAGCCATCTATGTACCAGAGTGAAATTTTTCGGTTATGTATTTATTGGTGAAGGAATACCAGTCAGGTACAAGACTTGCAAATTGCATCTGAACTCATCACTTTCAATTGAGGGGAAAAAAGCTAAATAAAATAATTTTTTTTCTCACTTTAAAGACAAAACTGATTTTCATTGTAAAACTCTTCATTATAAAACTGACTATTTTAACAACAAAATCCTCATAGGCTGTATATTTCAGGCTTAAAAATATGTTTCTGTCTTTTAACTTAAAATTATCTAGAAATGGGATTGTTTTATCCAAAAGAATTTTTTTTCAGTTCCTTCCAAATTTTTTTATTCAAAGCGTGCTTTTTTTTTTTCCCAGTGCTTTTTCTTTTTTTCACGTTTCTCCAGCTTCTCATGAAAAAACTTTTAAATTTCATTTTTAGATTAATCAGTCTGATTTGAAAATTATATAACTTCTGTGAAAGTTTTCCTTTCATTACGAAACCAGATGAAATAAAGTGATGCAGCTTCAGGTTTTATTCACACAACTGTAATGAGAAGGGAAAAAACAGAGGTGAACTGAACTGGAAGAAAAGTCACAGTGGACATATGCATAAAACGTGCATTGAATTAAAAGAAACAAGGCCCTTAAAGAGATTTAAGATAAATCTTCTCAAATTGGACTGATCTTTATAATAAACACAGTCTTGTGTTCTAATTACTCATTTCATGTTTGTGGAAGTTGGGATTGATATTTTACAACAAGTTCCAATGTGATGCTTTGGTAATTTTTTGGTTTGTTGCTATTTGGAGGACTGTGAACTAGACAGGGCTGTTGAGCCCAGCAGAAACAGCTTCAGAGCTATCAAATCTGGAAATTCCTTTTCAACAGAAACCATCCAAAGTTCAGGAACATTGATAGTACATTGAAATTGGGTCATTTCATCATGAGAAAGCTCTAAGAGAGATTATATCATTTCCTGACATTAAAAACACATATTTGAGTTCTTTTACGATAACAGGGTTGATCGGTTCAGAGTGTTTCAGTGTTTTAGCATGCCTGTAACATGAGGATATATCATCAACACTGTAATAAAAGAACCAGCCTTGATGGAATTTGACCTTCTAGAAAATCTGATTGAGAAGCAAAGCATTCATATCTTAGTACTTGCCTTTTTATCTCACAAGGGGGTTTTAGAGTCTGGGTTAGTCATACCTGGAAAAGAATTCTTCTTCTTCATTAAAAAAAAAAAATAAAAAAAATCAGGTTTTGCAAGTGGAGGCTTAACTTTTTTGTGTTTTAAAGTTGTTTCTGCAGAGAAGATAAATTGCAATTCTTCAAATCCAAAAAGAATTCCAAACACAGAGTTACAGATGTAAGACTTAAAAAAAAGTCCGTAACATCTGAATGTTGAATCTTTCTGATTTGTTTTGGATATATGTCTGCAATTTTTACTATATTGCTATTTATTTCTATATTGGTGCCTTTAGGTACAAGTCCTTTAATACTCAAAATAAAGCAAAATAATAGTTACTATATTAGAATGCAGCAATTTTTACCTGCAATTTTACGAGAAGGTGGTTGGTTGGATGATCTACAGCCTGCCTTCAATTTTCAATTGGTTTATTAATCTAAACTACAATTCTCAAATGCATTAATTTCACAATAATTCACAACATGAATTAAAATCAATTAGGAAAACTAGTCTGCATAGATTCAATTACATAAATGACAAATACACCCACACTTTTGCTTTTTTTTGTTTATATGATGTTTCAATAAAAACTCTTCACATCTGCAGGCACGTAGTTATAGAATTCCAAATTATAGGTATCTATGTCTATTAATGTTTATGCAAAACAGCATGTACCCTTTATTATAGAAATGATCTATAATTGTACCATAAATTTTTAGTATACCATTCTTTCCCAAACATTTGATCCCAATGGGATAAAAAATATCAACCTTAATTTACTTCCTTATGCCTGACACATTTCACTATATAATCAGATTGTTTTTCTTTAAATTAATGTTGTCTCTGTACTGGTTTTCTGTATTTGAAGGTATTAATGAATAAATTTAAACTCTGAATCACAGGTGTTTAAATTGGCTGAGGGAATAAATGTATAACTACATTCATAAATACATATCAAAGCAGTCAAAGGCTATATATTATGCCTTGATGTGTGTGCAAAATTTCCATTACTGTTATTGGGAGATAATGTGGGTGTTGTGAGGCAGAATATATTCCAGGCAGTATCCTGTGACGTTTTTTTTTTCCTACTAGTCCCATTTCCTTTTCTTTGTATGCTGTTTGCTACAGTAACATAGCATTTGAATTAGAATTTTAGGAACTTTGATGAAAGCAATAGCAGAGTTTATAGGTTTATCACAACAAAAAGATTTTACAATTTTCACATTTGTACTGACAAACCAAAGACACAGACTGAAGTATGTTTAGTCAGATATTGATACCTAAATTGCAAATATCCATGTTTAAGCAGATTAAGCCCTCCTGAATTTCTGTTTCATGATTAGGACCACATACAATGATAACAATAAAATAAAAGATGTGGTTGCTAATAGTGGTGGTGGTGGTAGCACAGGGACATAGGCACCATGATGGTGGTGCAGGAAGATGCTCATGTGGCAGAGAAAAGCAGTTGTCCTGTAGGCAGGCTGCAAACCTGACAGTTGAAAGCAAAAAATAGATCATGTTGGAAATATTTTCTCAGGATGTTTAGCACTTATTATGAAAAGTTAAATAAAAGTTTCTCTATGTTGCTGATCTATTAATAATTTTTGATACCACTCTAAAAATTCCCATTTTTTCTACCTGCCTCCCAATTGACATTTCTCTGGATTTTTATCCCAGCCAGTGCCAGGAGTCATTGAAGCATTTGCAGGTTCAGAATCTTTATGTGTATAAGAACCAGAGCCAAAGAAATTTCTTTATTTTGTTATTATCTAGTGCTTTCCATACCTTATTAAAAGTCATTTGGTTGTGTCTTCAGTTCTCTTGAGAGAAAAGGAGTAAGCATAAAACTGACAAAGATGTTCCCCTCACAATGAAAAAGTCAGTGCAAAACATCCCACAGCCCAACTTCAAGAAGTGAGTTGTGTTCCCATCCCTGCTGGGATGTGTGTATAGCACGGTGACTAATGAAGTGCTAAGTAGCTCTGCTTAGCCAAGGAAAAGGGCATTATTATTCTTCCCTGTGAAATGGGTTAGAAGACAATTATTTAGAAAAAACATCCGAATAAAACAAAACAAAACACACAACACACACACGCACACACACGCACACACACGCACACACACACACAAAACAAAACAAAACAAAAACCAACCAAAAAAAACCAAAATAAAAAAAGAAAATAAAATCCAACTACCTCACAGGCCAGTAAGAACTTCTCTAATACTAGATGTGTCTCACTGGTGGGTACACTCACTGTTCCCTTAATATGTCTCCCAGTTATTGATAGCAGGCAAGAGGATATACACACTTGCAGAGGGTGGATCTAGGTGCCAGGCAGCCACCATTTACACACTGTAAATATTTGGGTAACCTAAATGCATATTTTACCCCTTGACTTCTAATTAGCTTCAGATGACACACGCATCTATTTAATTATTTTTTAAGGTGAACAATTTTCCTATCAATTGATGATTAATAATCTCTAATTGGAAAAGGAAGAAAATATAAGTGGAGTTAAACATGCCCTTTAACACCAGAAAGAATCTCTAATATTGAAATACTGAGGCACTTGATCCGCATACTACATAAAACAAAATGCAAATACATGACCTAAAGTCACATTGGTTCTAATGATGCTTAAGGCTTTGGTTAAAAACATGCTGCTATGAGGTAGTACTGAGTAGTTTTATTTGTTAAAAGCACAATGCAAGTATTACTGACCTTACTTAGGACTGATCTCTACAGATCTATTCGATGCAATAAACAAAGTGTTAGAAGTACAGAGAAAAAATAAAGATAAGGGTAGAAATATTTCAGCATTGTTTTGCATGCTGTAATAAACTGCAATGTATGCAAGCAACAGTAGGGTAGGTCCTGGTACAATAAAATAATATAATTTATTTGGAAAATCTGACAAGGGAAAGTGGCATTCTCATAGAAAAGGATAGATTTGGAGGAACTAATTAGAGTTTTAAACCAGAAGAAAAAATGCCCATGCAATTTCTTGTATCTGGTCTTGCTTTGGCCATTTTGTTGTGCTCCTGGGGAATTAAGTGCATTTTGCTTATAACAGATACACCTTCTGGAGGGTTTTTAGCCTATGTTTCCTTATGAGATTTTGATCTACTAACTGTGGCATCAGTCTCTAGGGCAAACAAGTTACAGTAGTCTCCTGTCTACAGTACTGTCATATTTCATTTTAAAAACCATATGAAAATATTTCCTACAGAAAAACAGTCCTTGCATTTCCTTAGTTGTGAATTGCATGCCAGAGTACTCCCATTAGACATCAAGTGAAGAACATGTCCAAGAGATAATGTATTTATTTGTAACCAATATCTCAACATTGTTCAGCTTGAAGTACCACAAATTCTCAGTATGTTCTTGGCTGGAGGCAGATGTTATGTGCAGTTCGTTGTGTAGACTTGGACCAGATAACCTTCAACATGCTGAAAGGATTATTCAAGTCTTTTATTTATGTAAATAACAATTTTTTTGGGTTGCTGTGTCCGCTCTCCAAAGCATAGGGAGATACATAACTTCAGTAGAGGATGTCATGCTTTTTATTGGATTATGGTGTATAATGTCTGGAAAAATATTGTTTTCATGAAAATAAATGATTTCAAAGTCTTCAAGTCTGCACCAACCACCACCGATTCCATCGAGGCAACATTTCCTTCCTCTTCTTTGGAAAGGCTGTTTCTGGTATGGGCCCCAACCCTGCCCGAGGACAATTTTCTCAGCAAGAGCTCATTTCCAAGGATTTATTTGCAAGGTAGGAAGACGAACCAACCCCCACACCTTCTTCTTTGTGTTGGTTCACCTCAGTGTCGTGTCTCATAGTTTAAATGGTGTTTATTTGTCAGAATCAAACCCTCTGATAATCCATCCCACAGTCCTGAAGAAGGGAAATAGTTACTGAAACACTGTTATGCCTTCAGCAAAGGCTTCAATAAAGTATGATACAACAGATAGAAGAAACTTTATTAAAACCATGATAATGACTAAAATACATTCCATATTTACTGGTGTGGATTTTCTCAGCTGAGCTATGGGGAAGGAGAGCACCAAAATAACTAAAGTCAACTGTGTTGGTGCTGTGGGAAATTGGTACCATACAACAACAAAAAATCCCCACTGCTATGCACTACGTAAGCTTCTGTTGGATGCTTTTAGCCAAACAATGGCAAAATACGCTTATTCTTTCTCACACACCTGTCCAAAGTTTAGACTCACTTTGCAAGAAGGTAGGATTTTCAATGTAAGTATGTCTACAAGATTGAAGAAAATTGTTTTGCCAAACTTTGGTGTCGAGCAGGGCATGGAAAATGAAGAGCCTGAAACCATTCAAAATAAACTTGAGACTTAGTTAAGAGTCTAACAACTTGTCCATTGTATATGTGTACATACCTTGCAACATGTTTATTTTGAAGCAAGGTAGTTAATATTTTACATTAAACCCCTTGTTTTATGATATGCACTTAACTGCATTGCATTTCTCACTTGCTATTTTCTAAGTTTTGAGTGTATGACTTTGAAATGTCAGGGTTCTTTCAAAAGGGTGTCTGTGCATGAAGGAGAAAGAGGATAATTTCCTAGGTTTTTAATAAAGTAAAAAGAAAAAGACATAAATTCCATCAGGTAGCAACTGAGTGGCATGCACAGGTACCCTTTCAAGCATGGCAACCTTTACATCCACTGCAGAGACCTCTTGTCCCTTGAGTCAGTTTTGTGACTCCTGGGTGATGTTCTCATACTTTCGTCTGAGCAGCACTAGCAGATACCAAAATGCACATTTTCCCAGTGGAGTTGCACAAAATATTTGCTGGGGGGTTTAGGAACTGTGAAACTTCAGATACACCTGTTCCATTTTCTCTAAGTGCTACCTGTCCTAATATACAATGCTACACGTGACTTCCAAACTCCTGCTAAGCAGAATTTTCTCCTGTACACACTGGGCTGTATCCTCCTTCAGAGAACTTGGGCTTAGCAATCAGCAGGGGAAACACTGAGTTCACACAAAGAGTCAGAAAGAAAGAAGGAGACACTTCCTGGCCTTGAGAGCTGGCAGCAGGCAGGAAAACACAACCAGTGCGGAAGGAATTTCTAAGCATGCAGCTGCCAACTACCTCAGCTCTTGTCTGAGCAGGGACAAGCTCAGGGGCCTTTTAAAAGGCTATAGCTAAGGGACAGAAATGGCATGCAATATATCCTTAGTCCAGATTTCACTTTTCACCTGTAACATTTTGCATCTCTACCACACAAAATGGCATATTCAGTGTTACTCCACAAACCAGTTTTATTTTCATTTGTCCGAAATGGGAAATCACTGAGTGTTACCTGAGTGTCTTTCCGAGAAATGGGTGAGGTATTTTGAGTGACAGTGTCTTTAAAAATTCGGTCTAAGACAGATAACAAGTCTGGAAAATTTTAGCCTGAGTAGTTACAATTTTACAGAATTTTAAGCCACTGAAAATAAAAATTTATTTGGAGTGTCAGGAAACTTCAAATTTAGGCGACATTGCTGCCTCTATTAGCAATATATGTGAAAATTCAACAGCTAACTACAAAAAAATGAGACTCATGTATTAGAGTGTTGGTCTATTAATATGCATATGGAGAAAGAGAGAAAATAAAATGCTTCTTTCCCTATTTTTTTAATGAGACAGAATCATATGTTAGAAAGAAAAACAGGCATACTTAAGAAATTAAATTGAACAGAAATAGGAACAACTCTGGGTTTATACATTCCCTTGACAAATCTCTCAAGTTTTTATGACTGTATAATCCAGCTCCTGTCACAGTTTTCTGCCATGGCATCTTTCAGATGATTGGTTTTGTGCATAGTTATTAGTCTGATGCTGCTAATCTCTCATTTCTGAAGAAATAAACTCAAGTGCTTCTAGCTGAATGCTTACACTTTATTTTAAAAGGGTGTAATTCAGGTGGCTTAATGGGAAAGTAGATGATCCAGATACAAAGACAATGTTTGATCTTTTCTATATGCTAGGTATTCTAGAAACTGGGCAGTATAAGGGCAGTATTTTCCAGTTGTATCTGAAAGATGAATAATAATATTCAACTGTAGTGAATTAAAAAAAACAATCAGTGGGATTTCCTTCACCTGTATTGGCAGGGTTAAAAACAATGCATGTATGCCAGCCTAGTTTCCCCATCTGTGAAGAGAGTGTCTGGTCCTCACAGGGGACAGGTTTGTATCACAGAATAATTTCCCCCTCCCTGTAGAGATGCTTATTTTTTTCCTTTTAATGTATAGATCTAAATGGTTTGTGTACACCAGGCACATGAGATGGCTACACCTGATGGAGATGAGAATCACTTGGGTTGTAATAATTGTTCCCCTTCCTGCAGGGATGAAGCTTACATAGATATGAATGTTTTGATGTCTTCTCAGTGATCTTATCAACAATTACCAGCTCAGGTTTATTTTATCCTGACTTAAGACCAAATTCTTGAACAGATACAAAAAATAGTAAACTTGGTCTCCAACTACGCAGGATACAGGTGAACCCTGGTTCAGAGTTTTCTCTTTAGCTTTTTATCACATTTCTCACCTACTAACATTAGCATAGCTCTACAAAATTGTCAGAGCTTGCTTGTAGACTTTATCTGAGGCTTCAGCCAGAAAAAGAAAGTTATATGAAGAAGCCGTGAGTAAAAAGTGTGCCTTTTAGAGTAAAATATTATTTTTAACTGTGTTCTTAACATTCCTCTGAAGCAACCAAAACATAGTAAATGTGTTCATTCTGGTCTATGACCTTTCTTTTTGCTTGTTTCCAGACTTTAGAAAGTAATTCTACACATTAATTCCTGTCAACAGTAAAGAATCATAAGTATTTTTGTTTTCATTACACAAGAAACTCTACAGCTTGTCTTCTTTTCAAACTATTTCCTGTAACCTGTTCTGGTTTTGGATATCAAAGCACCAAACATCTGTTCCCTTGTTGATACCAGCCTTATATCCAGGGAGTCACATTTTTTTACATTGTCACTTTTAGATTTTCTCCCAGTATTGAATACCAGAGGAGCTCCTACCACAAGAAAGCCATGAGCCCTAGCTGGAGCCTCTGGGTTTAGCTGTAGTTTGAAGGATTATGGCACCTTTAGACAGAAAGTGGCACTACCTCTAGAGAGGGTCTTGGTGATTCAACCTCTGAATTTCCTGCAGTCTACGTCCCATCTTTCATTCTCCAGAGCACAAGAGACCTGTGACTGCCTTCCTTACACCTCAATTAACAAACTCAGAGTCCAGAGGCTGATGAACAGATGTTGTCTCTTCTCACCACGTGACCTCTGAAACCCACCCTGAGAAATATCACTTTGTTCCTCAGGAGAAAGGCGTTCTCCCTGCTTGTCCTGGGCTGTTCAAAATATGCCAACAAGGAGGGAAGGGTTTCTTCTCCCTTTTTCTCTTGGAGTTATGCAAAGACTGGAAGCATTTATGGTCATAGTTTCCCAATGATCCTTCCCACTTCACTTTCCCCCAGAGATCTCTTTGTCCACTACTTGTCTTATGTAAAATGAGTAAGAAGGGCTGTCTGTGCCTGATTCATTCTTTAAAGTATCTGCCACAGCAGTATAATAAATAACCATAAACTTTGTGTCCTTAGGAAGAGAAATCAATCCACAGAGGCAACTTTTAGATATTTCTAGAAAAAGAATCCAAGGAGGAGGAAGATTAAGTGGAGAAGTGAAGAACTTGGCTGTCACCTTGCCTCATGTTTGTTAATTGAACACAACTGTAAGAAGAGGCAGCATTCAGCTTCAGGGTTCTTTCTGTGTGGAAAGCCAAGGTGAATTCCCTGATTCACTACAAAAGCTCTCTTCTTTCAGTTGGATTATTGATTTCTTTGAAAATTTTAAGCATCTCTTTCTAGCTTCTGCTTTTTTTCTTTCCAGACTCTGCCTGCCCTCCTCTGGTCTTTCCATACCTTCACAGGCAAAGAATTGAAATGCTGAAATACCTGAAAATATTATAAGAAGAAAGAGAAAAGGTGTGAATAAAATGAAACTGGTTAAGGTAGCTATGCTGTATATGATGCCTGCCTTTATCTTGGTATAAGAAATGTGAGAAGTTTCTACTAAATTTATGATCACTGGCCTTAGTCCAGGCAGACTTTTTTCTCACACCTTGTTCAGGCACCTCAAAAGTCTCATGATGAATGACTGTGTCTGTGTGGGCAAAAGGTTTCTTTCAGAAAAGAACAGTGAAGTGACCCACACTTCTTGAGTCACAGTAAAGTATCTACTAAAGTACATATCATCTTTAGATTGCCTTTTTCAATTTTAAGATGCATGTGAAAATTTAGGATTTGGAAGTTTGTAGAAAAATAGAAGTCAAACATGATTGTTAGGATGAAATCATGGGAGAGACTTGTTATTTAGTTGTGATGTTTTCTCCTTCTCCCCCAAGTTACAGATAATTTCAAAAATTCTGCTGGAAGTACACAGGGAAAATATCTTTTCAAGTTTGTCAATACATTTCTTAGTTTTTTGTTCCTGCTCTTCCTGACCATGTGATGTAGCTGGGCAGGGGTAGAGCAAGACAGAAAGGATGAAGACATCCACAACAATGGGGCAGTGCTGGAAAGTTTCTGTCTGACTTGTGATGACAAATGTTGTTTCAAAGAAATCAGTACCTGGAATGGACTGATACATACAAGGAAAAAGACAATATATCTTAGCTATTTCTGTTAGTCTTTCTTAAATTTTAAACACCTTTACTTAACTTATTCTTTGCATGCTATTCTAAAATATTCCCAAGGATCAGTGATGTTCAGGGAGTTTGTACTGAACAGTCAGAAATCTTTCGTGACTGATCTGATCTGACTCACTGTGTCCTCCTCATAAGTGCTATTCCCCAGAGATTCCCCCTTTTACAGGGAAAAATGTAAAAGCAGCACTTTGGAGACTATGCAGGAAGACTTTGCAAAGCAGTTAAGTACAGTGCAATGTGGCTGAAAACACAGCCCCCTTGATGCCACTACAAACCTATCATGGAGCTGTAGAGTGGTTTGTGTTGCAAAGGACCTCAAAGATCAGCTAGTTCCAACCATGAGCAGGGATACCTTCCAGTAGACAAGGTTGCTCAGAGCCCCATCCAACCTGGTCATAAACTTCTCTGGGCAACCTTTTCCAGTGCCTTGCCACTCTCACAGTAAGGAATTTCTTCCTAATATCTCATCTAACTTTACCCTCCATGCTATTTCAATTTAAAACTCTTACCCCTTGTTCTACTACCACACTCCCTGATAAAAATTCCCTTCCCACCTTTCCTGTAGGCCTCCTTCTAGTACTGGATGGCCACTATAAGATCTCTGGAACCTTCACTTCTCTAGTCTGAATGAGCCCATGTCTCTCAGCCTGTGCTCAAAGAGGTGCTCCAGCCCTCTCATCAACTTTATGGTCCTCCTCTGGACCCACTCAAGCAGGTTCATGATCTTCTTGAAATGTCACAGGACCCCTAGAAGTCCAACTTGATACTTAATGATGAAACTGTGTAAAGAAATTAAATAAAATCCTAAGTCTTCGGTAGCTGTAATACATTTCATCCCTAACTGGTATACAGACACCTCAAAACAAGGTATTTTCTCCAACTGAGTCCTTCTCTGAAGAGCAAGTTTAATAAAATTATATCATGTTGCAGCAAAAGTTCCAGCTTTTCTAGTACCTGAAGTTTTCTTAAAACATCCTTTAGAATCTTTCCAGACCAAAATAATTTGTCTTAAACCCTTCAACGTATTACTCAGTTTCTCTCATTTAAAGTACTGTGAACTTCCTAATGAAGGCAATTTCTTTGCTTTTGGCTTTCACATTTATAGTTTCACAGTGATGTGGTCATAAATTAAACATCTACAAGTATTTCCAATGTTTTCTGATTAAACTTGGTTATTTTTAGCTGCATGTAAAGGTCTTCAAGCAGCTTAAGCCCTCTTCTAGATGCCATAAAAACTACAATGAATGCCAGTCTCTAACTAGATAGTTTTTAATTTGAGGCATATTCTGTTGGTGATAAGCATGAGTAAATTTCCCATTAGTTTGTGTGAATCACTAATTTATACTGTGACATCTTAATTTCACATCAATTAATTGTGATTATTGGTTTAAGGTATTCATGTGGCAAAAGGTTTTGAGAAAGATGAGTAATCAAACTGTTTTGAAAAGCAGCTGTTTTTTCACAGTTGACAGGAAGTTCTGCTTTTTGTGTGAAAGAGATTACAAAAATTTCTGTGATCGTACAGGAAGGAAAAAATCCCCAGTATTTTTAACTCACATCTATTGAACTGAGTGCTATATCAGTGAGATTCTGCAGTCTGTCTTCTCAATTCATTCACTAAAAATGATTTTCAAAAAGAAAAGAAATAGGCATTGAGGATGAGGGGGAAAATACAGAGGAAATTAGAAATAGTGGGTTTTCCTTGTGACAGTTAGTTATCAAAGGCCTCCATTGCTGAAATAAATGGCTACTTAGCAATTGTATCTTCTCTCTGTCAGCAAATAAGTGAGCAGGAAGAGTACAGTGTGCAGCTGATCAAACAGCAAAAGATTGTATAGGTGAAAACATACCTAAACTTGCTGCTAAGGGTAACTGAGACTTATTCCTTGCACACTCGTGCCTGGTACTGAAGACACTGAGAGTTACTATTGCATGAGACCTTGAGAACTGGGCTATAGAATCATGGAATCATGGAGTGGTTTGGGTTGGAAGGGACCTTAAAAATCGTCTTGTTCCAACCCCCTGTCATGAGCAGGGGCACTTTCCACTGGAAAAATCAGGAAACATTTTTATTGCAATGGACATGGACATTTGCATCAGTTTAAAGGGAGTTTTCAAAGTGCTTTCATTAGCTCTTAACAGTAATTTTTTACTTACCTCTCAAAGTACTCTCCTCTATGAAACTAGAAACTGCTCTAAGAATGAAACCAGCCCCTTTTTGATGTCACAAATGCCCAACTAGAGCAGACAGGGAACATCTGGATCATCTGCTTTACTAGTTGTGTGTACTCCACTTTCACCCTATTTTCCTTCTACCTAAAATTCACCCTATCTTTTCATTTCATCTTCCTACTTATTTCCTCCCTGAAGGCTCAGATTTGCATCCAGTGAAGCCAGTATGAATGTTATATGAGAAAATTTAAGCATTTAGACTGAGATTTAAAAAGGTACTTAAGCACATGCCTGGCTTAGTACACGAGAACCTTCTCGTTGAAAGCAGCAGCAAGATTGCTACTGGCCTAATTGGGAGCAAGAGTCATCTATGAACCATTAAGCAGCTGCTGAGTTCCACTGCAGCAGTGGCCATATTTCAATGATAGGCTGGGTGTGAGCTCTATGAACAGTTTATGATGTGCTTGGGATCCTTAAGAATGAAAGCACCTCTATGCCAACTGCACCGAGCTATGGAATTTACCAGTCTAGACAATGTATCTGTGGGTCCACAGCCACCAAGAAGCTTGTAAAAAGTAAAAAGGTATTTTGTAGAACAAATTGAAAACTATATCTGCCCAAATCTGTGGGTAATCAGTGAAAAATATTTCTCAAGGCTCTCCAGAAGAAATGGAAATCATTTTATATGTCTCTCTATCACATGCCAGAATTGGATTTTAAAGCACTTCCTGGTACACAGGCATGCATGAAGATTTTTGTATAGGATATTACACATACATCTCTTTAGTCTAGCAGGGCAAAATTAGGAATAATATTTCTGATCTCTGTGATCTGATGTTCCAGAAAGGAAACCATCAACAGAAGTTAACAATAAATACTTGGAAAAAATGCAAATGATTTGTTTTATAAATGCCAGAATATTGTCAAAGACTGATGAATTCATCCACAGATGCTGCTCTGTCTTGTTACTCCAATGTAATATTTGATATTCCTGTAGGAGGTGTTTGATATGTAGGTGAGTGTAATATAGTCTAGATAACATTGTGAAGTCTGTAGGGAGATGGTTATGACTTATGTGAGAGACAATAAATGTGATGATAAATAGGAAAAGATAATGCTTGTTTTTGTAGGTTGGTGTGATTGTCTTACTGCCCTTTATTACTTATGTCAATTTATGGCCCATTTAAAGCTGTGAGATCCACACTCTTCCATTTCCTTGATCTTCTACCCACTGTAAAGCATCATAATCCATGGGATGGCAGGGAAAGTATCTAGGCCCTAGCTCATAGCTCAGTGAAGAACTCTGTTGTGATTGCACTGCCTTTTACCTAGAGGAAACTGTGAATCTGTGGCAGTGCCAGTGGAGCATCCTGGTCCTGTTCCAGCTCAGGCTGTTCCAAGAGACAGGCTGAGACTCATCTCCCAAGCCCAGGCAATGTCAGTCTTACTCCAGCTGCACATATCCCATGCTCAGAGTACTCAATGGAAGGATGGTTTTAGGGATCCATTTAAAATGACTTTGGTGTAAATGCAGTATGGGCTAGTGGCCATTTAAACCCCACTCTGTGCCTTCCCCTGCAGTAGGCTCTGGGTTAAGTGATTTGGAAATTCTGTTGTAGTGTTATTGCTGCTGCTTATTCATAAACACCTAAAAAGTTGTAGACTAAACCAGTCACCCAACAGCCTCTGCCTTACTCATTGAAGACTGTTCATACAATGCACGCAAAAATGGTGTTAAAACTCTGAGAAAATAGGCTGCTGTGCATTTAGGGGATCACACAGGACAGGGTATCCATAAATAGGCTATTTTTCTTAGAAATTTAGCACTCTGTGGTTTTTTATCTAAGATCTGTATACCGTGTCAAGAAAGGAAAGCTTCTTCTTTTAAAGTTGTATTTGAGGTCTGCATGTCATTTATTTTAAATCAACACAGGAAAACAACTAAAAGAATTTCTAATTTAGGCTTTTCACGCTAAACTTTAAAATAATTCTTTCAGCCCTGCTTGGCAGCATAATTTGGCACCTGTGAATACCTCTTGCCACAATCTCTTTAAGATACCTTCCTGCTTGAGTCTATGGTTACAATAATTCCCACAACTGTGTAAGCAGCCTGAAGAGTTACTTTTCTTGAAGGGTTTCATATGAGATGAAACTTTCAAGAGTGCTAAAAGGCATGCAGAAGCAGCAATTTTAGAAGCATCACACAAGTGCTCAGGCAGACTCATTAGAAAGAAGAGATCTGTGTTATCTTGAAATGTAATGAAACTCTCCTTTTAAGGGTTACACTTTGACACTAATAGACAAAATTGCTCATTGGTCCCAGAGTTTGTATGTGGAAATTACTAAAGTGCTGCTTCCAGTTTGCAAGTGAGAGCTGGAGAAGAGCAGAAAGATTGCTGCCCTCAAAGGAGTGTATCACTTCTGCAGAATGGTTAGACCAAGGAAAGCCATCTGCAACCCCTGAATGTTTTGTTATTGGGAGCAGCAGCAGTCATCATCTGGGGGAGGCTGTGGCCTCAACTTTATAGCAGAGCACTGTCTGATATGGTCATTGACTTAAAATAAACACATAAAATATCATGTGCTTTAGAGTTTAGAAAGTGTTCAAGGATGTTTGCCAAAAATTTGGACAGAAAGACATTGTCTTAGTGCTTGTTGACTTTAAAAGGACGCACCTAATATTTGCTGACTGGGTAAAGAAAAGGCTAATATCTAAAGGTTCATTGACTTTACAACTTTCTAATTTAGAAGGGATAGGTGTTAAAGAAAGTATATTTGCATGTGGGGAAGGGAAGGCAAGGGACTATAAACTCAGAACAATTCCAGGTGTCTGGGCAAAGCGCAGGCAAAGTCTTAGAGAGATGCTGAAGAAAATACCTAAGCAGTTGAAATTCTCTGCTGTTTCAGGAATACCAGGAGAAATAATAGAACATCCTCCTGCATCCTCCCCATCACCTAAACTGCTTTGAGAAACGCATTTGCTCATTTCCCCATTTTCCCAATATACCACCTAGTTAATTCTCCCTATGGCCTCTGTTGATTAAGTCGAATTGTCACTCTTGGAGATTTGTTGTTTCTTTGGCTTGCCCTAAAATTCTCAAGCTGCCTCTGATCATTGTTGTTCAAGTTTTTAGGCAGAATATTTTACTTCTGCAGCACGTCATGTGTTCTTATTTTTAGCTTGTTTGGGCAATTCCTAAAGTACTTGTTTCTAGTTTAACTAGTTTCTTAATAGCTGCATCTGTTGGGTTGGGGCTCAGTTCAGGAAAAACAATGACTGGATTTTATTGTTTATGAATTCCCTAAGTGCATGGCTTTGCAAAGATAACTAGACAGAAAGTCACAGTTTTCAAACACTATTGCTAGATTACTTAGGCTCTATTCCAAAAATAATTAGGGACTTAGAAGACTGATTTTCTATGAAAATCAAGAATATGCAGGAGACCTTTGACTGGAGATCTCAGGCCTGGAAAATTAACATATGAATATTTGGAATTTTACTCCTGATTGTGATTCAGTAAAGGATATCTTGTAACCCACTCATTACAAGTAGTCCCATTAAACTCTGTTTACCTCACCATGAGTGAACTGGGTTATAACCTCAGTGGGGACACCAGCAGTGAGTAATTGAAATAGATGGACAGGATGTTGAAAGAGGCAATATTACAATTGTATATGACTATTATCTCAGGCTCTGCTTTTGTTCCTGTATCATCAGCCTGGTAAATATTATTGCTGTTTCAAGTAACTAGCAGAAGATAAATTGGCTTGGTGTGCTTAGTTACATTTTTCACTTATTATCACTTTGCTAATGTGTAGTTGTTTGGACTAAAATTGTTTAGTCTGCTTCAGGTTCTTTGTGGATGATTTTGTTTGTTTTTCTTTCTTTTTGGATTCTTTGAAAATGTGATGTAGAGAAGGTTTGTGGGGTATGAGGATGGAGACAATTCTTTTTTCTTCACCCTAGAAGCTTTTTGCTGGGAAGCCACTTTGAAGAGAGTCTTTGAAACAGGGAATAGAAATTGGCAAAGGATGGGCTTGCTATAGAGAGTCTTTTGCTGAATATGTAAAAACATGGCCAAATCATGTGTGTCTGAAAAGAATCACTTTCCACAAGCTGAGACCTTGTTTAAGATCAGGGGAACCAGTTCCCTGTCTTGACAGAACAGACCCCATCCTAATGGTGAACAAGGACACCCATCACCAGAGCTGCAAGGTGGGGCAAGTCTTCTTTAGAACTGGTCTTCCTTGTGTCTTGTTCCCTGGGAAGTGGTGGCTGTAGTCACTGAAAACTAGAAAAGATTGATTGTCTGCTCTGTCATAGTTCCTTCTGCTGATGCCACCACTTGGACTGTGTCCAGCTGAGCCAAGGGTATGAGCAGAGGTGAGAACAAACTGTTCAGTATTTCTGTCAGGGGCAATAGATGAATCTCAAATGTAGAAAGTCTCAAATGTGAAAATATTGTAACTGCATTGGAGATTCATCCAGAAATCAATCTACCTGCCAAAATCAGTGTCCACTTTGCATCAAAATTCCCATATTAATTTTTGCCACCATATTGAATTTTATATGCTACTCTCTTAAGAGTTAAAGAAGAAAATGGATGTTTCACTCTTCAGAACTTCAGGGAAAACCTGGTCTGCAGCATTTGCTTCTCTTAGCTGGAATTTTGCCAGCTCATCAAAGCTAATATCCCTCCTTCTACAAATAAATGCCAAGGGATCTTTAATTAGATAAAATGACCAGCAGTCAGGACCTTGATTTCTCACTTAATCTGAAAATAGCACAGTGTCCCTTAGCACACTGCTAGAACATTGGCACTGTACCAAGAGAGAGAATATAGTGCCATTTACTTAATCATACACTTCCTGCAGTGTCTCCTACATTTCTAGTTGAGTTCATCTCAACAGCTGTAGAAGGGCATTGTAATTTCTACAGCTTGTGGTAAGGGAATTCATGCTTTCCTTGGTAATTGTAGGGCTGTTTCAGATATTTGGATTTGTTCACTCAAACGTTAATACAGCAAACTCTAGTGGTCAGTATGGTGCAGTGGAAAGGAGTGAAAAAGGCATCCCCAGCCTATCCTCTGCTATGATTTATCCACAGGTGAAACTTGGACTCCGCCCCTTGTACTTGTTCTACACCGCAGGCTGCTGCTCTTAACACAACTCTTTAACACCTGCACCAACAGAGAATAAAGGCTGAGCAAGATGTTTGCAGGAGTCTCAGTGAGATGTTCCAAAAATCTCTGCAGACAGTCATAGGACCTCTGCATCAGCAACCTGTATGAGTGTGCCTGCAGCAATGCTCCATTCCCAGAGCTCCCAAAAATAGATGAGAAAGCTCTAATATTGTGGATTGGCTCACCCTTGTTTCAGGTGCTAAGTCAAAATTAACAGAATTGAACAACTTCAAAGTATGCTTTGATATATCTCTCATCTTCAGGTACTCATCCGTGGGTCACAATAACATAGCAAATGCTGGGATGAGCACTTCTTAAAACAGCTAATTGCTGTGTCCTGAAGGAAAGACATCCCAGAGCCAGTGAAGGCACTAGAATGGGTGCAGCAGGAAGCAGAATGTTGTGGTGGAATTGGACACAATGGGAACATGCTGCCAAGGGCCAACTTCCTGGCTTTGCACAAAGACTTGTGACCCATTTTAGCTGACATCTGTTTGGTTTTGATTTTAACTGGCAGTGTTAAAGTGAAAAAAAAAAAATTAAAAAATAGCTATAATGAAAGCTGAATATGCTGGTATAAATAAGTATAATCCTCTCTAAATCAACAGAGACTGGCCTAATTCAGACGTAGACTCTACACAGATGTCAAGTAGTTCTTTCCTTACCTATAACTCATCTCTTGGGGGAAACAACAATAGACTATCATGTCACTGTTAACTAGAGCCTGAGTGTGATGACTCCACAGCTGCCTTTTAGTTCCTTATGTTCCTGGGCTGGACAGTGTAAGACAAGTTCATTCCACGCAGGGCAGGGCATGGGGAGGGGGTGGGAGGTGGTACAGTTTCCTCCTATTCTGCTGCTTAGCAGCCTGTCCTGTTCTCACAGTGCAGTTCAGGGCCTGTTTTCCATGGCTTCTGACTTGCAGCACAGGTATGATCAACCACATATTTAAATTTCTTAATATTTTTGCTCCATACTTGAAAAATTTCTTCCCATGGAATCCTACTAGTACCAGTGAAGTTTTTCTAAGGATAGAAACCTCAAAGCACCACTGTGAGTAGAAAAGGAAAATATTTTTATGCCCAGTTTACAGACAGGGAAGTATAAGTCCTTAAATTACTTCCTCAGCGTCATTGTAAAACTAGGCTTACATTACATGAAGAATGAGTTAGAATGAGAGCACAGAGGTTTTCTGTTCCAGCTCTGTATTTATTTCCATATTTTTCTTTCAAGAGACTCTACATTATAATTAAATTAACAACAAATATGATTAAAGTAAGTGGTTCAGTTAGGGTTTTCTGGAACATTATATATAGAGATGTATAGAGATTGCTTTCAAGCAAGAGTGGACTTTTTCTTTCTCTTTCCTTTTTTTTTTTTTTTTCTTTCTTTCTGCAGTAAGCCTCCATTTCCTGCTTTCTTTGAAAAATTGTACTACAGTACTACAAATTATCAAGAGGTCACATATTCTAGCATCCAGCAGTAGCTGCCCAACTTGTAGTAAATGTTCTCTTTAAAGTAACATCTTGTGTGTTTCACTTCACACGTGGCCCCTGGATCTTATAGGTCATGCACAAATACAATGGTGGTCTTTCATGACCACAAGAGTTTCTAAATTGCTGTTTTGCATCCTCTCCATCTGTGTGACTTATTCTGGTCTCATAACTTTGCAAAGAATGACCCTGGCATATTCAGAATTCACACCCCTCTCCCCTCAAATGTGAAATTAATTGGTTCACAGCCCTTTGCGGGATTGCATGTAATTCAGTTTAGGGAGTTACTAATGCCCTTAGAGGTCTTTTACAAGCTAAATTGTTCTGATTCTGCATCTGCTCTAGGTCATACCAAGTGTCCATCTAGCCCATTGACCCCTTCTAGCAATGTCCATGCAAGGAACTATTGAGGAAAGTAAGAAAAGGGCAAATACACCAAGTCTCTGCAACCTCCCAGCTCCTAAGACAAGTGAGTATTGTATAATTTTCTGATGTGAGCTGCACTGCACCCAGAACCATAGGTATGGCAAAAGCAGATTATTAAGAAAGGACTGGAGGTAATTTAGATGAGTATAAAAACCAGGTTTTCAGTTCCTACTGGACATGGTTATGATTGATTGGATAAGAGTAAAAAATGGAATTCACAAAAGCTCAGGCCTTTCCTTTCCATGAGGTTTTGTGGCTACAGGAATTCATGGCTACAGGAATTGGAAGACCAGAATTACAAGAATAAAGAACACCTATGCAGATTGAGAACTGCATTTTTTTTACACAATATTAATATATGATTAAATCTAAATGTATTTATTCCCCCAGAAAGATTAAATGAAGATTTGTAATTTTTTAAAATTTCAAATTATTACTGTCAACGATGCACTTAAATGATAATTAAGTCACTGCAAACTCCTTTTGGTTCAAGGATTTCTAGCACCCAATATTCTGAGTGCTTATAACTATAAGCATTGATTATCTACATGCTACCTGAACACTGAAAAGTCCCACACAGGCCAGTGTTGATCCTGATGTCTGATCTGTAGCTGTTTTCAGGACTTTTAAAGATATGTCTGGTGACATTTACAAATGAGAAAGCACATGGACTACAGAAGATTAGTACACTGGTCTCTTGCTTTGAGCTTTGGTATCAAAAGAACTGAAAACTTTTTAAAAATGCAAGTGAAACCAAGTCTTACTTGGAACCTCAAAGCATCAAAGTTTGATCTATTTTTTGCCTCTTTTCTTCAAGATTTAGTGCTTCATACACAGGAAAAGTTTGCATGGTGTTACTGCAAATTCAAATCCAGTTATCAGATCAAACTGTACATTTACTATGCAAGTGTGATAATGACAAAATATGAAAAACCCATTTAGGGTTTTTCAAACCATGTTCTTGGTTTCCTATGTAGTATTGTACGTATTCACAGTGGGCCTGGCTTCCATTCACTCCAGCACAGAAATTGTCCATAGCACAAGATTGCTACAAGACCTCAAGTGAGATCAAGAAGTATACTTTCTGGAGAAAAAAATTATAAAAGCCATATATTACAGAGGTTCATGGCTGGTGAAACTCTAGTTATCTAGTTTTAAACCAAATAACACAAAAAATACATTCCCCATGTAATCTTATCAAAAATATAGCCACTGACTTCTTACAATTTTATCAGGAGATAAGATTATTAATCTAGAAATCTGATTTTTTTGTATTATTTAATTTCATTTACATCTCTCTACATAAAGGCAAGTATTTCAGAAGGGAAGTCCTCTATTTGAAAACTTTGAGTTGAGAGGAGCTGATTGTTTTGTGGTTAAGGTATGCTTATATATTTTTGCTTCTTTGTTCAGTACCAGTACTGTTCAAAAGTGTCCACTGTTTTTCTTTTGAATTTGATCAATATCAGTTTCTCTTAAAGTGACTCTACAAAGGGTTCTTTGGAGCCACGTTTTCTCCCTACAAGAAATTCCTGGTTGGAATTTCATTCTTTGTCCAGATAATTTTTCTATGTTCTTACTCAAACCAGTTTGTCACCACTCTCTTTCATCACAACACAAATTGCTTCTGTAGCATCATATCGACATCTGTTCTTTTTGTAGGAAGCAAAAAGATAATGACAAAGGCTTATCAACATCTCTTAAAACAAGAGGTATTCTCCTTGTTTCTTCCCTGTCTTTCTAACACAAATGGTCTTCTGAGTTGCTAGAACTCCCCATAATTGCTAAGCAGGTCACATTTACAATAACTCATAAGTGAAAAATTATACTTAGTGGCTTGAGTTTTCAGATCCAATCTTCTTTCCATGGACAATTGTAATAAGTGGCATGGACTGCAATTTTCTTCTCTTTGTTTTGGAGGGAATAGTGCTCACTTTTCAATCTTCAGTTGTTCATTCTTATTCAAAAGGTGGTTGCAGCAGCCCTTAAATAGAATACCAGCATAAACAGGTCCCTTGGGTCATCACAATCTACAATATTGTAGATGTATAGCCAAAGACCTACTAATGGTTTAATTCCTACTAAAGGAGGAAGAGAGAATTTTGGAAGCCTAAACTTACAACTCACTTTCACACCAGTGGGATAATACTCTCTTTGAGAGCCAAAATTATAGAAATCTTTAAAGTTTAGATTTATTTTGTATGGTAGTTTCCTAGCTAGATCAGACATTTAAATCCTTTTTCAAATGTTCCACCTTTCTCCTCTCACATATTGGCCAGACAAAGCCTTATGAAACAATTCTGAGTTCACAAACTGATCAAAGAAGCTGACACTGATTTTTTTGTAAAAACAGTTTGCCTGTGAAATGCCAAACTGGCTACAATTTCAGTGTAGCTTGAATAGTTTTGCTTGTTTAGGGAATAGAAGTTGAATTTTATATTTGACCTTCAATGAATTCCAGGTGAATATTTTACAGTTTTGATGAATATTGAACATTTTTGCTAGCAATAGTGCCTGAAAGGTATTCATTTATAACTCCATACAATGCTGGCTCTTTACAGCATATGAGTTTTATGAATGCCAGAATAGACTCAGTGTGATCTTTAACATCTCTGATGTATGATGTGGAATAATAGCATGATGCTGAGTAATCTGATTGACAACCTGAGACAGTCTATCTAGTACATGTATTTTTTTCTTTAACATCATCTTGGGCTCAATCTGCCTCAATTCGTCGTGAGGGAGTTCTGCATTGCAGATTAAATAAGCTTGGTTAAAATCAAGTGAGTAAAATTTTGTCATTAAAATGGAGGACTACATTGTTAACACATAGGAAAAATGTGCATGGGTTTTAGGGAACTGTTTTGGTTCAAACTCCACAATAAAACTTGTGCATTGGAAATAAGTGATTTGATTTTCAGAACTGAGGTGTTTTGCTTACTTAATTTAAACAAAATTTTGATAATAATAAACTTAGTAGTATCAAGCTGTTTCAAACTGCAGTGAAACAAAATATTCTGCATTGAGCTAATTTAACATGAACTGAATTTTTTTTTACAAAGTTATTCTTTGTAATTCTTTTTCATGATGATTCAAACCAAAATTGTCAGAAATTTTCAAAACAAAAATTAAACAAATCCTGAACTATCCCCTCAGTTGTGACATTGAAAAAAAACTACTGTGAACCAAACATCACAGAGGTTTATGTCAGGTTGCTGCAAGAAAAATAGATTTCATGTACAATGCATAGTAGTACATGGATATTTGTGAGCAAGGAAACAGTTAACTCACCAAATGCAACTGCTTAATGAGGTTTTACATTGTCATAGTATTTATGACATGAACTGATTTTGTTTACAGATTATTTAAGAATACTTTTCAGTATGTTTAAATTTATTCACTTTTTTTTTTTTTTGGAAGAAAAATATGTTATGTTATGTTACATATTCCTTATGTTACAGATTCCAAAACAAAGGAATTAGATCTATGAAATGGACTAATGTGCAATATTTTAAGACTGAATATGGACCTTCTGTTTTATTGCACATCTTCTGCATATAGGGTGCTATGTCACAACCCTTATAAGAACATTTCTTCTTCTTGTTTTGAGGTCAAGAATAGCAGCACCCAAAATATAGATGATTAATCCCAGCACAGTCACCCAGAACACCTCAGCCAGTTGCTTATGTTCACTAGACAGTTAATGTAGAGAAAGGATTGACCCTGGAAGACAGGGCTGAATGTCTAGAAGTGTAGACAGGGAGCTGCTCAGAGTCACCAACAGCAAATGGCCAGGAGTGTGTCCCCACTGCCTTTCCCTGTGACTCAGCACTCACCACTCAGCCCCAGCAGCCCCTGCACCTTCTTCTGAGCCTGAAATACCTTCACAGCAACATCCCCACCGTGTAAATGTGATGTGACACCAGTGTCCACTTCTCTCATGGTAGCCCAGCAACCACTAAAAGTTGGAGAACTTTTGTGTGCAGACGTGTTGATATGTAACTTCAACACCCTTCACCATTAGGCTGCTGAATATTTGGCAGAATCAGAAGATGCAGAATTACCTTTCACATCTCTTGTTGAGATTCAGTACTCAGATATTCATAGACAAAATTTGAAGGAAATAAGAATTTGGCAGGGGCAGGGAAGGATTATACATTCAACACCTGTTTGATAAAAGACAGATACTATGGGTGGGAGAGGATATTCTTGTGTCTGAAACTGTTGCCAGAAAATCTTGGTCCGGTGGAGTAAGGTTAACTCCTTGCAATGGTGAGAGATATAGGATGGGAGGATTCAAAATCAAAATGAGGCTAGAGAATGGAAATTAAAGACAAGACTAGAATAATTCAAACTGGAAGGAAAATACATGGCCATGTAGTCCAACTACCTAGCCACTTCAAGAATGACTAGGAGATAAAACATTATTAACTACATTGTCCAAATGCCTCTTAAACACTGGCAGGCTTGGGCCATCACTCACATCTCTAGGAACCCTGTTACAGTGTTAGATCACCCTCTCAGTAAAGATGTCTTGACCCCAGGCAGAGCTCAGCACTTCCCTCTCCCCCTCCCCTCCTCAGGAAGCTGTTACAGAGGTCACGCCTCAGCCTCCTCCTCTCCAAACCAGACAAGCCCAGAGCCCACAGCTGCTCCTCACAGGTTATGACATCCAGCCCTCTCACTGGCTTTGTCATCCCTCTTGGGATGGATTCAAGGACTTTCACATCCTTCTTCAGTGGTGAGTCCCAGCCTTGCCCCCAAGACTGAGAAAAGTGGGATAATCTCTTTCTCCTGGCTGGTCCTGCTGCGTTTGGTGCACCCCAGGATGGGGTTAGGGCTCCCTGCTGGCTCTTGGAGAGCTGCTGCCCAACCAGCACCCTCAGATCCCTTTCTGCAGGGCTGATCTCCAGCCACTGCTCTCCCAATTCATACTTGTGCCCACTGTTGCTGCATCCCAGATGCAGAATATGGCATTTGATCTTGTTGAATTTGATCCCATTAATCATTGTTCAATGCTCAAACCTCCAGATCACCCTCTGCAAGAGGCACCACCTCCCAGTTTAGTATCACCAGATAGCTTGCTAGTGGTGCATTCAATTTCCCCTTTGGGTTTTCTACTCCCACTTCTTGCACTGAAGAATGTAGCCCTTTGTTATACCTTAGCCTGTTGTGATCAGTGGAATAATACTGATTTATATGCAGGAGAGGAATTGTTAATATCAACCATGTAATGGTTCATGTAATATCTGGGACAATTTACTAATCATTTACTAAATGAAAGTAGACTACAGCTAGATTGACTTGGGACATATCTGTACCCTCTTATTTCAGGTAAATAAGTTTTAGGATCTAGTTTGCTGGACCTGTGACATCTTGGAGAAACATCAGTGTCTTAATTTTAGCTCAACAGTGCCTTCCATTTGGAAGAATCCTACAGTTCATTTGCCCTGAATACAGATAAATTCTCTTCCTTCTTTCTGTACATTTGGTGAGGATTTAAGACAGGATTTTTTCCCCTCCATTACAGTTTTTCCATAGCTACTTTGCACATAATGGTGTTTTGATCTGAGAAAACAAAGATTTAAGAAGAGACATGAGAGGAACATGCCAGTGAGACCATTAACTTCTTTTGAGCTAGGAAACAGTTTCTTTTCTCAGGATCTTCAAAACAAACAGAAGGTCAATCCCCTGAAAAAGGTGACATAATAAAATTCAGATCTGTCCCCTTTCCCCAATATAAATGATACAGAATAGCAATCCAGATCTTAATATGGGCAAAAAGGGCCCCCCACACAGGAAATGCATGTTTCAGTTGCTCTGTTCAGACACTTTAACAAACAAAGATGCTCAAATTCTGAACTGATGAGTTTCTTTGGCAGTGATTATCCCACAACAGTATTTCATTAAGCAGTATGGGGGATTTCCTCTTTACTTCCACTCCAGGCTTACTCACAGATACCACAGATGCAGATCTCTCAAATGAGAGCCTTTTTTTCCCTTCCTAAACCTCCAAGAATTTAAAGATTCCTTTTAGAATAATAAATTTCCCTTTTATTGTGACTCACACTTATTCAGTCCAATCCAGCCTGTGCAAACACACATGCAGCTTTAAATTAGCATTTGTTAACAAGCTGGGTTTCTTTGGCTGTTTGCTGAGACTTGGCAGTTCAGTTCTTTGAGGAAAAAAGAAAGAGAGATTCACGTCTATTTATGGCTTGATTTTCAGACATGCTGAGTACCTCCTGTGGACTTTGAGAGCTGTTCCTCTGGAAATCAGGTCACTGATGTGATGCTGGAAGGAGAAAGCACAAGGAAAAAGAAGGGCTCTGATTTTCAAACACAAATGTTTATATGGTTTGGGGAAGAGAATAAAATTAATAAATAAACCTGTTTTAAAATGTCTTGTTTGGAACTATGACTGAGCTCCATATTTCAGACTGAGCTCCCAGCTGAAAAATGCCTGTGTGCACAAAAGCACTTTGTAGCATAAGCAGAGTATCTCTTGCTTCTCTCCCCAGCCAACCTGCTAGTAAATCACTGAAAGCTTTCCCAGTGCAAGTCCAGCACTGGCTGGAGAGGTTCTTGCTCTCCTGCTTATCTTGGGGGCCTGTCACTGCCTCCAGCCAGGGGTTCCTGTCCTCTCAGCACAGTATGGAGCAGTTGCTCAATGGAAGCAATCACTAAGTTATTCAGTCTGACTAGACCAGCTAATACATTTTAAAAAGTAGGTCCTTCACTAAATGCAGTAGGGAGTGCACATGTGACCTGCTCAGCTGTGGGATCTGACCAGGGTGATGTTCTTCACCAGAAGCAATATCTTGTCTTAGTTTTTTAAAAAGGCTCTTTTTAATCCAGTTGTTTTTTTTTCTCTGTGGCACCCAACATTAAATCATGGTGGCACAGAAAGTAGTTGTTATAAATCCAAACTACTTAAAGAATTTTAAAATGGAATGTTTTCCAAAACTTATGATAATCAGTTTATAAAGTAAACCTAAAATTTAGGTCACATGTATAGTATATATAATTACATTGCAACAATGCACTGGTCCATTTCATGTTAAGCATTAAAAAAGTTCTATGTACATTGCAGACTTTAATTCCCTCACCATCTGCTAAGGTAGTGTTAAAGGCGGGATTTCCAAAGGTACTTAAGTGCCTAAAGTGAGTATTTCTCATTTTTAAGGACATTATAGTTTTAGGTAAGTTGTTCTGTCTAAAAGACTGCAATTAAAAAAAATTAATAAGCAAATGTAAACCAACCAACATTTTTTGGATATATAGCATTTTTTAGCTTTTTTTATATTTGGAAGGTATTAATAAAACTGCGGTGGTTTTATAAATTTTCAGTGCAATTTAGTGTAGGCATATTCCTGCAAAATATGCACAGTGATTTTTATTCTTTATTAACTCTCAGATACCCCTCAGTGTTAATGAGAATCAAGTATTCAGACCCCTCCAACACCTCTAAATTCTGCAGTAAATATTTAAACTCTGTGACTGCTTCTGTAGGTCAAGTTCCTTTACTTGGAATTAGAACAATTGCTACCAAGGAAAAATATTGTGGGGAAAAAAAAAGAGTGAGTAAATTTGTTGATTTGGGTCTCCCTGCAGGACAGAACAAGTCTAGTAATTTTATTACCAATTCCTATTGGCAATACCTTGTGAATTGTTTTTTATTTATCAAAAGAAAACGCANTTTTTTTTTTTTTTTGTCTGCAAATACTCAATATTTAGGATTGGGAATAAAAGCCTAAGTGGGTAAAACTGCTGTAAAACTGCTTCTGAGTGTTTGACCTGCATCCTAATCCTGCCAGGTGGGTTTGAAACAATTCCATTAAATAAGGGGTGAGTGGAAGAGTAACCCTTACATTTCTATCACCTGCCATATAACATCTTCCATAGCTTTTTTAATCTACAATAATACAAACAGTGTAGAGATGTCTTGTGGAAGTTGCTTGCAAAGCTCTTTAAACAACATTATTAGAACTAGAAAACCTGTTCATGACAAAAGAGGAGTGAGATAAGACAAACATTGTCACGTTGAAAAGCAATTTATATTGCAAGATTAAATAATCCACCTGAAATGTTCAAAAGCAACAAATTTCAAAACAGAAATTTCAGTAATTTTAAGCTGAACTGGATGTACAACTCTACAAATACAATCTCTGTATACAGGAAACTTAAAAGATTGTTCAAACCTGTTCTCTTTCTTTTGTGCAAGAGCTTCCACTCAGTAGGTTGGCCTAGTCCCTGCCCAAAGAGCTCTCTCACAGTACACAGCTGTGCAGAGATCAGAGAAGGGCAACAGCAACAGGGATTTACTGGGCATGATATCTTACAGATGTAGGAGTCCAAACAAGAAGTCAAATAAAAATAATTGGGGGAAAATAAGTATTGTTTATGTTTGATAAGACACCAGTATTTTGATCTTTAGGTAATAAATCAGATCTTTAGCTACTGACACATTTTAAACCATAAGTCACTTACATCTGTTTATTGGCTAAAATGGTTTCGAGCCAAAGCCTGCATTTCTTCTGGCTTCTGTCATTGTTTCTTTCCAGGAAGACTTTTGGCTGACTGGGTGACTGATTGGTAGAATGAAAATGCAAGATGCATGTAATGACAGGGTTAGGAGGGCTGGGTTTTCCTCCTGGTTTTACTCTGAGAGTCCATGTGATTTTGAACAACTCAGTGCAGCTTCCATGGCTTTGTTTCTCTTGAAGATGAAATTCCAGATGTTCTTCTTGAAATAATTCCAGGCATACAACACCTGGAAATACTGAATTTCCAAGCAAATTCCACTTTGTTATTCAGTTTCAGACAAAACTCCAGACAAAGCCAAAAACCACTCTCAGCCCAGTCTATACTGTATAACTAGAAAACAGTTTGATTCCACTTTATTTCTCAATGCGAAGAAAATCATAATTCCTAGAAATATTGTTCTCATATAGTATTTAGAAATATGGCCAAATAAAGAACATAATTCAAACATGAGGACTGGAAGATGGCCTGAGATTATTTAAAACAACATCATGTCTCAAAGTTTGAAGTCTCTGTCCAGGCCTAAAAAAGGCTGCTAAAATTATGATCTCTTTCCAAAAGATCTAGCATTTTGTCACACTTCTTGAAGTCTTTTCTGCTTGTGAAATCATTTGTTGTTGATGATTTTTTTTATTATTAAATGTTGAAAGCCACAAGAAAGAACTCATGTCAGGTTCAAGAGGCTGGATGTTATCACACGGAAGGGAGGATTCTCCTTTATATGGTATATGCTTTTAATATTTCTCCACCTCTCAGGACCTGTTTCTGGCCTACTTGAATTTTGTTCTTCTTTCTCCAGCAGTGATGGTGCCTGCATCTTAATACTTGTGACTGTCACATTATCACTGCTGTGCTCAAATGAACTCTCAAACATCTTTATATATCTGCTCTGGAAAATTCTGACCTACCAAAACATATGCAAGAAATCAATCAATCCAAACATGATATTATACTTGCTTTCTTCAGATGAAATCTAATTTTGTGCTGTTTCTTTTTCTAGTCCCTGCTCATTGCAGAGGAGTTGGATTAGGTGATCTTTAAAAATCCCTTCCAACCCAAATTATTGTATGATTCTATTACTCTGGGGAGTTAAAAATAGTATGGTATTTTTCCAGGCATAATATCTTTAGTTTGTAGACAAACCTTCAGCAAACCTTTCTGCCTCACCCTGAGCAGTGAAACATGGTGTTAAGCACCATAGTTTGGGCAGGTGCTCGAAGTACAATTAAAGAGTTCTTCCTGAATCCTTCCAGGGTGGTGCTCCCAAGTCAGCTCAGGAAAACCCCATCATTTCTCTGGACGGCCTCAGTGCCCAACCCAGCTTGGCAGAGCTCAGTTACCAGTCATGGCAAGCAGTGCTCATCATTACAGATGTTTATGCTTTTTCTCCACACATCCTGACCATGAGTGAAATGATTAACCTTGTAGTTATTTGCATTGAGATCCTCAGAGTTCACTTAATGCTCACTGAAAAGCACGGAGATCGTTCCAATTTATATTATTCTCTGAATACTCAGGCAGACTCTTTTGTACCAATTACAATCTCTTCAGCTAGAAGTTTATTCTAAAAGACCCTGGGACAGAATAGTATTACTGAGACAAAAACCTAAGTAATTTGTGCAGGTCTAGACATAGGAAAGAAAATTGTGATTAAAACCAAAACAAGTCCCAAAACTTTTAAATGCAGCAAGAGCTTAAAATAGGAATTAGAGAAAGAAAGGAAATCTATGAATCCTAAAATTAGAACAGGAAGTTTTGAAGATTCTCTCTCTCTCTCTCGGGTGGTTTTTTTTTTTTTGGTGTTTTTTTCGTTGTTTTGTTTTTGTTTGTTTGTTTGTTGGTTTTTTTGTTTGTTTGTTTGTTTGTTTTTGTTGGGGTTTTTTTGTAATTATAGATCAAAAAAATATGATTTACCTTTCTGCTAGAAGGTAACAAACAGAACCATTTATACACTCATTTATTCTGGTTTTGTCCTGTTTCTTACTAATTTTTCAGTGCAGATCCTGCCCCTGAATGGGTCCCACAGTTTGAACTACTTACCTGCAGGTGGTAAAATATTTACTGCTTTGAGATACTGAGTGATATTGCCCGCTCTCTCCACCCACGTGTCTATGGGTTCTGAAAACCAGTCAGCCAACAAGCCAGGTTTGTTTGTATGTTTCCAGTCTCCTCACCCCCACAGCACTCTACAAAAAAAGGAAGGGTGGACTGACCTTCTTGAAGTGAGCAGTGATGTAATGGTGCTTGTTAATAGAGTCTCAGGGGTATCACAATTGCAGGACTTTCCATTTGAGTTCCTTTTCTGGGTCTTCTCCAAGAAACAAATCCAAATGTAATCACCTCATGTGCTGCAATGGAAGCAGTCCTGAGTATCACTCCAGTGTTTCAAATCAGGCAGGCCGAGAAAATTAGCAAAATCATGCAATATGTTTTAATAGTGATTTCTAGTATTTTTCTACATCTTCCACTGTCTTGCAAGAGTTCCTGATGCTTTTAAAAAAACACTGAGTTGTTGTAGAGGACAAGGGAAAACATGTGCATAAAATTTTGCAAAATAAAAGGAGAGAAATGCTAGAAATGACAGATTTTATGAGGTTCCACCACTATGTTCCAGTTTCCTGTTACTGCAGGCTGTAAGAACTCATATAATCCCCTTCTCAAATTGAGCAAACTCCACCCTCAATCTCCTTTGATTACTTTGTTCTTATTTTGGAAAACTGTTCAAGAACCTCACTCCTGTGAATAGTGGAAACTTTATTGTTACTGACCTGTTCAAGAACAGATTCATTTTTTGTCTCTGTCATTTTCAACTGATTTCCCATATTTTACTAAAACAGTTCATTGTCTTCATGTAATCTCCCTTTTGGTTTTTTTAATATTTTTCACCTTTTTAGTGTTCTCGTTCATGTTGTTTCCAGACTTCATGTCATTAGCAAATTTTACTAGTCCCTTACTATTATATTTTTGTCATGGTTTCTGATAAAAATACTTAGTAAGATGTATTTCAAACCTATTTTTAAAGAAACTCCCAATTTAACACAATTCATGGGTTTAGAGTTTTCAAATATCTCCTTACTGGATTTAGGATTCATTTATTAATTTATATATTTTATAGTTTAATTTATAGCTTCCTATGTGGCAATTTTTAATCTTGAAAGCCAAATAAGCTTAATCTACCAAAATTTCTTAATCTAAAAATCATTCCTTGTTAAAAGGTATGGAGCTATTCTGATTTAATCTGTCTTTGGTAGATTCAATTGACATCTCTTACATAATTTTAAATATTTATTCTACAACACTGCATAGTTAAGAACAAACTAACTTTAAAAATATTCTCTTACTCATTTGATGTTTTCTCACAAAATTGCTCTCAGGAGAAGAACTTTAAAGAAGAAAAGTGGTGTTTCTCAGGGATGTTTATCAGCTGGTAATAGAACGGATAGAGGGCCTCATCTACAGTGTGTGTAAATCAGCTGGAATCTGTCCACTGACTTAATAATCTGCATGTCTTATAGTAGTCTAGAAAATCACGACTTCCTTTTAAATTTTGTTATCAGAAAAAACATTGTGGTCCAGCTCCTGAGACATATAAGGAATGCACACAGAATTACAAGACAGTTTTTTTTGGTTTTTTTTTTTTTTTTTTGCTGGCTATTTAATAACTACTTTTCCCATCATTAGTTCTAAAATTTTCAATATTATTAAGGAACACATTACACTCATATGTTGATAAACCATCTAGTCTAAGCAAATTTCCATCTTTAAGTTTCAAGACTTTAATTTCAGAAAATATTGCTCCCGGACTGTATAAATCAAGAACAAAACAAGTACTGTGGGATTATGACCAAATTCTTATGGAGCAGTCACAGCAATAACAACACTTGTTAACAAAAGATAGCAATATATTATTAAAGAAACATTCAGTAGCTAATGCAATTATTTGAGCTCAGATATCATATCATTGACTCATAAAAACACTGTCTTTTGGTCATATTTAGAGCATTTAGGTATACCCATAAGCAGTGCTTAGAACAGGCAAGATTCCTTTAAGGGTGGTGTTAGGAATTTTGTGTTGTTCCCTCAGGTAGTTAACACATGGCATTACAACAGTCCATAGTCAAATTCCCTGGATCCTCAGCACAATGAATGAGTACACATTTGAAATCATGTCAAATTCACCACATCATTCTAGTTACAGAATCAAGATATAACACAGATCTTAGCTTTCCATGCTGAGAAGAGGTGAATGGAAATCAGGCACCAGTTCTTTAGGGAAGTACAAGCTCTTACTCTCTGGTGTGTTCATTACCCCTGTGTTAATTAACTTTTGTTTTTCCAGCTCCTTTATTCTTTAAATGGCAATACAGGATCTTTTTCCCAGCTACTGGAAAGTTCACACTCTTGGAGAAGTACCCTGACATCAGTAAAATAGGTGAGACACATCTGAGCTTGGACAGCAGCAAACCCCAGGAGGGAAGTGTAATTCCTCTTTATTATAAATTGGCAACTGCTTGCTTGGTTTAACCCTCATGTCTCTATTTTTTTACCTTGGCATGGTTTCCAGCAGGATTTCCTGCTGGTCCATCTGCTAGATCCCGGAATTCAACAACGAGGTCATTTAGGTCCTCCTCTTTCACAGTCTGCCAAGACCTCACTGTCTAGGTTCACCTGATATAAACTTTGCCTTCAGGATACAATCTATTTTTTTAGAGCTTTAAATATTTCAGTGACCACTTTTAAGAAGTGCTGAATAGAACAAGGCAGATTTTTGGGGAATGAAGAGGCAAATGAAATGCAGATAATTGTTCTGAAGTCCTAGATGTTTCCTTCCTTCCTTCCTCAGATCTGACTATGAAGCAACAAGTGAAGAGCCAGCTTGTTAATTTTCATTACACTGACCACATTTTTTTATTTTCACCAAGGAGGGAAGGGTCAAAAAAGGGGTTAAAGAACAAAGTCATCCATCTAGGGATGATATAATCATGTGTTGAAATGTTTTTGACAGACCTTTCAGTAATTATGGGACTCAAGAGGGATTTGCACTCCATACCCTGTAAAACTGGGAAGAGGAGTAAATCCAAAGTAACAGGAGATGGTGGTGTCATGATTAAGCCAGGCGAAATATTCTGGTTTGGACTAAACAACATTCAACAGAAAAATACATTTTTCTGTTGGATTGTCAATCACCCTCTAAAATCCATTTTCTGTGTAACTACACTCTCCCATACTGATTTATACATTGCCAGGTTATTTTTATCTAAAATGCGGGGAAAAAGTCCTCTGGAAAATATCAGGAGAGGGATGATGGAAGAAAGATTTTACTTTTGTACTTTGACACAACATTTCTAAACTGCAGTGCCCTCAAGCTTGGTTACAGAAATACAACCCTCAGTCAAATAAAAATAAATACTGTGTATAGAAAGAAATTTAAGAAAAATTTAATGGATAGATCACAAGTCTGAAATCACATTTTACATTTCTTTCCAGCAGACAATATTTTACAAGTGTTTGCTTTTTAATGTTTGATCTCCATGTAAGCTTTGCTTTCATTTTTTCACTAAATTTGTATCTCTACCACCTCATGCGATAAAAGGGTGGAAATCATACGACCCTGCTTTTAAATTTACCCATAAGGCNAGTTAGCTAGTATTGCACTGTCAGATTCTTAATGCAAATCAGTCAAACCTTTACAGTCTGACCACTTGAGCTCAGTCTGTTTCTTATTGGAGTTATCTCTTTGATTGATTTACTTCACAAGCTGAAAAGCTGTATGGATTAAATATTGTGCTTCTGAGAAGAGAGGGATTCCACTGTGGAAGTGTCTGACACCCTCAAAGCTGCGTCTAAACTGATCTGTGAGGTACCAGCCTTTATAGTTTGGCTGTGAACTCCACCACACCCAAATCCCTGCTTACCTCTCACTCTATGTGACTTCAGGACCTTGGCTGCATTCATCTGACTGTCACAGATCCTTTGGCAATCCAGTCCCACTACCAAACAGATCAAGGGCCACAATGAGCACAATAAGTCTTTTTTTCAGTCCCACCATTCCCATTGTTCCAGGAAACTCCCTCCCCTGGCAGTAAGAGTCTTGCAGCCAGTTTCCAGCCTTGAGTCATGCATGGTAGGTTTTCACTCATTCAGCCTTGTGCTGACATGTTTCTAAAGCTTTAATAATCGATTCCCTTCATGGAATATACCCTGATGCATAAAGAGTCAGAAACTACATCCCTTCTCAGCATTAATTTTGACATATTAAGCAAGCCAACACTTCCAGACTCCTATTACAAGTGAAACTCTGTCTTCCTCTCAATAATGGCTTCCATGAACATGTCCTGTATTTCTGTCAAAAAAACCCTCTGGATTTATATATGAGTCCAGGATTTCTGTCTCACTTAAATCCACTGTGTATTAACTCCATTCAAACTGGGTCCAAAAATATTAAGTCTTTCAGCAGGACAGGCTGAGCTCAGTTTTATATCTACTTGGTACAGCACTTCTCAGAAATGTTACCCCTGAATATTGTGGTTCTGGAGATGTCAGACTTACTGCTCAGATATTAAATATGTGATATGCATGTGCGCAGCAAGCCTGAAGAGATGCAAAACATTAAATTTAGTCCATCCATATTTTTTCACTGCACTTGAGAATATTTGGGAAATTTGGGGAGGAGCAATTATCCCTGCCTTAGTAGCATCCTTTACCTGTTTCCAATGGGAATGAGCAGAGGTGATAGTGACTGAACACATTAACTCTATGCACTATACCTGCAGCATCTCAACTAATTACAGTTTTAATTTATCTTTTACTCGGTCAAATCTCAGAGATGTCACAGAGTTATTTGTCTTGCCAGTATAGATATATATGGTACCTGAACCACTTTTGAATTTATGTTTTAAATAGCCATTTTGTTCAAATGGGGCAAAATTCTCAGAAGATGAAAATTTGAGCTAATACCATAGTGCATTTACAAAAATATGGCATGTATTTTTCATTATGTGGGTGAAAAAGAGGCAAGTGGCACTAGCTTTTCGAAAGTCTTGTTTGTAATATCTCTGCATTTGTTGGCTGGATGATTTTACAGAAGCAAATTTTACCAGATCAAATGGAAAGAGATTTTTTTTAGTACAGACACAGTGACTGCTTTGACTTTCAAAAGCACTCTGCAGTGGTCAGAAACAAATCAAAGTAAGAAAAAACCTTTTTGGAGAGTTCAATTTGAGATTTAGTAGATGAGAAAGGGTGGAAAGGTGGGTCACACAGGATACGACTCACACCCAGAAGCTCTTGTTCAAGCATGTGTAGCTTTTGGTGAGCCAACTACAACAGTTTTGGTTTTAAAGGTTACTGATACTATGATTTACTGCAAAAGAGCATTATTGGTATAGTAGGCAGAGAAATGCCTCACTCCATCCAGCTAAGCTGTGCTTAAGTCACTGTAGCCTTAAGCACCCTTGAATCATTTCAGTAAACACGGTTTTAATATATATAAGGATTGGATGGCAGTAAATCAGTTCCAGAGCTGGAAAATAACCCGGGACTACTGGCCCTGAAATCTACGCTCTAATTAATGTAAACATTTCCTCTCTTATCCAGCAGTTAGGATTGCAAGTGATACAAAAAGAAAGTGAAGAGTTTGTGCATAATATTTTACTAACCTGCATCTTGTAAACATTAGCTACAATTGGACTTTTAGTATAAATTCCAGATTTCAGTATAAATTCCAGAGCAGTGTTCTCAGTCAGATACTTTTCTGATTCATTGGTGTTTTTTGGGTTTTCCTGGCTTTGTATTAAGGGAATTACATCTCACTGAGCTGCATAACAAGGATTGAGAGCTGTTCCTTGGCTAAAGCAATGCTCACACAAAGGTACCCAGCGCCAGTAAAGCTGCTTCAAGTCTGTCAATTAACCAGTAACACTTTCTTCTGCCTTTTTTTCCCCCCTTGGCTGTGAAGGGTCCTTCATTGGCTCCATTTCAGTCCTCCTGACAGGAAGGGTTTTCTTGAGGATAACAGAACATAGCCAGGGTGTCTGAGCGTCTTTGGGCTTTTCCCTAGCAGTCTAAATCAGTGTTTCCAAATTATTTTCATTTTGTGACTCCCTATCTTCAAGAGGAGATACAAGCCCCTGTGTAATAAATTTAAGCCTCCCAAGAAGATGTCTACCATGGTCTAGCTGACAAGCTCTTCAGAAGATCTCTGGGTTTGCAAGCTGAAATTAGCTGGCCAGATACAAGGTCCTATATGTGAACTTACATCCATCTAGAGCATTTTCAGTCCAAGCATTTGAGATGAGAGAAATATTTCCAATGATAACTTTATATTTAAAAACCTGCCCTCCATTAATGGTGTTTCCACTACATTAAATCATCTGCTTTGTCAACTTATTTACTAACTCAGTGCTGAGTCCAGAAATTTCCAATTATTTCAACCCTTTCATTTCTAACAACATTCACTACCTTCTGAGCTGTTGAATTTGTGGGAAGAAGAGTGAAAAAAAATGAGATACTGTTCAAATTATAGCAAGTGGAAAAACTTTTCCTCTCTTAGCTTATGCACCTGTGTGAGAAACATTGAGGGAATTTTCCTGTTTTCTGGGTATGATCAGCTGTCACACAACCAGAGCAACATCAGTTACTCACCACAAACAAACCTTTCACTTCTGCACCCAGGTGGAAGTGTGAATGGTATTTCTCTGAACACACACACAGTTCTGCCTTTTTGTGGCTGAGCCAATTGCCCTGGTGTTTTTCTATCATTTTCTCCTGCCAAAAGGACAGATGAGTAACTGGTGATTTCTGTCATGGGAAAATAGGGTGGTGAGGGCATCACTGTCTCAGAGAAGTCACAAGTTATGAAAGGACAGGACTTCATAGCCAGCAGTAAGAAGGGAAGAGTTATAAACTCCAGGCTGAAGATTTTCTGGGATCTCAATCTCATGTTCTAGGGTGATAAGTCAGAAAAGTTTCAGGTGTTCCCGAAAACTAGAGAAAAGTCCTAGAAAACAGGACTATAAAGCTGCATTTTTGTATGGACCGAGTTATTTTCAAATGATCACTAATTATTTCTGTTCCTAAGTGTACAGATCTAGAAACCTAATTTAACTCATTGCTTTTTTAATATGATAACCTGGAATATTAATAATTGTCATTTTGAAAAGTAATCGTCTGTGGCACTACTATGCCAGGATACTAGTACAAGATTAATTATGTCTTCATGAGCTGAGAAAATCAAATTTTTCTCAGCTGACACTGTTTTTCCTTTCTTTCTCATCAAGTCAGAGGTTTGGCTTCCTTTCTGTAGAGAGTGACCCAAAAAGAAGTGGAAAGTTGTTTTTTCAGTTTAGACATATGACTTCCCAAACTAAGGAATACGTCTACACTGCATTACACATACACATTATAGACAGAGCTTATTCTGACTTGTAGGGGATGTACTGGTCTGAAATCAGTCAGTAACTAGGTCAAAATGATCAATACCTCCAACAAAAAACATATACCAAAACTCTCAAATAGTCACCAAAAAACAGTCAGGGAAATCATATAAGCTTTTCCATCTTTACATCTACAGTTTAATGGGTTTTTGAGATATCCATTGCATGAGAGGAAAAAGCTCCTGAGCATGACAGGGTGCAATTTATCTTATTCTGGACCAGCTAGAGCAAGAATATGCTTTGTCTGATACATGTACAGTCTTCTACTGGCTGCCAGTTAGCTTTCAACCACATGGTCATCCAACCCTTATAATCAGAGAAATGAGGGCAAAAACCTCCAGGGATCCACCTCCAGAGGGAAATCCTGAAAAAAATAGGTATTTCTTATAATGACTGAGAAGGTGCTCACCAAAACAATGGGTATAATGTACAAGCCTGAGTAAGAAAGGTCTGCACAGGTGCTGTTTGTATGTGCAGACATCCTCCTTCGAGTCCTGTGCACATCAATGCTTTTACACATTTTCAGAGACATTCTCTTAATCAATTTCACTGAACAAAGGGTGAGATTATTGCCATGTACAGTGCTGACAGTCTTCAGTTGTGCATGTGTAATTTGGCAAAAGTTACAAGGATTTTTCCAGTGTAAGAACAAAGTTGCAGGAATCAACCAAATCTTGCTCCATTGTTAGGAGCTGAGTGCAGAACTAGATGATGTAAGGATGCCTTTATGCTGTCCATTGATATTTATCTAGTTGAATACTGTTTATGCAGAAATCAAAACCTCTGCTGACCAAAGCAGAGGTCAAGCTGACCAAAAGGTCTTTCTTGTGTGGAAGGAGGCATAAAAGGAGTGGGGGATACTGTGATGGTCAGCAGAGGAAGTCGAGTGTAATGTGCTCTGTCCGAGGGTCATTGTAAGTCAGAACTGGGATAGAGATTCTGTGAGTGCAGAGAGGAGGAAGAAGAGACAATTAAAGTGTTCATGTACAGGATGAACATTTTTGCTGACATGAAGACTGAAAAACCTGGTAAACAAAAAGTAGAAACTCCTTTTTTTCTTTTTCATTTTTGTTTTCTTTCTTTTATCTCTGTTCAGTGTCTCTGTGAAAAACTTCTGAGGCAGAGATGTTTTAAGTTATTTTTTGTGGGAGGGAGCAGGAAGGAAATTGAGAGGGATTTATGTACAGTCCTTTGTTGCTTTCAGAAGCAATAGGATGTTTGTTTATTTAAGTGCTGGTGGCCAGAGAAGAAAACAGAAACCTTAATCTCAGAAGGAGATAAATCATTACCTATTTCAACACCATGGCTTTTTTAGATTTTCCTGGGGTCCAGTTATTTTTTTGTTTCCGTGGACAAGGATTACTGACTAACTCAGTCTCACAGAAAGTGGATTTCCATCTTTCAGAGGAAACATAAGCAAAGATCAATGGCAGATCTGTGCTAGGGTTGCTTGTCTCCAGAAGACCATCTTGCTTTACGAAGTGGATATGTTCCTTGCTGGTGACTGGAAAGAGAAATAGATGTATTACAAATCACCTGAGCAGATGAAGTATTAGAATTACTCTCTCAACCAACCAAACCCGTCCTTCTCCTCTAAACACTAAATTCCAAATAATGACTCCATTGTAAAAAAAATAATTTAGTGTCTCACAAAAATATAATTAATATCATAACATAACATAACATAACATAACATAACATAACATAACATAATTTTTATATTTTGGTATTTTCTGGGTTTTTCTTGTTCCCCAATAGACAGATGTCAGTGGTAGTGGTAAAAATGCTCTTCCATATCATGTAGATTGTCATTGGAAATCTATCCAGGTTTTTGTAAGCTTCTCTGCGCCTAAACTTGTTTCTAACCTCACAAAAAATGGCTTATCCTTACAGCATACTATGCAGTGGTAGATTTGGTTATCCTTTGGTCAGTTACATACTGAAGTAAAACAGTACTATGACAGGGAGATGGTAAAATTTCATGTATAATTTGCCATTGAAGATTTCTAGCAAATTATCAGAAACTTTGGCACATCCATTCCCCTTTTCTCACCCTTTTCCCAAAATTTTTCTTTGAAAGATACCTCTCCCCTGCCCAGTGAATCCTAAAGCTTCTGCTTTCATCATACAATCAATTATTTCTCACAAAAGACCTTTTCTTCATCCTGAAATTAGCAAGGCTTGTGAGGAGGGAGAAAACTTGTATTTGTAAGAAATACCTTGTTTTTCTTCTGTGAATGATAGTGAAGTGTTGAGGCTTGAGGTGGGAATTATCAAGACATTTTTTCCCAGCACTAGTTTCATTGTCAGCATCACGCAGTGCTGAAGCTGATTCTAGAAGGAGATGGAATTTCTGATGCATTTTCAACCTACTTCATCAATAAAAATTCAGCCAATTCTTCCCCCTAACTTTCCAGCCACCTATAACAGCCTCACAGCTTCTTTAAATTTGTGTTTTAACCATACTGGGTGGAGGAAGTGACTGTGCTAGGTTTTCCTGTTCTATGCAGGTTTGAAACCAGTTAGTTTTTAAAGTAAAGAAACCACAATTGTAAAACCAAAGCCATGTTCAATTGCAGAACAAACACTACTTACAGGTCAATTCTAAGAATGTTTTCACTTTGCGTTTCCTGACAGTTGTATAACATTGGGTCAGTTATACTTAGGTTTCCAGCAAATAAGCATTGTCTGATTTCTTTTATAACCAATAGTAAATTTCAAATGAAAGAAAAAACAAATAATAGATCAAGAATGAAATACAGCACATCAGTAGGGCAGTAGTAGCTGAGTATTCATTCATAAAATCTATTGACTATCAGAACATTTTTTGTCCAATGTTATCTGTTTTACTTATTCTGGTGGATTAAAATTGTATTTACAAAAAGATGTGCATTTCAAAGGAATTTCCATAAAGGTTCCTTATCTGCAATAATGAGTTTTAACACAACTCTGATGCCCAGGGCCATGCAAAATGTTGATATTGAAGCTCAAAACCAAGAATTGCTTCTCTGATTTCTGTGTTATGACCAACTTACCTGATTCAGAACAAAACTGATTAATGTTTTGTCATCACAGCATTCAGTGGAATATCCTGTGTTCAATTACATTCAAAGGGATTATGTTCAGATCTGAAATCCAAGAGAATGTTATCACAAGCAGCTGGTCTTAAAAACATTCCTCTGTCATTAACTTCTGATTCTTATGTGTCACCAGCAACAGCTTGTCACCCATTCCATTTTGTCTACTGATACACATCGAGAGCCAAATGAAAACAGAACTGTTGAGATACTGAGCAGTCTTCAGTGGTAGCCACCATAGAGAGCAAAAAAGCTTGGGGTTTTATTTTTTTTAAATGAATTCTTTGAAGTCTTTTGAATTCTTTGAAATCATATTAATTCACAAGTATTATGACCTACTACAGTATTATGACCATGACAAGATTTTTGCATTTCTGCTAATGTGGTTTATCTGCTCTTAGTTTTGCATATGCACAAATTGTCATATCAACCAGGAATAGCAGGCTCACTTAAGAAGATCTTTTTTTGTGTGAATAAAATATTTCCTGTGATTCAGGCTGGTAGGAATAAGGGAGTTGAAAGTTTTCTGTAAAAGACTGAAAGTAAAAGTGGAGACACTATGAGAAGTTCTATATATGGACACTATGATAAAATCTATATACATGATGCAATTGCTGCTAATAGATTAATACTTTCTACATATACCACAGTCACACTAACACACAGAGGGAAGAGCTAATGTGTCTAAATATATTACTTTAATTAACTACCCTGACTGGCTCCCAATATCTGCAGTACTTGCATGACCTTTTTAGCAACAGTGATTGCATGTGGGGGAAAAACTGTAGTGAGCAGAAATTAAATCTGCCTTATAACCCTGGAAAACCCAGGATGCATTCCATGTGTAAATATGCTGGTGGGAAAGGACAGCCTTGTACATGTAACAAGTAGGAACATGTAAGACATTGATGAAGCCTTAAATTTAGTTTCTAACCATTATGTGACTGGGAGACTCATCCAAGAACTTAACAACTGCAGAAAAATTATTCAGGTTTGGGGCATGCCTTCAACAAAGACAGTGAAAGTCCTAACCTATGCTTTGATTTTTGCTGTTCATGCAACCATAGCAAGCCTATGCCCTGAAGTGTTATAAACAGTCTATGAAACTCTCCTATACTACTATAGCCCTAAAGGAGCAGAAAATGGCTTAATCATTTCTTCATGTAAGCAATAACAACACAGGTCATGAGTTACCTCAACCTGATGTCACACATTAACTTCTGTCACACATTTACTCCTGATAGCAGATTGTGCTTGACCACCAGAATGACTTGGGTTGGAAGGGTCTTAAGGTTATCTAGTTCCACCTTCCCTGTCATGGGCAGGGACAACTTCCACTAGATCTGATTTCTCCAAACCCTATCCAAGCTGGCCTTGAACACTTCCAGCGATGGGGCTCCACAGCTTCTCTGGGCAACCTGTTCCTGTACCAACCTCACACAAAAGTATTTCTTTGTAATATGTAATTGAAACCTACACTCTTTCAGCCTGAAGCCATTCCCCCTTGTCCTATCACCACAAGCCCTTGTGAAAAGTCTCTCCCTCTTTCCTGTAGGCTTCCTTCAGGTACTGGAAGGCCACAGTTGGGTCACCCCAAAGCCTTCTCTTCTCCAGGCTGAGCAATCCAAATTCTCTCAGTCCTTCATCATAGGAGGGGTCCTCCATCCCTTTAATCATCTTGGAAAGGCATATCCATCTACTCTGCAGTTTGTAGATGAAATATGTCATTGTTATTCCCTAGGCTGTGATTTTTCATATACGATTTGTATTCTTCCAAGTACTAACAAATTTTTGGGGACTGAGACTTTTTTCTCTTTTTTCCTCCAGTGATTGGTCCCTGGATAGCCAGAAAGTTTAAGGACCCAAATTAATTCTAGCAAAAAGAAGAAATGGGAACAGAGACTTCTACCCAAGATTAGGGGAAGGAGGTTATTCTATCACAGTGCTAGTGGAAACTCTTTGAAGTGTTATATTCCTATTACTGTGGCATAAAACTTAAAAAAATGTTCTTCTTACACAGAAAGCTGGCAAGATATTTTTCTTACTGTGGCATATAAAAAGCTTAAATAAACACAATAAATTTCCATATTTTCTTTTCAGGTATGAAAAGAAAGTATGGAAGTGGCCTCAGTGGGCTCATGGTATCACCCAAACCCACTAAGCACAGGTACAGAATGAGTGTGGAACTGGAAAAAACCCATATGTATGTATGTAGGTATTTGGCAAGTTTCAGATCAGTTGGAGGAGACACCAAGAACAAGGTTCTACCAGAGACACCAAGAACAAGGTTCTACCAGCGACCAGGAAGCTCTTGAAAACAGGACACCATGGTGTGATATATTTTCCAACCTCAGCTCAGACCCTGACCTGTTGGTTTCCATGGTAGACCTCCAGGTAACTAACAAGCACAAGAGACGTGGTGGTGCTGCTCTGAAAATGCGGAAATTCCTAATTCTGGTGGGAATAGAAAGTAAGAGTCAGCTCAGTCCCTCAGGCTTGACAACTGTTGCAGGCAGCCTGAAGCAGGAAAGCACAGGGACAGTTCCTTGGCAGGACAAATGAACTGATCAGAGGAAGCATTGATTTCCCTCTGCTACTTTTACAGCTAATGTTTCAGATTGTGTACAAAGGCTCCCACAGCAGCCAGTGCATCTCTCTCTGTGCACACACACACCACACACACACTTTTGTGCAGGGGCCTGTATAGGAAACACTGAGACACCCTTTTTGTCTGTGAAAGGAAGTGTTTGAATTGGAAGAAGCTTCTTCCAAGGAGAAAACATCAGGGACACATTTATACATAGAAGTAGAAATTGCTCTCTGAACGTGAACGTCATATAGGAAGGAGTCTGAGAGGCAGAATTTATAAACAGACCCCTTTGGGTCTCTGAAGAGAGGATTTGAAAAGTCAAACACATCCAAGACATGCCTATAAAAGTAAAAATTACACTGCCCAGAGCCGTTTAAACAATAGACTTATTTCAAACAACAGAATACTATAGCTCTTAGTCTTTCTCACTCTCTCTCTATGTAGACATACATTGGCAAAACTAACCTCTGATTAAAGATGCTGTTAGTTTTATCCATTACAGCTGTAAGATCCATGGCTGAAACTTGTTGATCCTTTCTGCTGAGCAATAAGACAGGCAAATCTGATGCCCAGAGACAAAAAAAAAATTCCCTTTGTTCAGCTAAAGGAATGAACTGGTTGGGCCAGGAATCATTTCCCTGTCATTTGAGAAGCAGATTGGGTAATTATTATTCTATTAGTAGAATAAGTTGAATAAATTCACCAGAAAATGAATTAATGCACCTGAAAGTGAAAATATTTATATCCAGAATGCTGGAATGGACAGCATTGTAATTATCGTAATTATTGTAATCTGCATTGGATAGACACTATGAAAGATAAAGGATTCTGGAAGAGTCTGCCCAGGAGGAGAGCGGGAAACCTCAGGACACATGAGTGATTCCCAGTCACTTTTAGAAAGGTTTCTTTTCACAGTCCCTTCAAAGCAAACAGCTTTGCTCTCCTAGCACAGTGGGAACTAGAGATGTCTGCAGGCAAACACAGTCAGCATTGGAGATGTTTCTCCCTGCAACTGCTGAATCAGGTCCCTTTAACTAGTCAGCCTTGAAACTTTTAGTGCACATTACATTTTTATTCTGCGAGGCACCTGGAGAGTCTACCCCTGAGTGGTGTGCTGCTGTGTCCTTACAGCTTCAGCAGTTCAAAGCAGGAGCCATGAGCCAACCAAACACGATGTTTGCAGTTCTTCAGGAGGAACAAAACTACTTTACTTTTTCTTCCTCACTGCCAGTCTTTCAAAGAAAAGCAAAATTTACAAGTGTTCCAACAGCTACATTAATTGCAGCCTCTCCTCCATAGGCAGCAAGGGTTAAGGATGCATGGCCCTGGCCACTTGGCAGATTTGGCACGCTAGACCAACAGCTGGTGGAGGCAGTTAATTAGTCCTTTGCCCTGCTCAAAGTTCAGCCTTGATTGGCAGGGAAAAGCAGGCTGCACCAGCCTGCTTCCCTCTTTCAATTAACAAAGGCCTGTGCCATCAGATTACCTTGGCAACACGCCACGGCATCCGGCATCCGTGTCATTTGGCTGCCTGAGCTTTGCCATGGCAACAGGAAAGCTAACCTTGCCAAGGCAGCATCTGGTCTATGGGTGGCAGATTACCTGCCAAACAGATTTACTAGCTGTAAACTGCTGCTGACTGCCCTGAGAAAAGAGAGGAAGCAGGAAAATCTTGTGACAAAAAGATAATTATCCATTCTAATTTTTCTTTCCAAGCACAGGTTTACAGAAGTCCAATTGCTGATGTGTGGGTAGGGCATGTCTTTATTCTTTCTGGGCATGAAAACTATTAAATAAATAAGGCTTTATCTTAGCCACAAAGTCTTCTGGGCATTACAGAGGCAAAATTCTTTGTTGAGGACTAATTTCTATTATGTGGTAACCAGGCTGGTCTTGACAGAGCACTGCTGGTTTTTAATTTCATTTTATCACATACATTTTTCTGTGTTGAAAGCAGAGATCAAATAATCATGGGTCCAACTGCTCATAAACTGCATGGAAAATCAGCTCTGAATGTCAGAATCACATCAAGTTCCAGTGGCCTGTAAAACTCAAGGACAGGTGTCACTAGATTTGTAAGCAGTGCCAGACTTTTCCAGTGGACTATCTGAACTCAGTGGAGTTTGAAGCTTCTAGATTTGTAGAGGGCAAGGAAACAGACTGTAGGCAGTGCCGGACTGGCTATACCTCTCCAAAGGACTCTTGAAAGTAAGTCATGTTACAAAGGGAGGCCAGAAAACCAGTGGGCAAGTCCCAGTGGTTCCTCTGTTTTGGGAGACAATTCCTTTCTGACTAACCCAGTCAGTCCATCAACACCAAGCTGCTGTGACAGACATGCTAATTAGACTCTCAAGTCATATTAGAATAGAAATACAATGTGACTGCCACTATGCAGAAAGGACTGAAAGAACAAAGTTATGTCCCTCCAAGGTCATTGGCCCACATCTGACATTTCTGTGAAGCAACAAATGTGAGGAAAATAATATTTCCATCTTATTTCAGATCTTCTTACAAACCTAAGCATCTTATAAACTTAAAGCACTCACTCCAGGATGTCCCTATCCCAATTACTCCCACTGTGAAATTTACACACTGGACCCTGAGATTAGCTTAACTAGGTAGAGCATGGTGCTAATCATGCCAAGGTTGTGGTTTGTGGGTTCAGCCCCCATCCAGGCCACTCACTTAAGAGTAAATGGACTTGATGATCCTCCAGTGTCCCTTCCAGCTGAGAACATCCTGTGAAAGAATTAGTACAAAGAGTGATGGTAGCTGCAAATGGAGCAAGCAGAGAGAGAATTTGCTTCAGCAGGGGGAAAGTTTGTTTCAGGTTGGAAAGGAAGGTTGGTCACCAATGCTTCACACACTCACCAAAAAGCACCGTAACATTCTTTTGGTTGTCAGTGGTCTAGATTCTTCTCTTCCCTTAGGTCTGAGTTTCTAAGACATAAGGGACACATTTGGGAGAGCATACGCACACATCTCTCAGCTTCACACAGAACTATGTGTGCTGAGAGAGCCAAATCAATACCTAAATGTGGACAAAATAAATTGGACAGCTAAGACATACTTGAAAGGCTCTTAGCAGAAGGATAGCCTTGCAGATCAGAATACAAATAACTTGAAAGTTCATCATTTGGTATCTTTGTCTGAAAGTAGTGAAAAACACCACTGTGAATGTGGGTCATCCTTATTCGTAGAGAGGTGAAGATACTGAGAACTGAATGACCTCCTCGTATTCACAGAAGTTTCACCAGAGTGAGTGCTTTCTTTCAGCTCTGCATACTATTAATTCTACTCTCTTCCATCCATTCTGGTTCTCCTGTTCTTAATGCAAACATTATTTCAGTAGAGATCAGAGACAAGCCAAATCCTGCAGCTCCTCTGTAGACGACACAAGGAGAGGGTCCATATTGACTTACTGCTGCACCAGCTGAGCCAAATGTTGATGTTGAGATCATGTGAGAGATGAGGCCAGGGCTGGGGAGGACTAGCAAAGGGAAGCAGAGGGGCTTCAGTGTCCCTGTGAGGGATCACAGATGCAGATCCAGAACCTAAGGGATCAGCTGTGTCCATCAGGGATAGGAAAATATGGGCCCCAAAGGGAGCTGAGCCTCCTAGGGTGGAGGTCTGGGGCTTCCATGAGCCCTTCTCACTGCACATTTGGGACATGCTGAGGGATGTGGCCTCCTCAAGGACCCCAGTCCCCAAGGAACCTGTGACATGCTCAGCCAAACCTCTGACACTGTGACTGTGTCTCTGAGTGAACATTCTTCTCCCAGTCAGGTAAATTTTTCACCTTTAATTGAATCAGCTGCTCCCAAATAAAAGTGAACTGACTGTGGTTTGTACATGACTAGCTGCCCCATGAAGTGACAAGCTTGACAGAGGTTTCATCCTTCACCACAATGATGTATCCCTCAACCAGATGTCTTGAGTTTGCCCTGCCCTGCCAAGATGAAGAAAGTAAAGAGTCCTTCCAAAGAAAGACTCCTGTCATTTTATATACGTTATCAAAAGTCAGGAAACAGCTACACTGATGAAAAACCTTCTGTCTCCAGCCTCTAGTGTGTTCATGACTCCTTTCCAGATCCCAGACTTTTACCACGTCAGTATTTCTGTAGGTAAAAGGCATCAAAGCATATATTTTTCCTCTCTTCTATAGTGGTCAAAAAGAAATTCATTAAAGGAAAAAAAACCCAATAATTTCCCACTTGTCTTTTAGCTAATGGGTGTTACACTACAAAGTGGTGGTTGGAAAGTTACTAAAACCACCTTGAGGGATGATGAGCAGACCTACTGAGATTTTTGACCTTTGCTCAAACTGTTATTGATCCCAGAAGTGGTGGGTGCCCCATGCAAGGTGGGATGCCCGGGAAGCAAGGTGGGAAGTGCCAACACCCGAACACAACACACTGGTCCTTATTTTGGAAAGAAGACAATAATAGTGGTTAAATCAGAACTGAGTTCTTTCTGGATCACTCAGATTCAGATACTCAGGATCAGTGGCTAATCCATAACCTGTTGTGGTCTTTAAGAGGAGAACTTTATTAATTTCTGTAGCCCTGGGCTTGTGGCCTGAGAGTCAAGTTCCACCAAATGCACAAGCTCTGTAAAGCACTAATCAGTAGCTCATCATTTGAACTCTTAGTTCAGTGTCAGGGTGTAAAAACTAGCAGATAGCTTTGTATTTGCCAGAAATGTGTTATCTTGCATGATGGAGACCTGCTTCGTTTAGCCCTAAGTGATACCTTTACTGTGATGGAGTAAAAGAGAAAAGAACTAGAACAGCATATCTATATTTTGTTTGCTTCTCTGTGTGACCTACCTGTACCAATAGCAATTTTGAGACCAAATGAGAGAAGGAAGCACACAGACTTCTGATACTGTCATCTCTCTGTGATCAGAAGAACTGTGTGCATTGAATATGTGCTTCAGAGGAGTGGAACTGATATGAAACTCTGTCACCTCATATATACAGCCGGGCCACCCTAACAAATCCTAATAAATCCTTCTAGCTTAATTGCTAAGCTCTCTGGGGCACAGAGACATGGACAAAAGCAGCATGCTAAATGGCCTTCAGGATGTCAGGAAGTCTAAGAAGCTGAAACCAAGTATTCATTATCACAGAAGCATTTTTATTGGAGGCTTGAATGTGCTATACTTTATAAGAAAGGCTTCACTGGGATGCACAAATTGTTTCATTATTTCTAGGGTTGAGGAGTCACTACACTGGAGTCAGCAGGAAGTCACAAGGAAAATTTTTCATGAGCATAGAAAGTGTTGTGGAATGGAACCTTTCACACAGCCTGGGAAGACTATTTTACTTCAAATGGTGATACTGCCTTTTATACGTTTGAAAGAATTTTGATGATCAAGCTGTTTCACCTTGCTGAAAACTGACTCAGCAACCCAATGTGTTGTCTCATGTTAGGACTCCAGATTAAGTAATTCTCTTTTATAATGCAGGTGGTTTTTTGCAAGAAGATATCCTGGACGCCATACCCACTGCTGTCAAAGTTTAATCCAGAAGTAGGTCAAATCCAGATGGTGAGTCATGAAATGCTAATGTGTTTTAATTATTAGGTTATTTTTAGAAGGTTCAGCATGTTATATATCCAGGAAGTGAAGCAGAGCAGAAAGTAAAATCCGAGCTAGATGATTCCCTCTTCTTGAGATAGGGAGATGAGTTATGCATCATTGACAATATTAATGGAAAATAAATTGTGACAGTTCTAGGTCTAAAAGCCAAGTTTCAATGCAGAGCATCTACCCCAGAAAGCAGCACTTCTTGTTTACTTATGCCATGTTTCCTGAATCCTAACAAGTAATAGAAGTCTTCAGTCCGTCCTTCAGTCACTGGTTCTATGTCCTCCTTCCTCCCATTATTAAAACACTGAAAATACCAGTTATTTTAACCTTCAGGAAGTTCTTGGGAATATTTTCTTTGTGACTGAGACTATGAGTAGAAGAACTTGAATTTTTGAGGGCATTTACTCATTTGTGGTAATAGGTAAAATGATATAAATAAGCATCAGTAGCCTTACCTCAGATTTCTCTTGTGTATTACAAACTCTAAACAGAATCACCCTGAGGCTGAGATTAGGCAGCAATTACTTTAGTGATTGGTGCTGAGATGTTTTACACAACAACATGTAAATGTATTTGAAAGTCTGGAGCAACAGACCTAGATTTACTGGAACTGCTACCCCTGATCATGGTTCATTTCTTTCTAGTGTATGTGGATCTGGTTCTAGGCTCTGTTACGTATTTCTTGATCGTGATCTTGAGCAAATCATCTGCATTCTCTGCCCATCATGTGTAGCATAAAGAAAACAATACCTTATACCTCATACCTCTCTTTTAATTTTTATATGTGTAGCATCTGGCTATAGAATTCTACTCCTGTTTGACACTCCTCTGTGCTACTATAAAAATAGGAATACTTGTTTTCTGAAAATACAGTAGAATACAATACAATAGAATACAATAGAATACAATAAAATAAAATAAAATAAAAGGATTCCTTGCCCTTTTCTCAGCATGCTACTTATGAATCCAAGTAAAGTACAATTATTACTGATTTTTCCATGTAAATGGAAACCTCCATTCAAATTAAATATTTATGCAGTTTTCAAGTAAGGAGAAGAACATAAACCAAGTAAAATGCAAACAGTAGAACAGACTGCAAAGGATGATCCAGCCATCCCAGATTTCCAATCTTCTGCCTCCATCCTATCCCTGGAATAATCACAGAGTTTCTCTTAAGCTGAAAAATGCTTCTCTTGCAGTTGCAAGCACATCATGTTGGATTTCAGTTTTATTTTTAGTCAAGTGGAGTTGCTGTCTCTTGTCAGTTTATTGTGTTGTGTTAGCAGGGACATTTAAACAGAACAGAGTTTTGCTGGAGTTCCAGTGGGCACTTGCATATAAAATCAAAGTTCTCTTGCTTGTTTCATATTCTCATACATTCAGTGTTTCAGAGCCTGCCAGCTCTGTGGGCAGGCAGCCAGTTTTGCGTTTACTACAGGGTTTTGTGTTGGCTGCCAGTCACAAAGAGTGGTGATAAATGGATTCAGCAGCACCTATTAGGATTAACTGAAGGCTTAAATTCATTTTGAACCCTCTTACTGCCAAAATTAATTATACTAAAATTAATTATGCTATGTTATCCACTGAAGAACAGGCCAAGGTGAGGAAAATACCCACCTTCATGTTTACTGCAGCCTGGAGCTGAAGTAACCAATGGAATCTATAAAACAGAATCCATCATGCTCATTAGACTCATAAAGGTTTTTGTACTGCCTGCTTTCTGCTGTCTTCAGGTTTTGTTCTCAGAGACCTTGTTCCACAGGCTGGCTACAGTGATTCAGGTCTATAAGAACAGCACTGGTATGGTGATCTGCAAAACAGCCTGGGCCGTAGGACTATCCTCATATTTTAGCAAAATCATCAGCTCAGTTGGAATCCCAGTTACTGTATGGTATGTATTTCATGGTATGGTATTTGGAGGAAATATGTTAATCCAGTGACTTGACTGCTTTGCAAACCAATGAGGTTTTGTCCAACTGACCTCTTGTTCGCAGGAGTCTGGCCTTGTGTTGAAGAGAAGCTGCTAAAAAACAGTGTAATACTAGATGGAAGCCCTGAAGCTCTCTACTGTCAAAAGAGCAGACGCAGTAGAATCCACCGTGGAGGCACAGGGATGGTGAATTAAATTCTTAAAACTTATGATTTGCATAAAATGTCATAGCTTGCACTGAAGAACAACACCATTGGATTAGAGCTCCCTTTTGAAATCAGCCATTGGTGTGACTTGTATTGGCAGAATCTGTTCTAGCTACACAAAAGGAAGCAGGTTCAACACTGACAAAATGACAACAAAACCACATTATCTAAATATCTGTGGGACTGGGATTCCTGGGTGATATTTCTTGCTGCAAGGAGTGCGATTCTTCAAAGTGTCATTGCAACAAAACCCCAACATTTAAACAAGGCTGCAGGGTCAACACATATCCTGGAATCTGACCCTGTTCAGAACAAAGAAACACTCTGTAACATTAGCGGGATCTAATTGAACCTCTTGGCTGTTACGCAAAGCAATTAACGATGTAACAAGCAATCATGCCTGATGTTCAATTAACAACAAAATAAACATGATAAAATATGTCCACAACATTTTGAGTCAAAACCTCATAGAGAGTTACCATGTGCTCTTACATCTTCCCCTGTGCAAGTAGTGCATCGTTAGCAGAATATTATCCATGTGTTTTCCACCACTGTCTAATTGCAGGGAAGGCAGTTAAGAAGATCAAAGAGCTCTATTAACAACAGATAACCACAGAACAAATATGATTAAAGTAATTACAGAATGAAGTAATCTGCTAATTCTTAATGATTCAGAGGAGTCAGAGAGGAGTTCTCAAAGTGATTCTCCTCACTGGAAATCAGGGTGTTACTGCAATGGACTGATATGATATTTTGGGTTTCAAAGTGTGAGCCATTTTCCTATATGTGTTTTCTCTTATGCCTTCCCTTAAACCTCACACTCAGCTGTGACATGATTCAGAAGTGGAAACATCTTTACCACAACAGTTACCAAGCTTTCTTTTCTTCTTCTCCCTTCCCCTGTCTTTTGGTGCCTGCCAAAATTTTCCAGCGCTCTTTGATTTCTAACCAGGACTTACCTTTACCTTCTAGATAACCTCTGGAAAGAAATGTATGCAATTTTCCTCACACTTCCTTTCCCCACACATCCCTTCTATCTTATCAGCTACAACTAGACATGATTTTTCACTCCTTCTACACTTCCCCCTCTCACTCTACCCTAAAACCTCCTCCCTTTCTTACCCCTCCTTTCCACTTCACACACCTACCACCGGCACTAATAAGCCTTTCTTTTTTTTTTCTTCTTCAGTAGACAACTGAGCAGTTAATTTAGATTCAAAGGGAGATACATATATGTTTATCTATACTGTGAGGGGGTTTAGAAGTGTTCCTGAGAACAGAACCTTTAAAATGTGCATCTTCTGTTTCCCCTCTTTTCTCCCTTCCCCAGACATTGTTCCAGTGTTGCTCTTTCCTGTCTTTGCTTTGGCACCAAAATATGCTTGGCCTTGGTGTCTTCAAGCACTGAAATGCAAGTGCCTCTACAACTCATTGTTTGGCATTACACAGCTTCTAAGGGTGCCTGAAGCTTCACTGTATCACTTTGCTGCTGACATTAAGGGTCACAACTAGAACCAATGGAAAAGCTCATTAAACATTTCATGGTCTGAAATCAGCACAGTTTGTTCAGCTACAATCAGTACATTCAATCAAAACCCATGTAGTACCTTCAGAGATGCACCATGCACACACAGAAACTATATTTTCTCTAAATTTATCCAATCCTTGCTCTCCAACTTCTTTTGCCTTTTTTCTCTCCTGTTCAGATGCTACTTAAAAATTTCATTTCCTAGTATCTTGAATCACCAAAGTATTTATCCAGGCCTGAGATCTTGTCTCTGCTACAGGAAACAGACCAGTGCTATCCTAGTGTGAACATTGCCTTTATCAAGACTAAAGTCAGAAAGCTAAAAATAACAGATTCCTACATTTGTATTAGCACTTCAGTAAACGACCTGTTTTTTCCAAAATTGCTTACACTCCCAGCAAGTTCAGCTCCTCTGAAAAAACATGCCCAATTATGATGTCTTCTCAGAAACCAGTAGTAAGGGATCTGTTTTGTTGAAAAGACAGCATGAAATCAGAAAAATTCATGTCATACTTAAGCATGTCCATCTATGTAAGAGCATAAATACACAGGGAAGGAGTAACAGGTGCAGTGTGAATTACCATCCTCCCATGACATATTGTTGAATGATCTGCATCTAGCAATGATGGCCATGTTAATGAAAAATACCCTGGATCTTTGCTAAGGAAAACTTAAAATGTCATTTTTGTTTTCAATTTTGTTAGATTTTCCTCTACTGTTGATTGGCTCACCATTTTTTTTTAAGATCCCCCTGAAGGTAACTCAGTGTTTTTTGGAAATCAAATATTTAAATTTCATGAAGATAACAGTGTTCTGTCTCTGTTCTTAATTTCTGAGGTGTCCACCTTTGTTACATTATTTGATCTTTGCAGTTAGAGCTTTCTCCCTGTACTAATAGCACAGACATCACATTGTCTTCTCCACTTAAAGGTGGACAGCAAGGTAAAATATACATTTCTCACAGTCACAAACAAACAAAACATACTCCTGAGAAAATATTATCTCCTGATTTTCAGGCCAGTTGACTAGACACTCCTTGCTGCCTTTTAGATGAAGTATTGACATCACAGCACCTGCTTGAAGACCCAGGACTGCAGGAGTAAATTTCTAAAGGGATGTGGTGGATAATAGTTTCCAGGTAAGGACAATTGCCAGGATCATCCCTAATTGATTAGCTGATGTGTAATTTTGTCATATTCACCCTGTGCCTTCAGGGCTTTTGATCTGCAGGGTGCTCTGGGGGAAAGTTTCTCATTAGAGAATCTCTTTGTTGGGAAGTTTTGCTTTATGTAGGCTGGGCTGTGCAGGACAAGGTGTTTTGCAGTAGTAGGCAAGGTTCTTTATTGAGAGCTAATGAACTTGTACAACCAAAATTGTCTGTGCAACTGGGTAAGGAAAGCCTGCCCATTGCTCATGTGAGGTATATTTACCAGGCTGTTTCAGGCTCTGAATTAGGCCATTAACTTGATTGTGCCTCAGAGTACCTGAAGTCAAAGCCTTTGTCCTCCAAAACCCAAATGGAAAGAGGGAAGTGCTTCCAGAGGGCAATTCAAAGCACTTGCTTTGGTTACCTATAAGCTGTTGGTGCAAGCAGGATGAACCTTTCTCCTCCATCCATTGCAAAGTTTAGTGAAAGTCTCTGTAGATTCTAACAAAGATGGCAGAAATAAGCTGAGCCATCTGGTAGGAGGAAAGACCACACCTGCCTGACCAATTTTCTTAGAGAGGAGTTCCCTCCTCCATGGGTGTGTGTGGGACACGAAGGGTTTCCATTACCAGTGGACATTATGATTACTGTGCCCACAGAAGCATGGAGCTCCTGAGGTGGGAGGAGATCCATTAAGATCACTGATTCACTAAGATCAAATCCCCGCAGTGCTGCCTCATATTTACTTCCATTTTCTGTTTAATAGTCTAACGTCACTGAGCAGACAATTATACTTTTGCCAGGTCAGGTTCTTAAAATCTGTGTGCAGTGTCCCAGGCAGTTTGTGGGGTTTTTTTAGGAAAAGGGACGAACTTGACTGGGAGGGAGAGAGAGGATAGGAAAGGGAAAATGGGACGTCTTGACTATACATTTCACTCCTATTTTCCAATAAAAATAACAAGCAAGTAAGCTTTAGGAATGAAATTACTACAGATAGCCTCTCACTGCTTAACACCCTACTTCAGCTTTCTACTGTCTTTCCAGGATGCTTTTAAGGTAGTTGCTTAATTAAGTTTAGAAAAGACAGATTGCTACAGCTGTGCTGCTTAGTCTGTGGCTTTCTTCCCCACTTTTTCTCCACAAAGGTGAGTATTGTTGAGTTTGCTTATAATTTTAATTTTTAATTTTTTTTTTCAGAATGCATGTTCTCACTTTCCCCATGCTATGTAACCTGAGTAGGAAAATGATGCACTCCATTTCCATTCCTTCATGTGTTGTGCTTTGGCTGTACTTCTGTGCAAAGCTGTGAAGTGTGGGTGGTGAGAGACAGGAGATGTTTTAACTGAGATTTTTAATATTTATTTTTTATAAGAGGTTTTATTCTTGTTTAATGTGAACTAAGTGGAAGCTAATAGATCAACCAAGCCTAACGACTCCATTGCCAAATAAAACATACAAAGCTTGAAGTTAATAACTATTTTTATAGAACATGTTGCTACTAAAAGAAATAGTGGATCCTTTCAGCTAATTCTCTAACCCTTATTTTAGGCATGTAAATAAGATTCCTCATTTTGAAATGATGTTTAGCCTCCAACAAATTTCCTTCATTCCATTGGGAACTGATCGGTGCTCAGCATGCAGAATGAATAGGTGATTTATTCAGCTGCTTGAAACCATAATCCTGCAAAGATTTATTGTTTGAAAATCAAGTTTAAGACTTCAGTGTGGATTCTGAAGCCCAGTTTCTAAGTTCTTGTTTTCACTGTGTTGGTGTTTTGATTAACCAATGGGTTTAACTTACCTTTACTGCCAGTTTGTAATATTTAATGCACATAAGATAGTCCCTAATAAATAGCTGCAGTTTTATTAGCTGAATAGTTAGAAGGACATGACTGATAAGTAAGATGTCACATAAATCAGTAACAAAAATGACCAACTTTGGAGGCCAAACATAGTAAAGCCTTAAATCTCTGCATCTTCCATAGATTTATTTATAAATCAATACACAAATCACAGCTGGAGAGTTAGATTCAAGAGTAATTAATTTTAGATCAAACTGTCCTGATACACTACAAAACAGCCAAAACTTTGTGAACATAATTAACCTGCATATTGTTTTGTATTCTACTACAGCATGGACTGGTTTGAAGTCAGGTTTCTTCATGCAAAAACTTGTCACTTATATTGGAGTGGTGAAGTAACACAAAAATTGAGGGTAACTGCATAAGAAACATAGAAATGTGACCATCTTTCTAAATACTTATATGGCAATATTATCCATTTTTCTACTAGGAATTTTTCCATCACTTTCATATGTGTTTTTTCTGAATATCACTAACAAAGCAGAAATTCTTGGTACAGAGATAATACTTTCTGTGGCTGTTCTTTTCTTTGCTGTTAATCTCTTTCCTTCACAACATCCATTTTAAAAACTGCACATCTATCTGAATGCATATATATACATACATATATATTTTTTTTAAAAAAAGTGGCATAAAATGGGGAAATTGAAGGTTTTTTACATACCAGAATCCAGACACCTTAGTGGGAAAGTAAAACAGGTAAAATCAAATTAAACCTAGTTTGGTTATTATCTTTAAAAAGTGGGGAAATATTCTTGTCAGCTAGTAGAGAAATACTGAGATAAAGCAAACACAATGCTAATTTTCTAGGTATTGTGAGTACCCAGAATTTCAAAAGAGGTAAATATGTAGATGAATATCTCAAAGTGAACCCATTTTTTTCCTTTCCTATCATCACACACAAAATCTTGGGCAAAAGATGTGTTGAAAGTTATGCCTACATTTTACATTCTGGAATTATCTTTTCCTGCAGTGATAAAATCATATTACCAGAGTTGGGGATGAAGTATTAATTTCACTTTCTACTGGTTGTACTTCAGAATTTACTTAGAGCTTTTTGTCCTTAGCAGCTCTTTATGACAACTAAAATGCTTCCTCCTAGTTGTATTTTCTTGTTTTCTTAAGGAAAAACATCAATCAAACAACAGCAATAACAAAAACACAAACAAAATTCTACACCCCCAAATTTCAACAGAAGTCAACTTCAAAATTTTAAAGAGTAATATGTTTTCTAGCATAAAGGTCTTAGCTTGCTGGTAAGGAAATTCACAAAGGGCAGTTGTGTGTTTGCAGTACGCACAAGAACAAGCCAAGCTACTGTGAGTATCCCTCAGCTCTTTCTGGAATTCATGAAAAATATGTTAAACTTATATTCTCTGTGATTTAATATTACCATTTCCTTCATGCAGCATTCTCACAGAGAAAAGGCCTTGCACTGATGCTGTAAGAGCACCCAACATGGAACACATCTCAAAATAACAATAATGAGTGAGTGAATCCATGTAGGAGAACATTGCTCACTGCTGTTTCCCCTAAGAGATGTCTGATACATTTTCTGTCTGCTCCAGAGCTAAAAGGGAAATGTAGTTTAGGGTGTGCATGAGTTGTAAATGAAACTCACTCAACTGATGTAGAAACTCCAAGGTAGGGGCCAACAAGTGCAGCAGGCAGAGAAATTAAGTATCTTGAATTGCCATTTGTACCAAGTTCTGGGGAATTATCTCTCTACCTATGGAAATGATTTAAACTGGAACTCAAGGCAGAAAAGATGCTTTTCCAATAATCATATGGTTTCCTTTCTAAGGAGCACAGGTTTTGTTCTGAGGCACATTTAATCAAATTTAACCATTTGGGCCATCTCCCCGAAGGTGAACATTTATTCACACATCAGGACTTGATGTGATTTAGTGAGGTCTGTCATAATGCACTTGTGGATCTGGGACAAGCATCCTGGATGGTAAATTTGTAGTTTAGTTTATCATTTGTGAATGTTTGTTCTTCAAGTGAAGGTTGAAGTAGGTGGAAGGGCTGCATAACAGCAGCCTTATGGTGTCTCTATTTGCTGTGCTTCCTGAGATATTTACCACATTGAGTTAACAGGCACTCTAAATAAATGCCAATGAACAGAGGGAATTTCTGAGAGCAGTGACAAAACTGAGAGAGCATGACCCTTGAGCTCAGGTGATGTGGAGTGCTGGAAATTTTAAGTTTAAATAGTCAGGGTTATTTTTCAGTAATGTTCCATTTTCCAGAGAAGTAAAGTCCTTTAAAGAACATTCACACTTTGGCTCATAAAGGACTGCCCTCCTGTTGCATCATTGCAGCACTTGGATATAGGCATTAAATCTTCAGGAGGGCAATAAGCATATTTTATATTTTGGAAAAATAGTGTTGAATGTTTTTGGTAAGATAGCGTTAAATGTTCTGCATCAAAGCTGCAGACCTGCTTACTCTATGCTGAAGACAAGAGAGCAAGGCTGGTAGTTCCCAAAGTAAAAGTTAATTTCAGTGGAGGAAACTCCCTTTGGACAGTAAGGTGGTAGGATAAAATGCAGGATAAAAATGGGGTGATGGCATTACACGATAGACAGAGGAGAAAATATAAGCAAAGTTTTAGTATTCAGTCCAGAAGGCATAGTCAGAACATGTCCTCCCCATGAGTTAACAGAGCTTTCTGTTGCATCAGAACATGCTGAAGATTGTCTGCTGAAACATGTTAGTGACTGCATGGATGGAAATGGGCTCATGGGACTGAGTTCACATCCTGCTAATCAAGGACTGACATCACTGGAGTAAAAAATAAATATATTCACCACATGTTTTTCCATGACTGAGAATGTAACATAGTTGTATGACAATTATTATCCAAGACTTACACAGCATGGCACATGAAGCATAATGAGCATTAGCCTTCTGGAATTTGCTTTGTTGGTTTTTTGTTAAGTTCATTGATGTTACAGCATAGTAATCTTCCAGCTTCCTGTGACAAATCTTAGCCCGCTGTGGAAGACTGAAATGTCTCCTGAAGACCACTTTTCCAAAAGCTTCAAATAGTATTCAGCACTTTTATTGCTAAGGGAAGACAAATCTAAGGTGGAGCATTGAGAAACAAAAGCATTTTGGTCCAATGAATGCTTTTAAAAAACACTCCTGAAAGGTGAATGGACAGTGGTTTAATTGATGGTGGGAAGTTATGGATTATCATCCCAATTCCATTTTTCTATTGCTACAATACTTGGTAGAAATTTTTGTCAGAAAGGAAGCAACAGTCTTAGAAGGTTAATGCTTAATTTAAATTGATGACCTTGGCTTCACCTGGTAACAGTATCTGCCTCTGATAACTAAATGGAGAATATAAGAACTCATCTTTGTATCAGTTGAGACAGAAAAAAACCAGTGCAAGCGGGCAGTAATCTCATCCTAACAGTTACTGTTGTAGAGCTTCTGGCATTAGATTTCCTCAGATGGAGGTGAATTATTTTACTCTTGAAGCCTCAAGATTGTTATAGTTGAATAATGGATAATGATGTTAAATGCAATCGTTGTTTAAACAATCTCTAGGAACACTGAGAGACACAAATAACTGTTAAAAAAGGAATTTAAAAATTGTAGACTAGGAGAAAACTTGTGGCTGTCCCAGGAGATCTATGGGCTGGTTCGACTGTCTTCATATTCCACACGAACTATATACATACAAGAAATTTCAGTTTCTTCCATAAGACACACACCATTTTTAGGCTTGTTTTCACTTGTGCATTATTTAAAGAAATACTGAAATTATAATTAAAATTATCAATCTTTTTTTTTTTCTGTTTACATGCTCACATGTATGTAGATGAACTGTGCAAATAAAAGATTCTTCAATTCTCCAACTGCATTAACAATTGGTTTTGATGTTGGCAAACAATTTTCACTGTCAAACAATAAAGAATATTAATTTCTCAAAACTTTGTTTTTACGACAAAAATTGGTCATTTAGTTCACTGTTCAGAAATATTTTAATACTTTCTATATTTTTATATACTTTCTATATTTTTATATTTTTTAATTATTGAGGCTAAACAATTAACTCTCCATTTTCTTTGCAAAGCAGCAGGTCAGTCCCAAAAGCTGCCTGGAAATGGATGCATATAAATCATATCTTTAGTCTATATGATGCTTATTTCTTTACCCAGACTATACAAGTCAACCACACAATGAGTCTGTCACCCAAAATAAAACACACCAGAATTTGCTGCTAATTGTTGCTTTCAAACTGTGTTTTGTAGCACCCACACACAGAAAATAGAGTTTGCTAGAGTTAGTAATAGGTAACGAAATTCAGCCTGGGTGAAACAACGAGTTTCCGTTCTCCTTGTCTTCTCTTCACTGGCAGGTCTTGCTCTGGAGTATCCCGGGAATGTTGCTGTGGGACATTTTTAGCCTTTTGCCAGCTGAATGATAATTGTTTCCTATCTCTGAGTCTTGAGTTCCATGCATCCCTCCTCCTCCCCCATGCCCTGGATTGAAGCTCTGAGCTTCCTGTGAGGTCTCTGCAACAGCCCCAAGGGCCTCTTCTGCTACCATATGTATGTAATCACAAACTGAAAACTTTTCTGCTTCTTAAAACACAGGGCTGCCATATGAGATAACGATCTACAGATAGCAGCCTCACACTGAAAAGCCTTCAGATCCACCCCTCTGCTGATTTTTTTAAATTATCCTTTCACAACTTCTTTTTCTTTTTTTTTTTTTTTTTAAAAATTCACACACACTGATATTAACAGAATTAATGAGCAACATTGATTAAGTAATTAATTATATCAGGACACAGTTCCACCTTAAGAACTTAGCAGCATGCCAGACCTTCTCCACAATAAGAAACACACTGCAATGTGTAACCAAAATCAATTTAACTGCAGCCAGGAGAAAGCTTCTCCAGCTGCAAGCCAGGAGAAGCCACTAAAAATGGTAGGCAGAAACTAAATTATTTTAAGTCTATCTTATTTTTACTCACCTGAATTTGTGCAAATGTATTTGCAGTGCAAGAACCTCAGAGCTCTAAGAGCTCTGAACCATAAGCATTGGAATTCTGGGACCAACTCAACAACATGTGGTTATTTTAAGGGCCTTCTGGAGCCCTGCATCCAAATGCAAGGATGTTTTTGTTGCTCATGAAACAGTTGTAGATTCACTGTGGTTAGTAGGCTGATGATGGAAAATGGACAGAAAAAGATAAAACTAAATTTCTATTAATTCAAGCTAACAAAAGAACCCAAAACCAAACAAACAAAAAAACCACCAAAACAAACCAAAATAAAAGACACAACAAAAAAAAAGCTGAAATAAAATCTGTGATGGTTCATTTGCTTCAAGGAAAGCTGAAACTCACTGCAATGGGGTTGTAGCCCCAGAGGAGCATCTCTTCAACTGGGTGCAATTTTTTTTTTTTTCATACAGTAGTTAAAATCAACTGTCTCGAACTGAGAGGAAGAAACTAATTTAGAATTTGCCAAAAAAAATGCCAATACTTTACTTATAAAGGACCTGTGTTTTGGTCTATAATTTCTTCTTCTTTAGTTAAGTGGCGACTCAAGATAATAATAACAACAATAATAATTACAATAATGCTCTTTCTTAAAATTTTTGCCATTTAATGAAGCAAGAGTAGTTTGCCTTTTAAATACGTATCAATGTAATGCAGCCAGTCTAAGGAAAGCTATGGCTTATTCATTCTAATAAATGCAGAATAAGTTACTTCAAATAAAAAGTATAATCTACATTTTATATAAGCCAGTGGTGAGAATGTTAGATCAGCTATCCCCCTAATCTAGGAACACTTCAGGATTTCATCTTGGAAAAAAGGAATGTAGTTGAGAGGATAACATTGTTCCTAGAAAATGGAGATCACAGCATTAATTGATCCCTGAACCAGCACAGGTTGCTTTTGTGAGAGTCCTCTGACTTGGCTTGAGCCAGATTTCAAATTGCCTCAGCTTCCACTTCTTCCTCACTCAAATCCTTGTAACCTAGAGTAAGGAAGGTGAGGGAGTGGTGGTGTTTGGTTTTGTTTGTTTGCTTCCCCTACAAAATGAGTGATTCTCAATTAAGAACTTACATAAGGTTTGTATTTCAAAGCATCCTCAACACTCCCACTGTGAATCTTCCTAAGAAAAAAATCCTACTCAAAGTGGGCAAAATAATGACTTCCCCATCAACTGCAGTACAATTTTTGTTGCAAATGTAACCCTAAGTATATTTACACTGTCATCCTTTTCACAACATGATTTCATTAAGCATTTGAGTGGTTTTTTTTTTATTTTTCCAAGTTAGATGTGGATTTTTTTTATGGTTTAACCTCCCTCCTCCTGCCCAGCCCAAGAGAAAGGCAATTTTTTTGCTTTGCATATATTTTTCCTATTTTTTTATATTTATGTCAACATTCCCCTTTAACAACTTTGAAAACACAGGCTCTTTTTGGAGTTATTTCCATCAGTATATCTGAGCGATGAAATGATTCACGAGCACTGATAACAAATTTCATGTGTACAGATATTTCTTCCATTGGTAACAGTCACTTAGTGATGGAATTATGCCGTGAAGGCAAATGAGATCCAAGGGCAAATTTCGTTTTTGAATAATTTGATTTATTTATAAACCAGATGGCAAGCTTAACTGGCTAGTTGTTTGGTGTGCAGATAGAATTGTCTTATTTTCTCTGGGAGGTTTTTCTTTGACAGTACATGTTGCTTTCAGCCTTGTGACAGGAACTTTGACTTTCCATAAGTTTAGGTTTCCCTGTAAACTGGAAACTGAAGGAAAAGACCAATTTTTTTGCAAAGCCAAACAGAGAATTCAGTGTCCTCAGTGATATACCAAATGTGGGGACTTCATTATTTTTCTCTGAGTTTGGAATATTGACATGAAGTTATTAATAATGCTGGTAATACTAGTGCTAATTCAAAATATTGTGAACAACAGGTATCTCTTATTGAAAAGATGTTTCCAATTCAAGAGAACATTATTTACTAGGAAATGCCACTACTTGAAAATGGATTTTTATATATCTATGTAATTTGATTTAGTCCTCTGAAGGAGAAGTCAGTGAAGGAGGACATTCCCACTTGAAGAGCATTAACTCCAACCTTGCTGTCACTAAACTAATCTTTCCTTATCTTCTATTTAGCAGAAGGAATTCCTCTCCCAGTTGGAACTGCCAGGTTTTTCTTAGAAATCCTCCTTGCAGAGGAGACTCTGAAAGCCTAAATTCCACAGAGTGTTTTGTCTTGCTAATGACTTCAGGGCACAATTGGATGCCCAACTGTGCATCTTTGTACTTGGGCTGGTTTGGGACTGATTTGTTCACAGGGGTAAAGTATCCAGCTACAATCATGTCTAAGGGAATCCTCCCTCAGAGCTTGTGGGGAACATGAGCACCAATGCTCTAGCAGACCCTGTTCTCTCTGCAAAAGGCAATAGCTAAAGAAGGAGGTTGACAATAGGATGAAAGGTTTTCTCTGAAGTCATTAAACTGTGAGGAAATGGTGAGGGTCATGAATTGTTACATAAAAGGAATTAATGAGCATGAGGTGGGAGGTAAAGGTATTAATGGGAATCTGACACCTAAATTATAAAGCAGTCAAGCTCCCAGACCAGCAGAGAGTGTCTGCATTTTCATAGCAGATTTATATTTTGATGATCAGATACTTGCATTTCAGTGTTTTCAAGTATTTCATATTGGCTTTAACCATGCAGCTGTTAAAACTGTGAAGACATAAACCAACTTATTCACACTATGCAGTGTTCATATATTTGTCTGTAAATGTCTGTCCCTCTTGATTTCCCCAGGAAAAGAAAGGTAAGAGGAACACCTGAACCAGGAAGGCTCTTGTACTCAGATTAGGGGTACAAAGCAGAAATTTGAGTGAGTTCAGTGATACAGCAGTGAGGAAAGAAAGGAAGCACAAGCAAATAGGGGTGATACTATAGACTTCAAATGCAGAACTAGAAAATAATGTGTATCAATGGCACCCACTAAACCTCAGGTCAGCCAAGAAATTTATAGTTTATCTTCATGGGGAAGTGAAGACATGGGGAACAAGCTAACTTCACACCTACTGGGAACCCCTGTCCTTCTACAAATCCTTGTCCAGATAATAAAGCTCAAAACTAGCAGAAGGCTCCTGAAAATATGTAATTGTACCAGGTACTGGTAGGGTAGGAGAGAGAACCTTGCTCTATATGGAATATTTGGAGTCAGCAGCAGGTAAAATCTGAACTAGCAGGGTTGCTGTGTTCTCCTTGCTCCCTAGCACTAGAGCAGCCTCCCTCAGGTACAGAGAAAAGGTATAAGCAGAACTCAGTTTTTCCTTGCTTTTGTCTTGTCCCCCACTTAAAATTGGATCTTCAAACTCATGGTCTGCTTGAAGTAACTTTTAAACTCCCTTGATACCTTCCTAACCAGTAGCAAAATACCCAGGATATATATATATAAAATCTCCCAAAATTGCCCACAGATTGACAACACCAGTTGGGATACATCACAGGCATTGGTGATTTTACCAAGATTCGCTAATTTGTTTCTGTCAAGTATTAGTGCTGGAAAGGGCTCATTTGCACAGAGGACTCCCCTTAGCTGCAGGCTAACAAAGCTCTTGAATACAGAGCATATTTATTGCTGTGACTTGAAATAAGATTAGTGGGAAAGGACATTTATTTTAATTTCTTCCAGGTGGTATAAAGCTTTGGGTTTTTTGTTTTTGTTTTTGTTTTTTCCCTCTTTACTAATTTAAGAAAAGTTTGTGGTTCAGGAATTAAAGACCTAATTAAGCTGCATGTCAAAACCAACAAAATACCAAGGCAAGTGATTCTTTCTGACAAAAGAGCCCTTCAGATTGGGCTTTAACCTTACTTAAGCATCAAATGACAGGTCTTCTGAGAAACAGCTTGACTTAAAACCAGTCCAGCAGTGACAACTCTAGCCCTTCAAGATCATCAATCTGCTTCTCCCCACACAATTAATAGCAGCTATACCATGTATAGCTAATAAAAAATTATGACAAGGAAGTTGGAAACATTCTCACTAGTAAGTGAGCTGTATCACACAATATACAAGAGATGAAATCAATCATAGAGCTTAAAACATAGCATAGAAAGTCTGAACAATAACTGTGGCATATTGTAGCATAGCAGAGGACCAACAAGAAATTCTGTCCAGTATGTCTTAAGAAACCTTGGAAACGGGGAGAAAAAGATGTTTTCCTATCTTAGGTCTCCAGAGGAATTTTCATGTTGGCCATCTTCCTAAAAGCCTGCAGTGAATTCCTGGTAAACCATGAGGCAGGCAATAAGAACAGCCATGTGCCATCTGATGGAGACAGGTACAGCTGGTCAGAATGCTTGTGATGAAGCACTGAAAATGTAGTATTGTCCCAGAACACTGCAAAATGTCTCACAAAGCACGAACTATTCTGGAAGCACAGGAAAAGGATTCACCTGTAAGTGGAACTGAAAAGAGGAAAAAGTGAATAAATAATCTGTGTTTGTCCTTGGGAATGTGTTCCATCAAAATTATATGTGACAGCACTATGAACAAGGGAAGGGAGGAAGTGTTTAGAGAACTTTCTCCAGGGTGTGGCTGGAGCTATGGCACAGCTGTGTGGCAATGCTGTAGGGAGCACAGGGATCTCACTCCACCACTTCACAGAATTCAAGTGGAGGATCTCAGGGTTCTGGTGGGCAAGTGGTGCAATACTCAGCCTCAAGATTTTGCACTACAACAATTCACTTCTCTTTTTTTTGAACAGGGCTTTAAAAACTGTTCTTCAGAACACACAAAATATTTCTTTCTCTGTGTGGAATAAATAAAATTTTAATTGATGTTTATCTTTCACATCTTGACTCACATTGAACTGCAAAGGTACTAGTATCAAAACCCAGTACTATGGATTTCATAGTTTTTGACATATCTTGAAGCCATTTTCTTTAAATCAACATGACAGATCCATAAAACTGACTGTTTCTCTAATATTTTTTGAATGTCTGTTTTCATTATAAGACTATTTGTACTTAATTTTTCTAATCTATCAGTGTATATAGTAAAACACTTTCTTGTCTCTTCTTTAATGACAGATGTCAAGAACTGGATTGCCCAGTTTCATCAGCACAGTTAACATTTTTTACTTACATTCCTAAAGGAGAGCTATGAGCTAAAAATTAAGATTTTGTTCTACGTTTAACCAAAATGCTGGACCAAATCTTGTATTTTTTTGCTCAGAAGCTTCTAGTTTACTTACTGTAAGGAAAAGCAGTGTGCAAAGAAAATATAAGATGGAGAAAAATGACAAATTGAAGCAAATATCCCAAAACATGAAACAATGAATTTTTAAAACTAAAGTATGTTACTAGAAGCTCACTGTGATGGAATACAGGCTTTTAAGTGATAAAACTTCATATACAAAAATGGGAAGTTTATTTAAGAACATCCTCACACAGAGGATTTGCATGACAGAGATGTTAACTGACAATCAGTGGTGCTGAAATATGATTGAATGATAGGAAGGTTTAATTGGGATTCAAATTATTATAAATTGTAATTACAAATACTGCTAGAATACAGAACCAAAAAAATGGAATAAATCTGGATATGAATCCCAAGTCACAGTGAAACAGTAATTGGTTTACTATCACATTCTACAGTTAATTTATTAGGTACTTGTGGCTGAAGGACATCACAGAAATAATTATAGCTAATCAAATAGCCTGAATTGTGACTTGTGCAGTAGACTATTAAAATATTCTATCAAAATTAGGCTTATGGAAACATTCTCTTCACACCTCAACCAATTGCTAGTTCTAGAAGACAAAATATGATGGTTTTGTTTCAGCCTTTAGTAATATACAAAAGTAGTTTCAAACATAAATTAAGTTACTATATATTAGGAAAACAGCAGATAAATTAATTTAAGATATTTTAAAGAACGATGATACTAAAATTAGGGAGAAGGTATTAATCTGTTTTACTGCAGATAAATTAGGGTCAACTGCATCATCTGAAATACAGAACAGCATAAGAACTCACCCTCATTTGAGTCCCCAAGTGCAACAAGAAAGCTTTCCCTAGGCAGCAAGATACCCAGCATTCAGCTTTACAACATGCTGAGTTTTCTTCACAGGTCTTACTAAGTAGGATTTGTACTCTCCTTACAACCTTGAAGCACAAAAGGGAGAAAGGAGAGTTTTGGTTACTTTTATATTCAATTTTATTCATAGAAGAATGAATTTATCTCAGTATTGGATTTTTTGTTCTTTTTTTTCACATTTCATTCCAGTGATTCTCCTCAGATGTTAGGGAATCACCATCATTTTCTTCTGCTGCCTTTTGTTTTATCCTTTAAATATTCCACTTCTTATTCATCAAGAAGTGATGACTGTGCAAAACCTGTCAATTTTTTATTTATCAGTTTCACACTGTTCAAGAATGACCTTCTGTATGGGTTTTTTTTTAATCAGTCAGTAGTAGAAAATTTGAAAAATCTAGCTCCCAGGGGAAAAAAAAAACCAAAAATGCAGCTGGTATAGAACATCTACTTTTTTCTTCAGAAAAGAAGCCTCTATATTTTTCATTCCAGGACGTTCAGAACTAGTATATAACAGAGTGAAAGCAAGGTCAAACTTTGATGTGATGAAGTAATTTGTTCAGTGTTAGACTTCAGACTGTGCTTCTGTTTCTTCCTACTCTGTTTCCCACACCTCTTATCTTAGTCTAAATTTTTTTTTTTCTTTTTCTTCATTATGAAACTGCTAACTTGATTACAGAAGGATTGCTGGTGACTTCTTTGTAGAGGTGAATTTTGAAATTCTTTTCTTCTTTATTACCCTCCCACTCCTCTTTTTAAAGTGTCTTTGGTTTCCACAGCTCCCAAGGATGAAGGACTGGGAAAGGCTGGATAGAGTGCTGACCTGAGGGCACACCTCAATGCACATATTTATTGTTATGACATTAGTTCCGTGATCTAAAAATTATTTAGCTGCCATAATTAATTTCTTAGATAAAGTGAAGCAGTTGTCTATTCCTTTGTGATATTCACAAACTAGTTTTCTAAAAAATGCAAATATATTGAAATAAACACCTGAGGGGTCTTTTCTTTGCTGAAAATTCTTGATTTGGTGCCAATTTTCTGTCTTCTGATACCATTCTCTTATACTCATGGATTCTTGCAGATCTTCCACTGACATCTTAGAAACTCAGGAGCTCTTTCACACAATTCTGTAAAATAAGGCTTACACATGGCAGTGTAATTTAAAAAGTGCTTATCTCACTGCTTTAGCTACTGTTCAAGCATTCCTGTCCATGTGCTCTAGAAGTGCTTAGTCAAATTTTCTACTGGCTTAGTAGAACTTACGTAGATAGGGTTACTCAGTGCCCAATGCTGATAGGAATTTTATTCTCTCTTAATATAACTTTGATTTTTACCAAGGAGAAAAATATGGCCATTCTTGAGACCAGATATTAGGAACTGGATTGATTAAGAGTCTAGAGTATTTTCCTCATAGGTGCTTCAACTTCTGTCTTAGTGACTCCAAAAATACATGAATGTATGTATTTATGTAGGCATGTATATATAGAGAGATATATATTTGTGGAAAAAAATATATATGTATATAAAACATTTAGTGTATATACATATTATATATGCATATTATACATGTACATATTTGTGGAACTCTCTATATACAATACATACAGTTTATATTTAAGAAAACATAATTTATTAAATTAAATTCTAATAAGTGGTTAAGTTTTGACTGGGGAGAAAGTGTTAGAGATTTGGACCCATGAATCAGGACATAATACTACTGCATTTTGTTACCTGGAAGAATAATTTCTATGATCTTGGACAAGACAATGATGGGCACCCAGAGTCAGCTGATCCTTTAAAACTGTGTAGCCTCTGTATTTTATGACTATGGACCCTAGTCATCTATCCCAACTAAGCTTTTACAAATATATAGGAAAAATGGGTTTGGAATAGGAATCTCATAAAACAATGGTTTCCACGACCAAGAGGACTTTCTTTACTAGGAGTCCAGAAGTTTATGCTGAGATGTCAGTCTGTGTGCAACAAGCATCTGATGGCCTGGGAAGAAACAAGCCATAATTGCTTGTGAATATGAACTTTTTCCAGCTGGATCTCAGCTCCAGCCAATCTGGCAATCATTTCTAGGAGAGCATACATGCCTTTCTATTACACACTTTTCATTTAAAAATCTGCTTATTGATCTCAACACCACAGTGTTTGGCATAAGAATCAAGTGTCAAAGGGGTGATAGCTGAAAATATAAGAAATTCACATTTAAAACCAAATTTATGTAAACTCCCTCAAACCTCATCCAAAAGTATTACTGTAAAACTATTTATTCTGTAGTGTTTTCCATCACTATACAACTGAAGTCCATATTCTGAAGTAAAAAAAACTTCCTACGAGTGTAATTAAAATGAGTTAAATTGGAATATAATGTCATTGGGTTCGACCACTTTGGCTTTCTTGTGGAAATTCTACAATCCTGGATGCTAACTGAAAAAGTAATGAAGGGGTGAAAACTCCCATCTCTGGCATTATCCTTCACCTTTTTCTGAGACCCCAGGAATGAGAAAGACCTGAAAGGATGGCTGTTTTCTACAGCCTCCTATTTTGGAAATCAATATGAAAGTCATGCTGTTTCCTGTACAGAGTGATCCAACTCACAGCAGTGTGGAAAGAAGGTAGTAGGGAGAGAAATCTGAGGCAGAAATTTCTGTGGTCAACCTATTCTGGAGGTCTCACATGAAGAGACAGAGGAGAGGAGAACACTGTCAGTGTTGGTAAGCACTTAAGATTGGGGGGTGAAACATCAGAAGAACTTTCTTCACAAAGTAACCCAGCCTGACTAGTAAAAAGACACTTGTAAAACAAGATGTGACTTAAAAAATTATATTCTGCGGTGGTTTGTGGTAAAAACAAGCATTCAGTTAGACCACAGTAAAACTGTGTCCTGCCTATTCTTCAATTCTTATTTGAGTGTCTTTTTAATTTTAAGCTGATATAAATAAATTGTATTTTGGTTAAGATAACAGAAATATTCACTTTTATTTGTACACACATTGTTACCTTATCTGACAAGAAAATAAGTACTAAAATCCCACCCCTTACATGAGATATGTCAACCTATTCCAGGTAATACTCACTGGATCGATGAGTTATGTAATATCATCAACTGTTATGGAATAAATGTGCTATGAATAAACCCCTGGACCGAATATACGTCAGTGGGGCTGATGTTGCCTGTGTTTTACAGAGGTTGCTGTGGAGCTCTTGAACGTGCCCCCTTCTCTGAAGGCTTGTTTCATGTCCTTGCATCAAACAAATCCTGGACTAACTTCACAGAAGCTGGCCTTAAGGTTGCTGGTCTTCATTCACAGCACACTAAGCCTCCCCTGGAAGCAGTCAGAAATTTCCAATAGCAACACAGTTCACGTATTATCAAGCGCTAAGAGAAGGACTTTGATGTTCAGCTTTTTAAAAGCTCTCAGAAGTATTTTTCCTCATTATCACCCCAGTTGAGTGGCTTTATACTCCCCTTTCAGAAAAATCAAGCACATGAGGACTCTATCTTCCCTATGATATTAATTAAAAGATGACAGATTATTTTCTGTGACTATTTTTTATTTACAGTACTTCATTGATTAGGATTCTTGACAAACAAGATTCAGGAGGGAGTAAAAATATAAAAGCAAGGTAATTTTGGCAGTTTTACCATATACTTTTTGCCCTTTTTGGATATCTACACATCTATATTTCAGCACAGTAGCAGGAAATAATGTGCTTCTTGCAAGTGCCTGGTATTAATTTTTATTCACCTCTCAGTGCAGGAAGTGTCCTCTGGGAAAATCTAGAAATTTCAAACAGCAATGAGGGCTCACATACTTTCAACCACAATCTGATCAGCTGGAGGTGAGAACAGCCAGTTTCTCATTGAGAAAGAACATTTTTCAGATTAACTCATACATGATTTCATTTTGGGAAATGGAGAGTTGAGATGATACAACAGTTTCTTTGTTTCACATCTTTTATGAAACTTTATCTCAAATGCTCTGCCATCAGTCTTGGACCAGAAACAGTTTCTAAAAGAAACAGCAAGAATCCTGTATGAAGGACAAACTGATGTCAGGCTACACTAGAACAATGTGTCTCAAACAGCAAACAAGTTTTCAAAAGCCAAGAAAAATGGAATTGTGCACTTTGTGAGATGTGATAGAGACTGAAATTGTTGACAGGCTAAAATTGTTGACAATTAAATGAAAGAAGAAATTCTATTTTTTTTTTTATTGTAATGATTGCTGTCTCTAGACTCCACATATTCAATCACACTTGACTCACCATTTTCCTGTTGTCTTCCATGGACAGAGCCTATTAACATGTTGCATATGCAAGAAATGTGGTTTGGAAAGGACTGCCACAATGGAGGGCTCCAGGTCTGTGTAGGGAAGGGTCTAAAGGCATCATCAAATCATGATAGGTAGGAAAAAAGATGGGTCTAATACTCAAATGTTCCTGAACAGAGCCTTCTCATACACTTCAGTAGTTCATGACAAGACCTTAATCTAAAATGATTCTGCATAAAATATCAGGACCAGTTTGCAGAAAGCAAGTGGTGGCTCAGTGCATGCAGTGCAGCCCAGAGCTTAGAGGAACAGGGCTTACCACTGGTGAAACACCTGCTGACTTGCATACTCGGCACAGTCTGTGGTGCCTAAGGAAGTCAGGATAATAGGATGACAGGATAACAGAGGAATGTCACCCTGTCCTTAAGTGCAAGCTGTACTGTAGATACACTCTAACACTAGCAAGTTACCCTTTCTTCTTGTGCCTCATCTGCAGATCAGTATATTTTCATTCTTTCTCAAATGGTGGGAAAACTAATCAGTTACGCACACACACATACAAACCCTGCAAAGGATCAGTAGATTTCCTGATTTTTTGTGTTTACTTACTTATTTTCTGAGATCTCTTAGTGAGGACAGGAGGAAGGGAAATATTGTGGAAAGTACAGTAAACCATTTAGAGTTGATCTTGTTAAAAGACATTATCCTGAATGATTTTGTATCCCAGTAGTGAGGGTATACTCTCCTTGGGAGTGTGATGTTTCTGAAAGGTAGTTAGGTGATCATCTTTCACCTGCTCGTCTTCTAGTCAAGTCTATTAGATGTCCATTTAAAGCCCCCTATCACTTCCTTTTCTAAAGCAGTTTTGTTGCTCTCCCAAGGATGAAACTTAATAGTATTTTCCCCCACTCCAAAAGTTCTGAAGAGGAAAACATCTTTGTTGCCTTAGGAATTGACCTCTCTGTCTTGCTTCGGTACTGGGGACAGAATATTTGTGCAGCATTCAAAATAGCAGCTATCTCTTATTGTACCAGTTGTAAGTCCCTAAGAAGAAGAGAGAGAGCTTAGTGTTGGTCAGAGAGGGGTGCCTGATGTTGTGGCGTGCATCAGGGAGACAGGGGAAGATATGATTCTTCCACTAAGATGCACTAAGATGCTCACTAAGGTCCAGTGTTGTTTTCCTCAGGACTCACAAGTGGCCTTTTCTGAAGATATCAAAACAAGCTTTACTGTGAGTTCACACAGATGATGAAGAATCTGTCCCTAGTTAATTTAAAAATTTCTTACCAGATGACAGAGCATTGTTCTGTAATTGTGACTTTCACACTTGTTGGTGTGCTTTGAACCCCAGCATCTATAATCCCAAAGGATCTCAAAGTGCCCTGCAGTCATGGGCAGAGGAGTTTAGTTGCCTTTGAAGAACTGCACTGATGCAGTCTGTAGACTAAAGGCCCATTATTTTTTGATCTCCAGCTGATAGAAAACTTTGCTTACTTTGATAAGTGATCATAGACTTGTCTGATGGGCTTCACAGAGATATAGTTTAAAATGGCAACAAAGTGCATTGGCAATTAAAATGTATTGATCTCTTTTGGACTCAGGTGCTGTTGCCTTAATTGAATACTTTTGCTTCATTTATAATGGACACATTTTGTATATTTAAAATTATGAAGTCCCAGGTCTATCCTAACATTGAAGTGACGCTTCATGACAAGATGATAGCAAAACAAAGCAGACAAGTTTACAAGGAAAAATTGCGTTTGTGGAATTTGGAAACAAAACTACGACATTTCATGTGAATCACAACTTTTATTTTGCCTTTACAATTTTAGTTTATTTTATTTTTTACTACTGCCTTTTGACTATTCATTTTTAATTTTGGAATGGGTCAAGTAAGAAAAAAGTTTTGAAAAGCAAAAAAAGAAAACAAAAAAACCACCAAAACCCCCTTGGGTGAAATTAAAAAAAAAAAAAAAAAACAGTAAAAAGAAACAAACATTTCGCCCTCCCATTCCCAGCTGTTGTTATTTTAAATTAACACAGTTTGGCTACTGCCATACAATGACCAGTATTTTTGAATTTGTTTTCTTCCTTTGAAATATTTGGGGTTTGATTTTTTATTGTGAAGGAACCACCACAGATATTTCATAGATTCATAGAATCATAGAATGGTTTGGGTTCAGAAGGCACCTTCAAAGACATTTTAAATGTTAAATTCCACTGCTCTGGTAAGGTACATCTTAGATCATGTTGCTCAAACCACATCCAACCCAACCTTGAATGCTGGCCATGACCAGGCAACCACAACTTCTCTGGGCAGCATGTGCCAGTGTTTCACCACAGTCATTGAAAAATATCTTCTTTGTGTACAATCTAAATCAACCCTCTTAGATTTAAACCAAGTACTGAAAGGCTGCAGTGAGGTCCCCCTGGAGCTTTCTCCTCTTCGGACTGAAAACCCCAACTCTCTCAGCCTTTCCTCCCTCATAGGTGGGATGTTCCAACTTTCTGACAATTTCCATGACCCTCTTCTGGCCCTGCTCTAGTATGTTCACATCTTTCTTGTACTGTGGACCCCAGCACTGCATACATTACTCCTGATGGGATCTCACCAGAGCAGAGTAAAAGGGGAAAACCACCTCTCTTGACCTGTTGGCAACACTTCTTTGGATACAGACCTGGATACAGTTGGCTTTCTGGAAGGCAAGCACACACACTGCTGATCTACATCCCATTTTTCATCCACCAGTACTCCCAAGTCTTCCTTAGGGATATTCTCACTCATTCCCCAGTCTCTACTGATATTGCAGATTGTTCTGATCAAGGCACAGGACCTTGAATTTTGCCTTGCAGGACTTTATTGTGGTTCACATGGTCCCACTCCAGCCCCCCAAAGCGCCTCTGGAAGGCAATCCTTCTCTCATGCAAATCCACCAATTATCTTCATGTTTTCCACAAACTTGCTAAGGGTGCACCTGATCTCATTCTCTGTATAGTCAATGAAGATATTAAATACTGTTTCTCCCGGTATAGACCTCTGGGGGACATCACTTGTTACTGGTCTCCACTTGGACATGGAGCCTTTAACTCCAGCTCTTTGGACACGACCATCCAACCATCTCCTTATCCTACAAATTGTTCATCAGACCTTTATCTCTCCAACTGAGAGGCAAGACTGTAGTAGAGAACTGTATCAAAGTCCAGGTAGATGAGAGTAGGAGCTTTTCCCTTGTCTGCTGATGCAGTCATTCCCACCATAAAAGGCTTGTAGCTAATTGTTTCAATGTCTTATATTTTTACTGTGCTGTTCATGAGCATTGTCTTTTAAAAGCAGCATCTGGGGAGTCATTACAACAAGCCTGTTTTTGAAAAAGTATTATTTTACATGTTTCATAGAAAGAAAACAGGCTAAAAGACTCAACCCAGGCCTTTTATTGGCAGAATTTGGTCATCTGCAAAATGAATTGTCTCCTTCCATGTATTTCTTATTCATCTTCCATTCTGACAGACTTGTACCTGGTCTGCGAAAGCCTGTGAATTTTTCATTAATTCCAATACTGACCTTTTATCATTATCGTCTGAGTGTAATTGCTGGAGCCAGACCACTTTCTTTCTTATTCATTTCCCATGCATTCGCACTCTCTTATTCATTTCATACATCCCATGGGACACAAGTTTAGTTTATCAGGTTTGGTGCCTTTGCCCTTGCTCTCACAAGGTTGAAAGCCAAAAGCCTCACCCAGGTCTCAGGGCTAGTCCTGTTTTTCCATCTTGATTATATATCTGTACACTCTGCAGTGACTCTCAGGGACTGTGGCAAGACTCCAGTGTACAGAAGTGCAGCAGACTGTACTGATCTGCTGTTTGATAATGAGCAGCGTGGTCCTTTTGCAGTAGTACACATTGATGTAAATACTTCTAGAAGGAGCTGTATCTTATTTGGTAAGACAATTATAGGAGATAGCTGAATTTGGGCTTCATGCCCAGCACTGCTGTTCTCAGAGTAAACATTTTACTATTCTCTGCTTCCAGTCCATAACCAAAATAGGACAGTCTAAAATTAACTAAAGAAGCTCTTTCATCTTAAGAACATTTAGATTTGGTATTTCAAGTAAATCTTTTTTTAAAAGTAATTTTGTTTTACTGCAGCAGTTTCTTGGAATCTGGGCTGGATGCCCCTGGCCAGATCCAAATGAGATCTTCTTAAGTGGGAGATGAACTTTATCTCCATTTGTCCTTCTTTTGATTTTTTCCCCTTTAATTTTAAAATACATTGACTCAAGAATTGCATTTCAAGCTATGTGACACATCCTCTTGAGGGTTTGTACGTCTATTAATAGGTAGGATCAAATATCTTCCCACATCAAGCCTTGTTGTGGGGACAGAATTGGATAGATATAAAGCAGAAAACCAAAAAAATTTCAGCATCAGTTCATTTCAGGTTCTAATGTGTATTTTTGAAAACCTCTTCCCAAATGACAAGTTCTGTTTTCTTAGAAAATCACTGTTTCTTGCCATAAGGACTTCAGAAAAACAGTCTCTGTAAACTCATCTGTACTTGCTTTTCAAAATTCTTTTACCTGAGGAAGAAAAAACTGCAATGCTTATTCAAAAGACTTGATGACCTGACTCTTGTACCAGTGAAAGCAATAGTAACTACTGTCTCAATTCCTATGGAAGAAGGATCAGGTTCCTAGATAGCTACACAAATATTTACCAGGCTGGGAGGAGCCTGGTAACACCCTCCAAAATAAAGGTTGCAATACAGCCTTCATTTATAACTTCCTGTTCCCACATGTTAATAACTTCCTCATGCTTTAGTCTTTCTGGCAATTCTCCATGTTTGGTTTCTGCCTGGAGGTGATGTATATTTGGAACAAACTTACACCACACTTTTGACTAGGCAAGCAGCCAGAATGGCTGAGATTTGTTGCCTGGTCTGCAGGTAGCTGTCTTTGGGGCCTGGCACCTTCTCCTGAATGGGAAAAAAAAAAATAGAATTGCCAAGGCTATTAAGTGATTCCAAGATCACTTATTAGCCAGTGTTTGACTTCTTGGAAGTGATTTACTGTAATCACATCATACTATTGTTGCTGATTTATGTCTGAAGAAAACTGTTCATTTAGAGTCTCAGTTAAGTCTCCTTAGGGCTCAAGAATTGAATGGGTAATTCATTCTTATTTCCCTCATTCTTTCATGTGGCTGGAGCAAGAAAAAGGGAAGAAGGTACAGATGGCTTCTACCATACCTTCTCTCCTTTACTTATATAAGATAATATGCATTTAGGGGAGTTAGCTAAATATAAACTCTTCCTTCAGATATCAAAGAGTGAACATTAAAACAACATAGATCAACCAACTAAAATCTTTTGAATACTTTGAAAAGCTAAGAGGTTTCTGTCCAATCCTGAAATATTCTGAGCTTCTTCAATAGAAATAAATGAAGCCAATGGTGTTTGCCTCCTCTTGTTCACTACCCATTCCGGTATGAAAGCTCTGAGTACACAGCTTTAAAGGTGGAGATAGAATGTGTTAATTTTCCTTTTCTTTTTTCTTTTTTTTCATACAGTAGGTAGCAATTCTGCCTGCAAAAACTTCTGCCCTGTGGGGATTTTTGACATTTCAGAAGCACACTATCACATCTCTGTATACAATAGCAATGATGAACTGGAATGCATGGTATTTCGTTGCTTTGTAGAGGAACCAAGGCAGGATATTGAATCAGACAACTTGAATCTGAAAATCTCCCCCTTTACCTCCTCCATATGGTCTGATGTCTCCTATATGTGCAGTGTCCAGAAAAGTGCTTGACATAGAGACTCTAGCAGGAGAGTGTGGAAAGTCTGGTGTTATTTTCTGTTTCATTCTAGTTTCTAACCCATCAAGTTGATAAAAGGAAAAAACAGAGCAACCTTTTTCAGGAAAAATTATGTTTGCAGTTTATAGCTATGCCAGATAGCCCTGGGTGACAAGAGAGCCTTGTGCTCACTGGGAAGGGGACAGGTCTGCACAGATGTGAGTTCTTTCCAAAATGACAGGATACCAGTCAGCCCTAATCCAAAAGAGGTGTGATCCTGATATCTGAATGCTACATTGGAGCAAACATAGCCTGCTACTGACAATGGCTTACTATCATGGAATCATAACTGTGCCAGCAGAATTATGCAACTTCTGGTTGCTTTATAGAATAACCAGATGTCAGCATGTATCAAACTCCTCTGGCATATCCTGAATTTATTTTTTCAGTTCAGCACCAGAGAGGATTTGAACTCATAATGGAAAGCCTCCATTATGATGCTTTATTTAGCAAAATTATTCTGTGAGAAAGGGAATGATATATTATTAACACAATCTCTCTTCCAGAAGAGTTGGTGTTGTGCAAGCAACAAAAAGAAGCTGACCTGGGACAGCCACCCAGCTATAGCATAGCTGAGGGTAGCAGTGAACAGCTCCTTGGCCAGATGAGCATCAGTGACAAGTGGTGTCCCTCAGGGTCTGTTTAGGGACCAGAACGGTCTAATATCTTCATCAATGACACAGATACTGGGACTAAGTGCATCCTCAGCAAATTTGCAGATGACAGCAAGCTGAGTGGTGCAGTTGACACACCTGAGGAATGGAATGTCATCCATAAACACCTGGACAAGTTTGAGGAGTGGGACCATGTGAACCTCATGAGATTCAACAAGTGTCCATGTTCTGGATCCTCAAAGGTTTTCCAGACCAGATTGAACAAAACTCTGTGTATCCTGAGTAATCTGTTCATATGTTATAACTAACATTTTCTTGAATAGAAGGTTGAGCTACAGACCTGGTGAGCTCCATTCTGGATGGATGTAATCTATGAGTCTATAAATACATATTCCCTCTCCCATTAGTTGTCTTTTTTGACCATACATAACAGTATTTAAATATATTTATAACACTGTATATAAACAGAGAAGATTACTCTTCTCAGCGTTTGCTTGAAACATTTCTGGTAGTGCTGTCAAGTTCTTAGTTGGGGCTTCAAAGAAATAATTTTCATCAGTTGATTTCTTGAACAAAACTGTACTGTCAGAATCACACTGCTACACAGGAGTATATGAGGTGAGATTGGCCCCCATGGAAAAGTTTAAGACATGCCGTGTCTAACTTCTCCTTGTACTCCATCATTCCCTAAAGAATTGTGGAATACCTCTGTAGGGTTTCAGTATCCTGGCCTATGAGGAAAATCTAAAAGAAAATCTAAAAATAAAATCGATGAAGAAAATCTATGAAGAAAACCGTGCAATACTCTAGCTGGTTGAATCTTCTTGCTAATACATATTGCAAATTCCTCTGAGCTAATGCCTGTTTGAGTTAAAGGATCTGTCTCTGTAACTCTACATGTGAGTCTCAAATGCTTCCACCTTTACCTAAGCCCTCTAAACTTGCCTTCACCTCCTGTGGTTTATTGTTGAAATTAGTTGAAAATTAGCTTGAATGTAAGACAAATGATACCCTTAAAAGTGCCTACTTCTCTTTTCTGACCATATAAATAGAAGTAAAACAATTAGATTAGATTAGATATCTCCAATGTACATATCTATATTGGGTAAAATTAATATCTTTAGTCAAATCAGGGCACTTTGAGGGGAGCGGAGAAACATATAGGTCATATCAACACAGATAGTATTTTATCATATAATATTTTATGGAGAATAAAACGATCTAACTTTGCTTTACAATGCAGTCGTTATGGGAACTGTTTACAATACTTGGAATTTTTGAGTGGGGTGGGGTTCTTGGCCTTGTTTTCAGCCATCAGGTCTTGCTAAATCTTTTTGTGCTGGACAAAATATGTCATTATTAAAGTTTCATTCCTTAAGTCAGTATTAATAGCCTGTAATCAAGTCATCCCTCAATGTTTTCTGTGAGTAAACTAAACAAATTGAGTAGCTGAGTATTTCTGCACAGTATGTTTATAATTCCTTAATCACTTTAGTGGTTTTTCTCTGAGCCCTCTCCAGTTTAGCAACCTGGAGCCAGAACATTGTGTATGATTGTATGATCTTCTCTTTTATTTTTTAATTTTTTCCCCCTAATATCTTATTTTTTTCTTTTCCATCACAAAATCCACATCCAGCTCTTGGAACCGTTCCCACCAAATGCTGATATCAATCTGTGTTTGTAGTGCAGCTCTTCTTATGCCTGGGTGGAAGTGTTAACATGAGCTCAGTGTTTGGCTCCCTGCCTGGGCTGACATGAACTTTCCCCTGCAATCACCACATCAGGACTTCCACTTGCAGTGTCAGGGTTGGAAGAAGCCCTAGTCTGAATGGAAGAAGATGAAGAAGGGGCAGCTACAGCCACGTGTCTGTCACAGCAGCTATTGAGTTTGTCTGTCACACCAGTAAAATAGAGAGGAAGAGTGATGAGGGAGCTAGCTGCACTACTCCTACTGTTCAGAAAACCCAACTTCTACGGAGCTGTATTAATACTAAAAAAGATTTGAAGTCAAAAAAATTATTGGAGCACACAGACCTCTCCTGTCACTCACAGTCTCTTTTCCAACCATTTATTTTTGTAATTATCCTGGCAATTGATAAGTGGCAGCACTCATCCAGGAAAATAACTAAATCCAGTTCTGACTTGTGTCTAAGTTAGTAGCAGAGTCCCTGTAGGTTTCCTCCACTTTCAGTGAAAAAGTTTGAACTCCATAGGGTGATGTCCCAAAGAAAAAATCAGAATTACTCTCAACAGAGACCCAGCATAGCAGGCTCCAAATTTGGCCTTCTCAGATAATCACTACAGAAAGATATAGTCATCTTGGACCTTTTTCTTGATTTCAAGACTTAAGGAGTTTTTTCCCTTTGGATCCTTGCCTGATGGTTATTCATTCATTTTGTTTCCTTTCTAAGTGTCCTGTCTTTGATTTGCATCCCCAAATTTGTTACCTCTTTCTCTAGTAGATCAGAGAGTCCTTTATAATCAGCATTTTATACCTGTGACAAAAAAACAGATTTTCCACAGGCTGGAGAGGAGCAGACTGAAGGAGAAGCAGCCCTTTCCTATCAAGTGATGGTCTGCCAAACACAGTCTCCTGTGATGGAGATGGTGATGGAGAACTCTTTGTAGCCACTGCCACTCTGTGTCTTGAAATCTCAGGTAGTGTAATAATGTAACACTGCAGTCCACTGCAAGACTTCTCAGCATTAACCAGGGAACTGGAGGGGGCTCAGCCTGTGACTCAGCCTGGTGAAAGTAAGAGTACGTGGCCTATGTAATGGCCTATTCTACCATTTCAGCAATTGTGAAGATTTTGCTTTCATGCTACATGAATTAATACTTAAAATCAATGTATTGTTCTTGGCCTCCCTTTGAAGTCTCTTGCTGCCAGTCATGTTGCCCCTAATGTGTATTATCTTGGGGAAGATCTAATGGATCCTTTATTCCTGTAAATAAACAAGAAGACCTGCATCAAGGTCTTGCAGTTCACAGCAGTCATTGCAGCGGCACACAGAGCCAAGCTGAGTGAGAATCTCTCTTGAGACCTACCCTGACCATTCTCTTAGATCAACTTTATGAAGTTTGCGCAGGGTCTCAGAGAAAATATGATGTTACAAAGAATCAGATCTCTGCTTCCTAAATTCAACTGTAATTCCTGAGCTTTTGGTCCATCCCATCTCAGTGTTTCATTAAACTATCTCTGGAGTTACTGCTATCCCTAATTTTTTCTTGATCCTTCAGTGCCACCCTATGATGCTTGAAACGCCTGATGCTCTATTTGTCACTCCCCACAAGCAGTAAAAATTGACAGCAATGTCCCACAAACTGTGATCTCCAGCAGCTCAGGGAACAGTGCAGTAAAGTCTGAGCAGACATTTCATGCATTTCCTTATGAGCTGCTGCCTGAGTGCACAGCCATTAACATCACTCTGGCACTCACCAGCTGCTACTTTGAACAGCCCCTGAATGAAAGGAGCAGCTGCACATGGTCAAGTCAGCTGAGCCAGTGATCCCTCTTCTACCCTCACACTGAAATGTAGCTCTGATGCACATCCTCCAACCAAGTGAAGAGTCCACCCTGAACAGGTGCTGGGTGGCTCAGCCACATAAACTTTTGGAAGGAGCACAGACATGGTCCTGTGAATCCAGATATCTGAGAGCCATTAGAATATGAGGACTGGACTGGAGATGTGCTTCTGTATCCAACTGCTCTGGAGAATAGAAATATTCCAATGCAATTGGAAAAGAATATGGAAAAGCAACTTTTCAGCATCATGGGGGCTGAATTCTGGTCCATCTTTCAAGAGGCAGCTCTAACATTTCATCCTTTCCAATGAAACAGGGACTGAGAGCTGAAGATTGCAATGGAAGAACTGAGTGTTCTATTACCCATAGGCAGTATTTTATTCTAAAGCCCCTTTTATATCCTCAACAGTCTGCAAAGTGCATCTCTGAAAGTGAGCTGGGCCTACCTTGCTCAAGAAGGACTTCATGTGTTATGAGACACACATAGCTGGCAATTTCTATCACATGAAAGCATAATAATTCCTATCACTGCTAGCAGGATGCCTTTTTCTAACAAAGGAAATAAATCAGACCTATTAATAGACAATATTCATACAGGCCAAGTTTTTGATCTGTTTGCCAATCTCTGTTCATTTACTAATGAGCATGCCAATCTCTGTTCATGTTCTAATTGTCTTAGCAGAATTCAACCTTCAAAAATGAGTAAAGGCAGGCATTTAAAGGTGTGGTTTTTAAACTCCTCATGCAAAATGGTAGCACCCTGTCTCACTGTGCCTCAGAGCTGCTTCTAGGAAGTACCCATGTAGTTGTGAATACATGGACAGTTGGAAAGGGATGCTGGTGGGAAGAATCTATAAATGAGTGGAGAAGCTATGAACCATTTATATTTATGTAAGAAGAGAATAATAAAATCAGAAGAAAAGCAATTTTTGTTCAGGTTGGCTAACTTTCAAATTGTTCTAGCGCCTGTTCAACTGCTAACACCTATTACATAGTTAGACAAACAGGGCTAAAAATTCCTAAGAATTAATTCTTTTTTCCTCTACAGCCAGAAAAATCCCCAATTTGTGTGTCTGACTATACTCTATCAGCCAAACCTCAAAAAAATCCAAAGGATGGGGTTGTTACCCAAGGCTCCTTATATAACAAACCATGTTTCTTTTTTTCAAGCTTCCTAACATAGAGATATACAAAATCTTATAGTCCCTGTAAGAATGGGCTTTATGTAACACTACACAAGGATTATTTAAACATCATCAATGTATGGATTCTGTGATAGTCCTGTGGCAGAAAAGCTTAGACTAGATGCAAATTCTGTGGATGGTTTGTGCTCTCCTATATAAACACAGAACTATACCTTCCTACACCTTCTACTGTAACATCATTATCAAATTCTATGATTCTATGAATGCCAACATGTTCTCACCCAATTTTTGACCTTCCAAACTTTTCCCTCTATTTCTTCTGACAACTGGAAGTCATGCATATACATGGTTTAAACTAAGCTGTTGTACCTTGTGCTTGAATGGAGGAGGAAGAGCACAGCATCGCTGTTGGTCTGTTTCCACAGATGTGAAACACTTCTGTGTGTTTTCTCTGAACCGAGAGAGAGATGCCATCGTGACTTTAAGTGATTGTTGCTTCTTATTCCTGGGACCTCCCAGAGGCAGTTTCAAGTTAACTGGCTTTTCCAAGGACATTCCAGCCAAGCATTATTACCATACACTACCAAAAGGGGTCCATCACTCCCCCATCCTGACCCTTACCAAGATTTTTGAGGATGTCTTAATGAAAGTAGTCTTGTATTTATTTTCTGTAGCATATACACTGAGAGAATTATCCCTCTAGGAGATAGAGATATTTGGAAATACCTTAAACCACTTTCAAATGGCATAAAGGAAATGGAAGAGAATGAACCAAGAAGAAGCTCTACCCTTTGCCTTTTGCCCTTCAGTAGTTAAGACTGGACTTCCTAATCTCTCTCTGTAGTATAGCTCACAAGAAATACACATTCAGACAGAGTGCCTGTTGAAAAAATGCATTTAAAATGTAGTGGGTACAAAATTTAGCCTGACATATGATCTGGAGGTGAGTCAGTCTCACACATGGTAATCAGGGGAGCAAGTAGGAACAAAGATTTCTCAGAAGACAGAAGGAGTTGAAGAGACAAGCAAGATAAAATTTTGAAAATGAAACAGAAGACTGAAAAAGAAAGGCCTGGAAAAAATGTTGTAAGTAGTAAATGACATGGAATTGAAAAGGATTAAAGGAAGGAAGAAGATCAACTGAGGGTCAGGTTAGAATGGGGGCAGAAGTGGAGATTAAGGATCAGTGAAGCATGCTGATTCTGGCCCAATTCTTTGCCCTTTTCTTTGGACTTAGGAAACTATAACCAGGGCTTTGGTTTCTAGTGAATTTCCCTTCCGTTCTTCCCCTGTATGCTTCCTAAAATCTATTCATGTGTGCAGTTTGCAACTCTGATGTAAAAACAATGTGTATGGTAGGAAGAGTTTGCAGCATCAGGCCTCTATAATAGCAAGGTCTTAGAGCACAGACTAGTTTGTCAGCTGGTATAAACTGAGAAAGCTGCATTGAATCTGCATATTCTTTAGTCTTGAATTACGCACCAAGCATATTAACCACTGAATAATGACAGGAGAATCTCCTTTTTAACTCCTAGAGGCCCTTCCTGGGTCCTTGAGCTGAAACTTTTTTGTCCCTTTAGAAATTTAAACCATGTTTGTTCCATTCTTACATGCACTGGAATTCGCAACATATCTGCTTTGTAGTCTGGACAAAGCTTGAAGATTTCCCCAAACACAGTGTGAATCAAACCACACAGGAATGTTTGTAAAGAACATCTTGGACCCTTTGAAAACATATTCAGTTCTCAGAAGCACTAATGCATTCCACATTTGGTCATTAAACACTAATTGGTAACATGCTGTGGAAGGGTTCACTCTCTGACCAGTCAGTATTTCCTAGGTCACAGCACTGCATGACCTTGGTGCCCTGACGTGACCTGCCCTTTTGAACCTTTAATCCTTCAACTCGTCAGAGAGCAATAGGAGCTCAGACCACTTTGGAAACCACAGGCATATTTTCCCCTGGCTGTTTCAAAGTTTTCTTGGTTTTCCCTCCATCTCCTGCTCCCACCCCCTCCTCACTGATGATTCAGGATGTCTTTTGGGGGACTAATTGAAAACTTCAAAGTGCCCGATACTTTATTATGAAACTATTGTCCTTGGTAAATGTCACAGGACTAATGTTTTATTATATTTATAACCTTTTTTTCCATTAGTCTGCCATTTCCCTGAGAAATTATGACCTTGGCTCTATCAGTTTAACCAAGCTGGTTTTATATATAGCAAATGCGTGCGTGTGCACAAGAGAGAAGAGGGGAAGTCACCAGAGAGATTTCTATTAAAGCAGTGCTTGTACTGGCTTCTCTTAGAATCTGGTAAGCAATTTAAAGATTGTGATAAGGAAAGGAATCAGGAAACAAATTATGTCTAATACTAAAATCTCAAGTGGTATTTTGCCTTCGGTGGACATAGGGCAATAGATCCTGGTTTCTGTCAGGTTGATCATTTAACATAAATTTCACCTGATATTTCTTATCAGGGACGTGTTTAGGGTCTTTCCCTCTCCCTTATTTGTTCCCTTATCCTTGCTTGCTTTGAGTTTTCTCACTCTGTTTTGGACAAATTTAAAGCAGTTTGCTTAACTTTCCCATGATCTAAGTCTCAGGACAGACTACATACAAACTGTATTTCATCCTTAACAGTTCAGAGGATGAAAACAACTGGATCTTTCTGGGAATTTGGGAAAGAAATAATTGGGGTACTCTGAGTGCAGGGTTGCAGACTGGGGTGGGTCATCAGTTTCAAACACCAGTCCTTGAATCTTTTTAAGGGGTCCCCCAGAAGTAACTAAAAGCAATCAAACCTGTTATCAGCAAATGTACATCTGAAGTACTGAAGATTGTGAGGGTCTGTTGGCTGGACAGTGACCAAGTACTTTCATTCAAGGAGGGGCCCAGGACTTTTTTAAATGAACCAACACATGAAACAGGAGCAGAAAATCTTCCTGGGCAAGGAATGAGGCTGTCTATGCACTAACATTGTTAGACCCGTACTGGGTACGTTAATTTACTAGTGTAGACTTAGCCAGAATAGCTGAGTTCTGTAGGTACAATCTTAAGGATCAAGCAGGGTGATCTCCCATTGAAAGAAGGAGCACAGTAACTGACCTTGGTCTTGTTTTCCTCCCAGTGGGAGTGGGTGAGGTCAAATTCATTAAAGTCAGTATTTGAGAAGGGAAATGCTATAAAAAGCAATGTGTTGGGGGTTTTTGGGGGGAGGGGTTTGGGTTTTTTTAAGGAACATTTTAAAAAGAAAAAGTTTGGTGTTGATTTCATGCTGCTGGATTTGAAATGGTTCCATTCTTCATTCTCTTAGCCAATCTCTTAAACAAACAGAGCAGTTCTCACTGTAGATATTGAAAGAGTTCTCTAACTGCCAGCCATGCTGGCCCAGGCAAATGAGGATAGGAGAAATGAAAAAAAATGCAGAAAACTTTAAGGCTAGAGAATTTTTTCAGAAAGCTATATCTTCATGAGAAATTTCACCTTTATAAAAAAGAGATGTTTTTGAAAGAAAAAACTTTTTAATTACCATCTGGCCAACATGATTTATTCCTTCAGATCACTGGAACCAATCTTTTGCTTTTATTACCTCTCTTGTAAAGATCACTATATATTGTATATATGTACTATTTTTTCTTGGTGATCAGCAAGGTCAAGATACCCCCTGTCCTTCAAAGATTCCATTCACTTGCCTTTCCCCTCCTACATGTCACTGACAGTATGTAAAGCCATTAGAGTCGTGTTCTTGGCAACATCCCCACTTTACAATGCTTCATTCCTAATTCCCACGTAAGGGATGACAGACTTTGGTGACCTTTTGTATCAACACTTGTTTACTAAAATTAGATTTTTTTTTCTTCCTGGCATATAACCAAACAGATTATACTCCTCAACCTGTCATCCTTGGAGGGCAGGCAGCCCCAGAAAATGATGATGCCGAGGAATAAACTTCTCCATGAAGAGTAAATGGAGCTCAAGGGGAAAAAAAATCAAAAGGGAATGCTGTCCTAGCAGTGTATGCATCTATCTCTGGTGTGCATACATATGCACAGATGATATTAAGTGATGGTGTCAGCCACAAAAGGTTGGGAGGTTAGATACAGGTCAGATAAACATCTAGCAATTTAGATGTGTCTTGAAAGTTCATTTGAATTTAAGATTCATGGATGCCATAGGTAAAAATCCAATAGAACTCAATATTGCAGATCTGCTGCATGTCTTTGGCTGGAAACAATGCTCAGAGAATCTGAACTTCTCACAACATTTCCATGAATTCTTGTGGACTAAAAGTGAAAATTAAAACAGGTCTAGGAAACTAAGAGAGGAAAAACTTCAGCATATTTTTGAGGGTTCAGTCTGGTCTAAATTAAAAAGTTCCTTAATATTTGACCGTTATTAAGCCCAAGGAAATAAGCTGCAAAGGGTACATATATCCCACATTGAGAATTATATTACACTTAGACTTACATTAAGAATTATGGTCCCACAATGCTTACTGGTATATTAGCATATATGAAGTAATCACTCTCCTATAAACTTCACAGTCTGGCTCATTCTGAGATCTAAGAAGCTGATAAATAACTACAACAAGACAGTGAGAAGATTAACAAGAAATTTTGGTTGTTTGTGATTGGCTGTACTCAAAGACTTTTGGTTTATTTCCTGACCAATTAAATATTTAGTTAGGGACCTAGGCTACTAATCTTTTTTGAAGTAAGCTGTTCAGCTTCCACTGGAGCCCATTCTGTGTATGAGCTACTCTGTGTCTCTATTCCACATGTCTGCCCTGAAACTCAATGCTGTACATTGCTCACTTAATGAGTGACTGGTGTGTCACTGCTTCAGCATCTGCACTTCTCCGAATTCTGGAAGAGCCATTCCCAGCAGTGTCTGTCCCACGTCACTCTTCCTTTAGGTCACCAATTCTGAGACCTGATTGAAAGTGTGTGCTAACCATATCCCTCTAAGCTGGATATATGAAAATCTTTGAATGATAATGTTACATTATCTTTAAGGTCATTTTGTGTTTCTTACGGGAAACAACCAGACTATATTTCTGCTGATTATTAATTATTTTCGCTGATAGTTCACCAGTAGAGATGATGGGTTATTAATACCAGCACTCTTCTACCGCCGCCTCAGGAACAGTGCTAGGATGCGTGAGAGATAAAGGTGGGACCGTTCAGCCCTTTCCCCATGGCTCTCTCTGACTCTGCCATGACGAAGGCACAGCCATACCAGTGTCCCCTGCAGAGGTGACACTTGAGGGCAGAGTGCTGCTCGTGTGCCTGCTGGCTGGGCCCGGCGTCCCACGTACTTTCCTTTGCGATGCTGCGGGAAGCGGCGTGCAGACCATCAAAGCTGGCAGTTTTCATTCTCTTCATGTGGTTGCACTCGCAGTTGTGACACTGCCAGTGACGTAAAGGGAGAGGAAAAGGCTGCTTTTTTAGCAAGATACAAACACAGAGATATTATCCCTCCACTGATTTTAATCTCATTTCACAAATACTCACATATAACCAGATCCAAGCTGCTGATAGGGTCCCTCCTTCTCTATCCCTGCTATCAGGTTTCTTAACCCTTCTCTGGAATGGAGTGTGTATATCACTGCCTCATATTCATCTGAGACAAGGAACATTTCATGCTGCATGTTTATACCTGGAGAAGAAATCACAGAGCCTCAAAATCCAGCTGGCAGCTTACACCACCTTAAAGCACAAAGATAGCAACTGGAACCCCTAATTTTGGAGGGAAAAAGGGTTCTGGTCTTATCCTGCTAAATATAGAGAAAAAAGTATGTCAACAGTAGTCTATCTTGAATTTCTCAGACTAAAATGGTACTGGAACAGCTTTCCTATTAAGAATTATTTTTATTTTTTAGCAAGAAAGGATTTTTCCTCTTACCATATATTTTTGTTGGACATGCTGGACTTCCTTAATTATTAAAAGAATGACACCACAGACACCAAAATATTTCAGTCAGATAAGAGATTGAAACAATTCTTTTGAGTTACCTGGCCAATGTTCTCGGCATTTCTTCACCTCCTCGTTCTTTTATATATTCTCCTAAGATATATTATGTGTCCCATGACTTGCACACTCCACCACAAAGACTGTCTCCATTGCATCCTTCCCACTTATTAACAAAAAGAGCATGGTTCATTAGAGCACAGGCCACTGACCAAGAGAGTTAACTTACTAGGGAAAGTATTCCAGGATCTACGAGAAACAACGGCACTCACAGTCAGAACACTTCAGGTTTGACTTCTTTGTTAAAAATATGAGCTCTCCTGAGAAAATACTGGTATATTTTATGGTCTTTGAAAGTGTCTTGCACGCTTGTGCCACTACCTCGTCCCTTTCTAAGTGCAGGAGACTGGCTGTTCTCTGGATTTCTAAGCAGTTATTGTTTCATTATTTTCATTTTCGCTGAAAATTTCCAGAGAGCAATAGCACATGGATAATATTGATGATTCATTTTCTCACCATCTCCAGTCAGCAGTGTTGTGGCTGAGATACGTATTTGCCCTTTTGCTTTCTGCTAAGGGTCCCTGATATGTAGCCCTGGAAGGTGTAAGTTGTACAGAAATTTGGTTTTATTGCTTTTCCATGATCAGTGATATCAACTGGATGCTCTCTGTTGCATTCAATGGCTTTTGGGGGCCCCTTTCATAAAGCTATTCTTTATAATGAGCAGAGTAAATCACAAGCAAAGGTGTCTCCTCATTCTACTAAATCAGCAGCTTTTAGACTCAGCTGGGTAATCCCCTTTTGTCACATCAGAATGCAAATGCAAGCAACCCATGATGTGCTATCTCTGCCCATACTCACTCCCTCTGCTCACCCAGAGACTTTGATGTTTCCCAGGGTTCTGCTGTGACAGCTCTGGCTCCAGACACAGGCTAGCCTCTATCCTAACACAAGAGTGGTTCCTAGCAAAAAGGATCCAGACAAGTATGCACTGATCTCAGAGTTACCACTGGAAAACTAGACATCATTAATCCATTATACTTTTTTTTTTTTTAATTTAAATGAATATTGATTGTCTTTCAATGACATGATTCACACAGGTTGCTCCATGCTTTTCACTTCTACATTATTCCTTGAATTGGTATTGTGTCTTAACAGGTCTTAATATGTCTTATGTATAATCATGATTTTAAAAGTTGGCATTGTTCTCACTTTTTTCTTGTTCATTTGTGAAGGGCAGACTGAATGCATATGGTGTCTCTCATGAACCTAAATGAATGTGTGAGCTACAACTGCCTAGAACTCATTATGAGAGGTTACCATCTTGGCATCCACATCCGGAGAGCCTTGAGAACCTGGAGTCCAAATTAAGATAGGGACTTGCAACCCCTGAGTTCAGGGTTGCTTTACCACAGGTTTCCTGTGAGATTTTGCATAAAATTCTTAGGCCCAGTCCTCTGTGATATTTAATTTTCTATATCCCACAGAAAGAAGGGGAAACAGTGCTAAACAACTTAACCTTAGTTTTCCTGCAAAGAAAATTAATGTTATTTTTCCTCACTCCTTAGAAAAATCTAAATATTAAGGATCATCTTCGTAAAATGTCAGAAAAATTCCATTATTCTGTGATTGTCTGGCAGTTGAAGCACTATCCATTTTCACTGCACATGCCTAGGATGACCAAACCTCTGACCTCCACTCACAGAGAGGAGTTTTTCAGTGTCTTGTGGAGGTGAGTGAATGATGGTTGTGGCAGAGCAGAGGAAAATGTGAGCATTGCATGGGGAAAATGAGACACTGAAAACTTATGTAGGAGTGCAGTGACAGCACCATGAATATATTTTTCACTGAGTTGTTTCTTTTATGTATGTCAATTATGAGATTATCTTGTAATCTTCTGAAGATGGTATTTCTGCTCTTTCTTTGTGTTTTTAACATAAAAGCAAGTATTATTCCAAGAAGCAGTTTGTTTATTTTTAATGCATCTTACCTGGTTTGGTCAAACAGAAAATGTAAATTGCGGTATATTTTTTATTATTATTTATTTATTTATTCATTTATTTAAAAGACTGTATTTACAGCTTCCAGTGACCTTTATTACTTTTAAAATTATCTTTTCATTAAAATTTTCAGTGATAGGTTTTTGTAGGGAAAAAGAAACTGTTTTCCGTCAAAGAACAGTGTTTTAGATATAAAAATTATGTCATAATATTTACTTGGCCTATCATTTAGGGTTTTTTTCTACTATTGTCTTCAACATTACTCATTAAACGCCATCCCAAATGGTCTTGTGCACACATGCAGATAAGCTTATCAGCAGCCTGACTTCTGATATATCCAAGTATTCAGCTATAATTTCAAACAATGACCTGTGTAGCAGGCAGCGCTGAGGAAGACTGATCATCTTTCTAATAGCCTTAAAAAGCAAAGCAAAAGAGAATCAGAAATGTTCATAAAATGATCACAAATCAAGAACAGAGTGAAGCCTCTGTGAAGAACCTCTCCCAAGTATTCTGTGAGAACAAGACAACACAAAGCTCTGTTCAGACTAAAAGCATCTCTACTGCCTTCAGAGCAAGAAAATGGGTTTGCAGCAGAAGATCTGTGGCTGGACTTTTGTAATGATGAAAAAGCACATAACCTCACACTTTGGTTTTCCCCACTGCAGGTGGGAAATGATACATAATTTTTCTCTTGCTGAAGCATTTTGAAATGGATGTAAATGAGGCCTTAACAACCTCCTATTGTCAGGAAAAAGAGATGAGGATCCCTGCCAGAGCTCCCATCTGTTGCCATCAGCAGACAAAGGTGCTCTCCCAGGCAAACGATCTGGCTGAGAAGGGCTCATCCTCTCAGTTTTCTGTGTGCAGTAGAATTTGAGCTAAGCATAGGGAGCTGTGATGATTACAAAACAATTTCCTTGAAAACATATTTTTATCTGTGGCCTCCAAATTGCATCAACCTTCTTCTCTTCTGAGAACTTTCTCAGTTCTTAGAAACAGCCAGCATTCTGTGGGGCTGCTTCAGCACTTGTGTGCTGATGGAGGCATAGGCGGGAGCAACTAGAGATGCTCTAGTTAAAGGTCAGAAGTTTTCTGGATTTTTGTCTTGCATATGAGAGATCTGTACTAGAGATTTCATTCCCTTCCCTACGACCAATTTTTGTCTAGTCAGCTCAAGGAACAGATGTGGGCTTTTATCCAACAGTGTGTAACACAATAAATATGTGTTCCATGCTTTAATGCCTCATGTGGTGTTCTCTGGAAATAGACTTGAACAATGACAACTATACTTGGCATTTGGAGGAATCAGCTGGGCTATCTGGGTTCACAAAGTTCAAATAGGAGAGCTGCGAGCCCAGAAAAGTTTTTTTTTGCAGCAGCAGACCTGGCTTGTTCCTGCCTTACATTTGCTTACATGTCTGAAATCCTTTTAGGAATCCCTCTGCTGTTCCTCACAGTTATTAGACAAAACCAGGGAATGCTGTGGAGAGCGACCTCATAGATTAAACATGTTTATCCACTTTTCTAGGAAGCAGGATATTTCTGGAAGCCAAATGCAAATTTATAACTTGGAGCTGTGTAGAACAAATTTAAAAAAAAAAAAAAAAAAAGGCTTTATTTTAACTGAATTCACAGCAGCTTCTACATTTGGATTTCCAATCACAGGGAAATGAGCATGGCAGGTGCTGGCTGTGATAATGATGCTGAACTAGTGGAACTGACCTGGCCATACACCTAAGAGGTGAATCATGCTGCATCACAGACTTATTTTTAATATAGAGAAATTGTGTATCTCAAGCTTTTATATATCACTCCAGCCTTTCACATGAAGTTTTTGGACACATTCCCCCACTCACAAGTAGCTAGCTGTGGACTTGACGGACATAACACAGGATGTAGCACCTGGCTATGCTACTATTTGTTGGATGCATTTCATGCTTATCTGAAAAAAATTCTGCAAATGACTCACTATTTCTATTTTTCTTTTTCTTTAAGAAATTAGACGTAATAAAAGTTTTCAGGAAGGAATCTTTGTATTATCCATATCCTGTGTTGACATCCAGACTCCCTTCTGCTTTATATATAATTTCAGTAACCAACAGCATAGGAAATTGAGCACTTTTTTCTTTAACTCGTTGTTTCCTAAGCTGCATTAGTTTAGTCTTTAGCATGTGCACAGAAGCAGTCCAGGTAGCTTCCTAGTACTTAAGCACAGCTGAAATCCAAATAGGAAGCAGCCATACAATCAAGGCATTTGAGTGGTCACAAAGTAGTTGGCTTAAACTCATCGTTGTCTACAACAACATTCTGCTGGGTACATGCAGCTGCAGGACATCAGCTACCTGTAAATATGTACAGCTGAAACGGGACCAGCCCTCAGAAATAAGACTCATCAGCTAAACAAGGCTTTCCAGACTCGTCGTTTTAGACTTAGATTTACTTAACCTGTTCTAATGTCCTACATGTAGCATGTAGACCTTCTTTAGTTTGCATTTTTAGACATATTGGTAACCATTCTTTAATATATTTTAAATGTTTGGTTGAGATAAATGTCATCTATCTTTGAGAGGAAAATGCTGGCCTGGTTTCCAGAGGTGCCGGTCATCACAAGTGAAATTTAATCACTGCTGAAAATCAAGACTTCTTTAGTGACTTTTGGCATATGGGCTGGGGAAGGATTTTCAGATGTTAAATTTACTCCAAGGCAATTAACTGCCATTAGTACTCTTAAAATTCCCCTTATTCCCCTTCCTACACAAATATATCTCTTAATTTATCACTAACCCCCATATTTCCATAGTGTGTGTTTCAGATCTGATATACGTTCTGGAAAAAGCTGCAAATTCAAACAGTCTAGGGAATGACTGCTGGTTAATCTCTGTAGGCTAAATTTCTTTTCCACCAGAAGTTCATTTTCATATTGCTTCTTCTGCCCTGCTGGCTGGTGTTAGCCATTAGAGGCAGGTCAGGATGACTTCTGACCCAGCTTGACCATTTCTACATTCCTGTTCTTAGCACTGTATGCTAATACTATCTCTGGATTATTCAATTAAAAAAATACAGAGGATATGGATATGGATATTTAATTGCCTTAAAAAGAGGAAGATGATATCATTGATTGTTTTAAGATGGAATCATCTGAAAAATGCATAAGTAGTGAGAATTTCTTCTCCATAAGCAATATGTTTAGGATCTGAAGAGGTAGACAAGTTACTATTAATGTAGAATGAATTAATTTTCCAGATGTTACATCAGCACTGAACTCAAAGAATGTTATCTCAGCTGGAGTAATACAGAATTTTACTTACTGAAATGACTAAAGCTTATGAGTACTGCAAAAGGCTTACAAAAAAAAAAAAAAAAGGCAATTAGTTACCTGGGTTACACACTCTTCAAACAGGAAAAGAAAACCAGTTGATTAACATGAGAAAATTTATATTTCTGGTAAGCCTAACTGACTGACATGCACATGTTATTTTAAAATATGCTGATAGGAGAATGACAGAATAAAGCACATCAATTTTCTGATCCAAAGTTAATATTTGATTTATCAGGAAATTTATTAATAAAATTTTATTTCATCAAACAGCTGTTATATTTATATACCTTTATATGTCTACTGCATATTTATATAGCTGTGTAAGCTACAGTTACCTATTTATGAAAATGACAGGAAGTGTTTTTAAATTTGAGAAACCATCTTACTGTAGTGCTTTAGACCATTTAAGCTTATCACAAATACATAACAACAAGGTTACCCTTCCCCTAAAGCATTTAGTCACTTATTCCTGAACCAAAATTTCTGGCAGCTGGGAGATCTTTATCTTACCACAGTAAAACAAAAATTCACTGGACACAACTGATTAAATAGATTTCCTCAATATACTTGGACAAAACATTTCTGAGAGCCAGCAGAAGACCAGTGGTATCCTGGGGTGCATTAAGAGGAGCATTGCCATCAGAAGGAGGGAGGTGATCCGGCTCCTCTGCTCAGTCCTGGTAAGGCCTCACCTGGAGTGATGTCTCCGGTTCTGGGCTCCTCAGGGCAAGGCAGATGTGGAGCTCCTGGAGTAAGTCCAGTGAAGGACAACAAAGATGATTAAGGAACTGGAGAATCTCTCTTATGAGGAAAGGCTGAGGGAGCTGAGCCTGTTCAATCTCGAAAAGAGGAAATTGAGAGAGGACCTCATAAGTGTCTTTCAGTGTCTGTAGGGAGGTGTCAGAGGATGGACCAGGCTCTGCTCAGAGGTCCCCAGCAATAGGACAAGAGGCAACGAGCAGAAACTGATGCCCAGGAAGTTCCACCTGAATATGAGGAAGAATTTCTTTACTGTGCAGTGATCAAGTACCAGTACAGATTGCCCAGAGAGGGTGTGGAGGCTCCTCACTGGAGATATCCAAGAACTGTCTGGACATGATCCTGTGCCATGTGCTCTGGGATAAGTCTGCTCGAGCTGGACCAGATGACCCACTGTGTCCCTTCCAGCCTGACCTATTCTGTGATTCTGTGAAAACTTGTTTTTGACAAATGCTCTGACAACTTTATGCTTCCTGATGACTTAGTGCATGTCAGAAAGTTTTTCAGATCACAGTTCTGCTCTGTGGGGACACATCTGATCCCTGTCATAACCCCTCTTTTGTTTTCTTTGGGTATACCCTCTGTTACCCTTTGGACATGCTGAAGAGGTGCCAGGGAGGTAAATAAATGAGTATGCATCACTGCAATTGACAGGTTCACCTCTGTATAACATATTTTCATAGATGTTAAATCAACATCATAATTACTCCTATGAGATGTCATTTTAAAAACTATTCTGTGGATCAGAGGAAAGACAGCAGAAGTTATCTGGTTTTTGAGATTCTCAACTGCAACACAACCCCGAAACAGGAGCTCCTGTCTGTTTCTTAAACTAACTACAAATGCACAAAAGTCCCATGATATCTTATCTGCTTTAACATGTAGTCTTTTAGCACAAATCTTCTAGTACCTTGATGGAAAGTTATTAGTCTGATTTACATTTGGCTGCATTTCTATCACCTTAAAATGTTGATTCAATGACCAACAGTAATATCTAAATATCTAAACAGGTTACCATTATTCAGCTGAGTTTCCTTCCTGCTGATACAGATTTAGGGGAGATATTAATGTATATTCACTCTAAGTCAAATGCAATCACAACCATAGATGTGGAGAATTTTTTTAACTTGGAGCCATATGTATATATGCAAAATGTATATGAAATACTGCAGGATGTTAACAATATGTTTGAACCAAAAGAAATAAGAATCTGGACTTGGTTATACATGAGGAACCCTCTTTTTCTTGGGAAATAGTTTCCAGCAAGATTGTAAACAGAGGAGATATCACATGGTTTGCATTATTTTTCCTGTAAGCTTTCTCTTTCAAAATGAAGCACTGTAAGATTTTATGTGTTTGACTTATTGTGGTAGAGAAATAAGAATAAATTATTGAAACATTTGTGCTCATAATTACGCCAAATTGAGTCTGATCAAATAGAACTTTAGGAATTCCAGTTACCCGTCAAATGTCCTGTGGAAGATGAAGAAGAAAGAACTTCATCCACTATAGTCATCAAGACTTTCACAAAAGATTGACGAAAAAAGAATGATCCTGTGGTTAAAACACTTGATTCAGGTCTTGATCCAATTTCTTCCTTGGTTTGAACGATCTGGTGCTTTTTCCTGAACTTAATTTTTCTGTGCCTCAGTTTCCCATTAGTAAAGCAGTGATTAAACCTTTCTGTTGGGGGTTAGGTTTCTTTTCTTTTGTTCCTTCTTACCTATAGAATTTTTCCCATAATTTGCTGAGAAACCCTGACTAATGGGTACTTAGGGGTACTTAAGAAAACAGAACTGGTCAAGCTCAGGGAGGAGAAGAGCATCTGGTTGCATTTCTCTCATCTGGGGAGTTTCTCTCTGAGGAACAGAGAGATGAGATTTGGGCAGGTAAAGGACAGGGGCAGGGGCAGCTAGTGGCTCTATCATTCTTGGTTTTGGAGCAGGATGGTCAGAGCTGTTATTTGGGGAAGGGAATTCACTGCTGCCACCAGAGCCCAGCCCAGCCAGAGCTGCTTCTTCTGCCATGGGGTGAGCCTCTGCTCATGAGAGCAGCCACAGAACTGGGACCTTATTGTCACCTGCCTCACTAAAAGAGGGACCTATCACCATCTGCTCATGTGCTCGGGATCCGGAGTCCGCCTCTCCCTGCCCTGCTGGGAGCCGAGCCGCCGCTGTCCCGCCTCTGCCGCTTCCCCAGCCCTGCTCTGGGTTTCTCCATGCTGTAGCCCAACACCCCCTGCCCTGCCCCGGTGTCCTGCGGTTCCAGCCAAGCCGCCATTGCCCCGTGCTCCCCANCTCAGGGAGGAGAAGAGCATCTGGTTGCATTTCTCTCATCTGGGGAGTTTCTCTCTGAGGAACAGAGAGATGAGATTTGGGCAGGTAAAGGACAGGGGCAGGGGCAGCTAGTGGCTCTATCATTCTTGGTTTTGGAGCAGGATGGTCAGAGCTGTTATTTGGGGAAGGGAATTCACTGCTGCCACCAGAGCCCAGCCCAGCCAGAGCTGCTTCTTCTGCCATGGGGTGAGCCTCTGCTCATGAGAGCAGCCACAGAACTGGGACCTTATTGTCACCTGCCTCACTAAAAGAGGGACCTATCACCATCTGCTCATGTGCTCGGGATCCGGAGTCCGCCTCTCCCTGCCCTGCTGGGAGCCGAGCCGCCGCTGTCCCGCCTCTGCCGCTTCCCCAGCCCTGCTCTGGGTTTCTCCCTGCTGTAGCCCAACACCCCCTGCCCTGCCCCGGTGTCCTGCGGTTCCAGCCAAGCCGCCATTGCCCCGTGCTCCCCAAGCCCGCCCCACAGCGCCCCCTGCAGCTGTGGGGGAATCACTGCACCTGCCCTGCCTGCCGGGAGCCATCAGCACCCCTGCTGGCTGTGACCGGAACTGCACCGAAGGGGGAAGCGGCCGCAGCCAGGAAAGAGTCACCACGGTCTTAATGCCAGAGTTGTTATTGTTTGCCTTGTTATACATGCTAGTAAAGAACTGTTATTCCTATTCTCATATCTTTGCCTGAGAGTCCCCTTAATTTCAAAATTATAATATTTTGGAGGGAGGGGGTTTACATTTTTCATGGCTCCTGCCTTTCCTAACAGACAGCTTTCTTTCAAACCAAGACACCTTCCTTTCCCATTTTCTGTTTAAGTTACAAGTCTTTCCAAACCAGAATCCATGCAGAATGTGTGCACACAAAGGAAGCTTATCACACCTACATGGTTTCTGAAATTTGGTGCTATTCCCATAGGAGCACGCAGATCACTGACAACAGGTGTGCTTCCCTCTATTCCCACATTCTCATTCCTTTACATGGAGACTAAAGGCTGAATTCAGAAAAATATGGGTGCCAAAATCCCAAAATGAAACACAGTGAAATGCTTGAAGGGTACCTAAAGCCTACAAGCAGGTGAGTTATTAGCAGCCTCTTGAAGAAAAAAGTTATGAAGACTAATGAGAAATGGAAACATACCTCTGGTATTTAACCTTTTCTCTAATAAATCTAAGTCTATAAAGTACCAGGGAGTGCTTAATGCTTTGCTCTGGCTGATGTTGGCAACTTGTCCTTGAGTAAGTTGGATATTTTGAATATGGTATACAAAGGTACTTGCTGTCCCAGATTCTGCTGCAAAAAAGTAGCACCAAAGTAGGGTGTTGCAAACATGTAGACTTGGCACAACTTTCCCTGTGTAAAGGGAAAAGTTTTTAGTGAGGGCAGACTCGTCAAGCCTTGAAATCTGCCAATGACTTTGCTGCTTGAAATGCAATGAAACCAGAGTGTGATAACATCCAGGCTCTGATTAAGATAACTGAAATATAATATCAAAACTAAAAATCTGTAACTAAACTCTCTAATGGTCTTGAATTGAAGTAAAGCTCTTATCTAAGTAATATATAGTGGGATATCATCCTGTTCATTGCAAAAGCCCCATGCTAGAAGAATCATTGTAGCCACTACTAGAGAACTTTTCACAAGTCTTTCTGTCTGAAGGAAGGAAGTAAAAAGGAGGCTAAGTGTGTCTGAGAGTGTGTGAATTATTGTTTTTGACCAATATTTTCCCAGTGCATTAGAAGGGATGGATTTTTAATGATCAGATTGATATTGTTAGGGTTATGGATAGGTTAGACTTGCATATAGCAAGACTTGCATTGGCTGTCCGTCTTTTCTCTTGCAGAAAGTATTTGAAGTCTCGCTTTTCCTTCACAAATCATCTTAACCTAATCATTTTAGGACAAAGTTCTAAAAGGAAGCAAAAGTCTAATGTACTTTCCAATCTGTATAAAGATGATTTTGTCTTTAAAGATATTAATTTCTGTAGCAAGGGAGGGGATTATTTTGCACCATATGGTAGCTGTCCTGTGATGTCATAGTGATTAATGACAGGATCAGTTGGATGCTCCAGCGGCGTAACAAATGACCTGGGTTTCCTGTAATGGCAATAGTTACACGCTAGTACAGGACCTTGCAATTAACTGAGCTCTACTCATGGCTCCCCATGGGGTTAAGCATAACTATAGAATGAATGTGGAGACTACTAGCAGCTTCATGAGGATGTGGGTCAAGCATTCTGTGACTTCTGGCAAATCTCTTAGACTGTGGATATCTGTTTCCCATCTGTAAAACTGATCTTATAATTAGCTGTTCACAGGCTTGAGGTAAAACTAGCTGGTTGGAGTATGTCAAACCTTTGTAGAAGAAAAACTTTAAGTGAAAATAACATTTTAGTGAAACAATCTGTGTATTTTTAACTCTGTCATAGACTGAAGAACCTCCAACACTCTCTCTGATTGGCCTCATGATTATTTGTCAGATAAAACATGGAAATCTTCATTAAATGCTTTGTGCTCTACTGTCAAGTCAAACATATTTTTGGGTAATCATTGTTCCCTGTCTGAAATAATTCTGGAAGCAGATAAAATACTCCTACTCTGCTGAAGCAAAGCAATACAGACAAGGAATGATCCGTTTATCCCTGTAGCAGCCTTACTGACAGCATGATGACCATGACTGTAGTTATTATTTCAGCCAATGAAAAAAATCCCAAAACAACTGAAAATATTTATTTTCTTGATCCAAGTCTTAGATTTGCTTTAGATTTTCCTGATAGTTTTGGTCAAAACTACAATTAGAAAATTTTTTTAAAAAAATAAAAATAAAGCTTCTTGGATATAAGCTGTATTTGAGATCAGAATTTGCATTTTTCAAGTTGCTGAGGTTCTCTGAACCCCAGATTTTCAAATGATTCATCATTTGGAACTGTGTGCCTTTAGTGATTGCAGCATAATATTGATAGGCCATTTCATTATGTTTCAATACTTCTTTTCCAGTGCTGGTTACTGGACAGTTCAGTCAGGGAAAAAAAAAAAAAACAAAAAAAAAAACCAAAAAAACACAACAACAACAACAACAACAACAACAACAAAAACAACACACAAAACCCAAACCAAACCAAGACAAGATCCAGTTGTACTGTACTGACATGGGGCTTTATCAAAAGGCATAAGGCCATTTCTGACTGGTTTAAGTTCTTTCACTTAGCAAAAAGTGAATGCTCCTAGATACAAAGAGAGCGCTTAATGGGTGATGACATGGTTGGATCCTCAGCCTAACATTTTATGATTTTCTTGAATAAATCACACCTCTCAATGGTTTCTGAACCTTTCAGTATATGAGTGTATAATTTCTTCACACTGGTGAGAGGAGCTTATCCAAAACTCTCCTACACTACTAATATTCTGACTGCAACAGCATCCTGGAGGGAAGAAAAAATTGCATCTCTACAGACATTTTTCCTCAGGCTAGATGATCCAAAAAGTACAGATGTGAACACTGTGCACTTTATAAGTTAACCAACACAGATATTCATACTCTTCCTTGTTCACTCACTACTTTCACGACAGGTTTGGCAGTGGGATGAACACACAAGTTTCACACAATTCATGGAAGGAACAACATCCACACAGATCACGTTCCTGTGATGGCATCCTGCATGGTGTCTGGAGAATACCAAGTGCCAGAAACAGTGATGGGAGAAGGTGGAAGAGGTAAAGACAGCTTTTTGGCTGGCTTCATTCATTCAGAGCCCCCTGCTTCCTCAAGGTAATGTATTTTGATGTCATTTGGAAGTGATGGTTCATGGCTACTCCTATGGTCAGGAGAGTGACTAAAGGAGATCACAACTCTGGTTTTGAAATTACAGTTCTGGTGGTGTTTTTACAGTGGGTAAAATTGTACATATCCTATGAGTGCTCCCTTGGTTCATTTATTTTTTTTATTGTTTTTTGTATGATTATCCAAAGACATTCTCAGCTACATTTTCTTCATTAGCCTAATTCACAAATTTTTTTTGTTGGTGAACTCTAAATTGAACTTCAGCATTTGCCAAGGATCAGCATTTCTCCCTACATTTAATTCATCCAGAGTAGCTATTGAGTGACAAGGGCAGTGTTAATTTATGATTGGATATTGGAACCTGAAATAACAATTGGAAAGGGAGAGGCAAGAGGCTTTCAAAGCATTAAATTAAAACCTTTGGGCTATGGCTTAACTTGCTACTTATTTTTCTCATTTTCTTACCATCAATACTTTTGTTCTACTCTTGATGTGATGTTTTTCACAGGGCATGATCTGGGGTTTTTTTCACTCTTTGTTTTCATGTGATATATGGGGTATTTTGTATTAGCTTGTATTATAACCCATGCTCTGTCTGTTCTTACTCAGATGTCTGCTATTAATTGTCTTTATGAGAGTTATAAACATTTCTGATATATTTAACTGTGGTTCTCCTTTAACTTGCATGAGAATCAGATCTCAGTAAAAAAAAAATGTACATTTCTGGCAAAGCCTGAGAGCTGGAAATCTTCTGCTTCTGCACAAAACTGGACCAAACATCATCTTGCCCATGGATTAGTGATCAGGGAAACCAGAGAAGCTAATCCCTATTCCTGGAAGAGTTGGGCTGGGCCAACCAAAAATCTGCCAGAAAATGCCTGGGCCCAGCATGTGAGATGGGATGGGAGAGTGCAGGATGGGACAGGACAGGGGCTGTTCACATCATGGACCAAGCCAACCTGTTCAATTTTTCTGAAAGGGAAGGATAGTGAGACTTATGAATCCAAGTCTATCTGTTTCCCAAATGGGACATAGAAGAGGTGTAGGATATTATTTGTTTTAATTAATACTAAGATTAAACTTTAAAAGTAGGTTAGGAAACAGAAAGACAAAACATAAAATAGACAGAAGAAATTCACTCTGGGGAATAACTGCTAACATATTTTTATTAACTTAGTGAAGAAGGAGAGTCTGAACTGAATTATCTATTTTCAGGACTTCTTATTCTTAAAAGTACTTGATGTTGTTAGATGCTTCAGGGTTAGAAAGAATTGCCAGGAGGACATATTTATATGTATATATATCTTACTCTATTACCACTCCAGAATAAGACATTGAAAACCGCTTTCTTTTCTGAGTAATGTACTGACACCTTTTTATCCTATTCTTTTTTTTTTTTCTTTTGCTTTCCACATTGATTGTCCTTTTGAAGTAGAGACACAGTTTGCTGGCAGTGAGTCCACAACAGTACTCTGAGCTATTGCAATGACAGTTATGATTTCATGAAATCATGATTTGAAAAGAATCCTATTATTTAAAATAACTCTGAATTGCCAAGTATCTCAGAGGTTGAGTGTTAGAAAAAAGATGATCAAAGCAGGTGTGAAGGGTTGTTGTTGAACGAAGATTTGGTTTCTTGGCTTTCTGTGGAATAACCAGGTTCCACTCTTGCCAAGTCAAAAATGCTGTAGTTGTGTAAGAAAGTTCAAATGTGCTATAAACTCATTCTACTGGTTCAGAGCTATTCAAATTATTCTGTCTGCACCAGATTTAATGCTTTGATGGAAGAGGCATCTATTCTGTACTACGGGCATAAAATCATAAAACCAGGATAAATTCCTGCAGTTCAACAGTCAACCTACTTCAGTAAAGATCAGATTTGATGTTTGAGCTATAAGGAACAAATGCTTTACTTGCAATCAGACCACTGGTTTTGTCAAATAAAGAATGCCTTTCAAAAAATAGTTAGAACTATTTTTTTTCCAGTACCTAAAGGAGGCTGGAGAGGTATTTTTCACAAGGGCATGGAGTGATAGGACAAGGCAGAATGGTCTTAAGCTGAAGGAAGATAAGTTTAAATGAAATTCTTCCCTGTGAGGGTGGTGAAACAATGGAACAGGTTGCCCAGAGAAGCTGTGGGTGCTCCATCACTGGAATTGCTCAAGACCGGATTGGATAGGGAGCAACCTGGTCTAGTGGAAGGTGTCCCTGCCATGGCAGGAGGAATGGTAGTACAGGATATTTAGATCCTGTCCAACACAACCCATTCTATGACTCTGTGAAACAAAAGAAATTTTACCCATTGTAATGAGTCAGTCCAAAGGATAAAATTTTATTCTGAATAAAGAAAATCCTATGGCCTCAACTTATTGCTCTCACATATCAGGCTTAACTCTGATCTTTGTTATGCCAGGTTCAATTGAGATCCCTCCAATTTCTGTAAACACATTGTACCCTGGTCAATTGATACATTATCAGTGTGCTGAAAAAACTGTAAATGGGATCTGAATGAATTCTCGTAGTTTGTGACAGTTAGAAAACAGGAAGTATTGATAGAGACAATCCTTATAAAGTACTGGTGCATGAGTTGTAGGATAACTTTTTTTAAAAAGATATTTCAAAGTCTCACCGGGAAAAGGTTTTGATGAAAATGAGTGATACAGCCAGAAAGAGCAGAAGGTTATGGATAAATCCTTTGTCCTTTTTTGGACTGCTGACTCTGACAGGTTTGCACGTATCTGACATTGTTCAAATGATTCAGAATTCTACAGAAGTCTCCCTACAGAAAGAAATGAGGCAAAGGAGTTGAGTAAACTGGAATGAATCTCCACGCACCATCCATGCAGTGCCAGAATATTGCAGAGTAAAAGTTGATGGAATTGTGTCTGAGAAGTCAGTGGGAAATTCCCACAGAAAAATTAGATTCAGTTTTTGTTGCTGCTTGTCACTTCCTGTTGCATTGAAACCATCTTTTATTGTTATCCTGCCTGGGTGTCCATGAAAATTATTTGAGTCAGAGCCAGCAGTAAGTCATTCCTTTCCGTAGCTTTTGCTTGCTAGAGTCTTAAACTGTGAATGGCTCCACTTCAGAAATAAGCACCCAGTTTTTAATCAAGGATCCTGATACAGGCTTAAAATCAAGAGATTATATTACTAAACTATTTCTTATAATAGTAAAAAAATAGTAAAAAATACTATTTTGTATTCTGTTTTGTTAGACTGAATTGATTGGCATTTTAAAGCTTTTTCCTGTAACAATGCAGGGATATTTTAAAGGTTTCTGGTGTCATAGAAATTAAAGGGATTTCTTAGCTCTTCTATATTTGGAATCAATACTTAAAATTACATAATTTAAAAATGAAACAGTTTAGTTACATGCAAGTATCCTGAAAAATCTTATTTCTGAGAAGTAACATGGAGACTAACAATTGCATATGAGTAAGGATAAGACAGGGAGCTGGATAGTAATGTTGCTGCTGGAAAAATTTGAAGGAAATATATAAACGAGTTACTAGACATTTAGAAATAATTTCTCTATGAGTAGATTATTCTTCTTTAACTATTCAGAGATTTCTTTCATCGGTTTGGGCAAGAGAATTTTTCCTGGATTCCACAACACAGTGTAGAAATTCTAAATTCATTATTTTTATTTTTATTTTTTATCAGGCAGATACAGGCTGAGATGTTGGATCCCAATCATTTTCAGATTAAGGAAAAAATTATATGCACTTACTTGATTCCATCTGGCTGCAACCTCTATTATCAAGCACTACAGAGACTAAATGCAACCAGCATCAAGTTTGAAGAAACTTGATATCTGAGGCTTTCACTCTTAGGCTCAGAACCATTTTTTCTCAGATACATTTCAAACATCAGAATCATTCTCATCAATGACAACAGCACCCTTTATTGACATGGGAGAATATGCTTCAAGAGCACTCTTGGGAGGAAGGCTCCCACAAACTTTTTGAAAACCTCAGAATTGGTGAAATGGCCCAAAATGTATGCCTTTTCCCCCCTGCATTTCTGTTTCATAGAAAGAAATGGTATTTATAGTTTCCACTACAAAGAGAACTTGACTCGTACCTAAAGTAATGTCTCACTCCTCAATGCAGTGTGTTGTTGTGGTTATTAGGGTAGCATCAGAAAGGCAGACTGAGTAAATCCACCAAACAGGAAGACGAACTGACCAGCGAACCCAGCACTATGATCAAGCCTAGAAAACACTTTCTGATCTCTTGGTCTTAGAGCTGGTTGTTTAAAAGTTGATCAAGATATGCATGTCAGCTCACAGAATAAATACCCCTGCTTCTTCTGTAAAAGCATATCCTTTATTGCCCTGAAACCAGCACAGAACTCTTGACGACATCTGTGGATGCAGGTTGCTTCGCAGAAGCAGAACACAGACAGCAGCCCTGATCCTCTGCCCAGTATGAGGAACTTATTTTTATGAACTCACATGTTCAGACTGAAAGTGACTCACTTACCTGCAGAGATCCAAAACTTGCCAGTCCAGTGCCAGTATTTGATGGGAAGAAGAGTTGTTGGGGTGTGTGTTAGGTGTGGCAGCTGTGGGTGCAGGTGTGTGTGTGCTTGTGAGCTGCTGCCCTCTGCTGCGCACCTTCCCACCAGCTCACCTCCAGCCACCTCCTCACCAGCTCACAAGCTCGTCGTGTGCTGAAGCTGGAGAAATTACTTCCCTCCTGCCAGAGAGACATTCAGTCACCAAGCTTTTCTCTGAACCGCCCATAAAACTTCTAGCAGGCTATAACTGTCTTGCAGTGGTCTAGAGCACTGCTTCTGCTCTGGCATCAGGTGAGTGTGCAGACCTCCTCAGCTTCTTCCCCTTCACCATAGCAGTGGGAAGAGACTTTTACATGAAGACAATCTCTGTATGAATCCTGGCAACTGTAATAATAAATGCTGTAGCAATATGCATGGAAGTCAGCACAACCTAAAATTTTATGACGTTTGTCACTTAATATATCCCCAAGACAAGAAGAATTTCCTTCAAGCACCACTGGGGAGGTCGTGCCAGCCCCTGGGCTCAGTTTTTGCCAGCGACCATGGACTTGGTAATTCACTTCTTCTCACAGCACAGAACAGCAAGACAATGAACAATACACCTTCTAAGAGAAGGGGAGAAGGCAGATCCTGCCCCTCTGCCCACCACTGCAAGAGTGATGGCTTTCACCTATGAAGAACTGCCCTAAATCCCTGTCAATTTGTATGTCTGAGGAGTGTTCTGGGAAAACTGAGTGTAATGAGAAATCTGCAAGTTAAAAACAGCACAAAATGTGTGCCTGGCAGTATTTAAGGACAGAAAACATAGGTTAGACTGTGCAGAGAGCTGCAAGGGGGCTGATATGGGAAAAGATTTTTTGACCTAAACATTTTTGGTTGAGATTCAGGGTCTCTGCTTACTGACAAGGTGCTAGTGAAGATGGCTTAAGAACAGGCAAGTTTTGGCATAGGATGAGAACTGTCCAGACACTCTCCAGAATGCAGACAAGCAGAAGACCTTGCCTCTGCTCCCTGCTGCTCCCTGACATGTCTGCAGGAGACTACAGCCCTTGCAGATCTGCCAGCCAATTTGCTCCTCTGAATGCCCCCTAACCCACCTCAGCTGCAAAAGAGTTCAACCAGCTGAACCTGTTTGAAACAGATTTTGCTGGCCTGGTTCATTCTGATTCAGATAATTTAAATAAGCATATTTTTTTTAAGCAGTAAGCTGGAGCTGTCAAAAGAGCAGTGAAAAATATCAGGCTGAAGAGTGTCAGATCACAAAGTTCAATCACAAAAGGACATACATACAACACCCAAAGACTGTTATGATTAAAGAAGCTCCTAATATATTCTTTCCTTATAGATTTAAATTTCCTGTGTATTTTTGGAAGTGTGCACATGCAGTAGGAGTGTGTATACAAGCCATGGGCCTGGACAGAAAAGGGATTATGAAAAATGAATAAGAAATGAAACTGTTCACAACTGCACATTGTCAAACCGTCCAAATTTAAATGCTTTTTCTCTTAGGAAGTTGTTATTTAAGACTTTTCAAATAGACTTCTCTTATATTTATCTCGCACATGCTTTTGCTCTTTTCACCTGCTCTCCCTGCAAATTATTTTTAACTGCAACATCTGGAATTTTGAATTGATTTGAGCTGTCTTAATGTGGCCTGGTGATATGAACTAGAAATAATGATGCAATGCCACATTTTCTTGTACATTTTCCAGTGTGTGGTTGAAGCATAGTGGGACAGTCAAATACAGAAAAAAACATGAAAGTATCATGTCTGTGTGAGCATATTGAATTACTGATGACACAGGCAACATGAAACTCTACTTAAATGCCAGGGTTAACCAGGACCTTGCAAGTGATTAATCATTGGTTTTAAAATTCTGAACCTTTTTGGCTAATGATATTTCTACCATTTTAAATTCACCAAATTACCCTCCTTATGATTCATATCTCTCCTTCATTATTCCAATCTTATTAACCTTTTTTTTATATTTGTAAGTGCAGCCAGTCCTGGTTTCAGCCTCTAAAGGCACATTTAGGATCTAGCCCAACCATCCAAGAAAAGAGGAACACATCTTTCTCTTGGTTGGAAAACTGGTCTGGAATGAACACTGTGTAAAATATGATCACCAAATGCGTGACTAAAGAGGGTGGATTATGGTTGCATAATCTTCCCTGACCAGCACTTCAAAACCTTCTGCAGAAGGTTTTGAAGGACCTTTTCCTTACACGTCCAGCCTTGAAGAAAGCTTTTGTATGAGTTGTGGGGTCTTGCTGCTGTTCCACAATTTTGCAGGGACAGTCAGGTTACTCCTGGTCAGTGACTGGGGGAAGACATTCGTGCATTGGCACTGTAAGCAGAAAGCATCTGCTTTGTGCCTATATGAATTTCAGGCACATATAAAATATGAAGGAAGCTTGTCAACTCAGATTAACTTTGTGGAGACAACCCTTCTTCACCCCATATTGCAAACAAAGGAGGAGAGTCTGGGGAAAAAAGAGCATTTTGGTGAATAATGGCCTTGACTCTGTGCAGTCAACATTAAATACTCTAGTTTGCTGGCTACCAAAATTGTCAAAACAGAGCAAGGAAAGTTGCTTTATTACAGCACAAGTCACCAAGTGCAGTTCAAGGGGAAGCAGGTTCTTCCAGATATTCACTTCAAACGCACAGATGCAAAAAAAAAGCCACCTCTAAAAATGACAAACTGAGATTATATAAGCAATTTCAACACACAATACTACTAAAAGAATATGTTCTTGATGGCAGCAGCTCAAATAAATCACTCCTACTGAGCTTGCAGCCGTAGCTTAGCGCCTGAATCTCTGCTCTGATTTAAGAGAAGCTAGAGGAGTGGGTTTTTTCAAATTATAGTAAACTTGTTGCTAATATAGGGAATTTTAGGTTTCTGGAAGAAGTAAGTTGTGAGGTAAACGCCACCTCCTTTTGAAAAATTGTCCTGAAGACTAGAGCTCTAATAATCTAATATAGAGTTAATAAAACCTGTATAGAAAAACAGGAGGGAGAATACCAGGGTTGCTGTGGTATTATTTTTGAAGACAGTCTGGGGCTTTGTGAAACACCTTGTATAAGCTCTTATTCAATTTCAGAGCAGTTATGGGATTCGTTAAGTACACTGGCACTTTGTAATAATTGAGATATTTAAGAGTACTTTTTAATTCTGGTGAGATGTAGAAAAACTTCTCTTCAGCTGCCTTTGTCATCTTACCTGTGCCTTTAGGAACTCTTTTCCCTTTGTGTCATTGAGACTCTGATTTATCACAAACACTTGCCTACCAATTACTGCATGGGAAAATGTGTCTGCTGGAAAGTCAAGTACTGGTTACTGTTTTTGTATATTTATTAATCTATATTTTTACTTATTGACCTTTTTTTTTGTGTTTAGAGGATGTATGTACACATCAGAAGAATCCTTCACTAATGTTCACAAAACTTTCTCATGCACCTTTAACCCTATTTCTAATATACATAATATTCCTTTCCAGTACAAATAGACCTCTTAGAATTTTGCCATGCATTCACATTTCATATTTTTGGAATTTTCAATGAGATTGAACTTCATTCAACATTGCATTTTATATCTCATGGCAATTTGCCTCTGTGGAAATCAAAATGAAGCTAGTATAGAAAATTACTACGCTGATTTTGCAGCATTACAAGACTGCATCAAAATAGTTCTCAGTGACCACACACAGTGCAGTGAGGCTGGAGAGGTGGCCAAATATTTGTAGCCAAATATTTGTAGCCTTTCATTATTTTCTAGCAATATACTGGGACACTAGCTTGTATTGTCCAAGAAGGAATTCTGTCACCTATTGAATAAAACGATGGTTTGCATTTGTTTATTGCTTGCCATGTAGAATTAGAGAGTGGATTAATCTGCCTGTTGATGTAATTTGGGTGTTCCTTTGCATGCCACTGAAATGCAGCCCCCTCTGGGGAGATGTGTGGCAGCTGTGTATAGCTTAGAGCATTGCAATAGTGTGGGAACCAAGTGAAGAATTGTGATTTAGTGGCAACCTGGATTTTTTAACAGTTACTGCTCAATAAGTTCTTTGAAATGATGACTTTACGGCCAGTTGCAGCAGCTGCTGGACTCTTACAGTCCCATAAGGAGAAAATTAGAAATATCTAATTTCTTCTTGATGTTTTGTTGTTGCTGCTGATTCAATACAACAGCTGGCTGTTGTTTGTTTGTTTATAGAATTAAAGACAGAATAAAAATAAAATATTTAGAAAAATAGACTGTTCTTAGCTACTAAGCAGACTCACACTTCATAGGTAAATAGGTTTTTATTGCTTTCTACCTGCCAGCATTCTTATGCAGTTTATCTGCTGCTTCTCTTTAGCTGCAGTTTTCATCTCTCACTGTTTCCACAAAACCTCAGTCTGCCAATCAACCTGATAAATGTGATAAAAATCAATGGAACAACATTATTTTCCAAAACAAACAAAAAACCCCCTTGAAGTAAATGCATCGTAATTTGACCCCTTGGAGTAAAAACTGTTTCAACAACCACTGTGTATAATGTTATTTTCCATAATAACAGTTAAAAGTAGCCATTTGTTCTATGCATTGTAAAAGAGATGTATCCCCAGGGGTCTCAAGGATTAGATAAGGGTTGTTCTGCCTCGGGATGGAGTCCAGAGAATTGCAGCAGCTGTATGTGCTCACCCATTCAACACCCAGAAAAGCTGGTGACAAAGAAAAAGGTTCAGAAAAGGTAGCGTGTCAAGAGGAGAGACACCTGGGGGGACGTTTTTTTGAATATCCAATGGAGTTTTGAATATTCAGGAGAAAGATGCAGCAATTCCAGGAGGTGAGACTGAGTGTGTCCCATTCCAGAGGACTCTGTGGTCCATCAATTTGGGTTTCCTCCTGAGAGCACCAGGACTTGCAATATGTCAGTCCATCTTCCCTCATTCAGAGTCAGCTAATCAAGATCTAACTTTTCACCAGAAAACACTGGAGCCCAGTCCCACTCTCTGCAGAATCCTGTTACTGTTAGAGAAAAAAATGGAGCTCTACGTTAACAAAATCAGACAAAAAATAGGAGTGCAAGAGTTCAATCTGTATGTAGAAATAACTAGTAACCTGCTGCACATTAAAATATTCAGAAAAGTAAATTCCTACCGCATCAATAAGGAAAGAAACTATAATTATCAGTTTTATGAATGAGGAAACCAAGACATATTTTAGTTTGTATGTCTCAGCAAAAATTTTAAATGTCATAAGTAGCTGTAAATCCTAGAAATACTTCCTAAATCTCTACTCTGCTGCTTTGTGGTAGTGACCTGTGTTAATAATTTTGTAATAATTTGGTATGAAGAAACATTTTCTGTGCATTTATTGGTTTCCAACATAATAGTACTGAATAAAAATTGTCTGCATTTGAAACAAAGCTTAAAAATAAAGATTCCTTCTCAATTTTTAAATAGTTCATCATTTTTAAAGAGTTCATCTTCTTGTAAGGGAAGAAATCACAATTGGCCAATTTAGAAGCTGGAGTGTTGCCACAAGTAATCATTGTCTGACACAAATCAAATAATAGTTATTGCTTAAATTTTCTGAATAAAACATCTATAGAGGATATACTTCATAAGAAGTGTTTATTTTCATGCAGTTTCCACACATATGATGCAGTAGCATCAGAAAAGCAGAGATAGCAAGACTGTGAAGAAAGCTAAGGAGCAGTGGATTATTTTCACTGAAGGGTCTGGTGAGTTTTACAGCCTTACTACTCTAACAAACTTCTAACATGTCAAAGTTTTTCAAAAATTATGAAAAGAGTAAAAAAAAAAAAGAGAGAAAATTTTGGAATAGGGGGGTGG
>VYXD01001224.1:829455-848854 GCA_013397195.1 Hylia prasina | reverse complement strand
AAAAAAAAAAAGGAGAGAAGATTTTGGATATGTGAGCTGAGTGTGGCTGCAAAATGCACAGAAAGCTACTTTTGCAGTCAGTGACAGTGTCAGAAGGCTGTCCCAGGACTGCTGTCCTCTTCTTGTGACACAACCTTCTGCAGCAATGAAGTTTAACTGGAGACTTCTTCCCTTTGCAGCTTTGTTGTACCTTTCAGCTGCTGTGGGGCAGAATGTAGAAAATNAAAAAAAAAAAGGAGAGAAGATTTTGGATATGTGAGCTGAGTGTGGCTGCAAAATGCACAGAAAGCTACTTTTGCAGTCAGTGACAGTGTCAGAAGGCTGTCCCAGGACTGCTGTCCTCTTCTTGTGACACAACCTTCTGCAGCAATGAAGTTTAACTGGAGACTTCTTCCCTTTGCAGCTTTGTTGTACCTTTCAGCTGCTGTGGGGCAGAATGTAGAAAATGATGTTTTTGGGGAAAACACAGCATCCTGAAACTAATTGTTCAAAGGAAATTGCTTACCTAATGCACCTCCTTGTGCCTTTCTCCTCAGTGCAGATAAAAGTACATTTGGTAACTGTATTTCTCAGTAGTAATTAAAGGATGAGAGAGAAGAACCACAAATGTCTATTCAATGTTTTCATTTTGGTTTAGATTACTTTGACAATTCCCTTTGTGTATTTTAAAACAAAAGCAATCAAATAATAAAATTTAATTTTCTATGCCTTTGTTTCATTCTCCACAAAACTGCTTTTGCACTGAGATTTTAGAATATTCAGAGAGTTCTATGAAAAATTCCCATGGCCAGTTTCCTGATTAATTAGTTGACAATTTTTCATGGATATCTGATATCTTTCAGACATTACCTTTGGGGAGAGTAAGTTGTTACAGGAGTAGCAAAAGGGAGATAGCAGATTTATACGAGAAAGAACCAAAGCAGGCTGCTATGCAGACATTTCAATTCCTCCACAGACTTTATCATATAACATATATCCATTAGAAGAAATCCTGTTTTCACAGAACTTAGTAGTTCACCAATAATTTCCAAGTGACTAATATTTTACCTAAGGAATTTTGAAATGGATGTAAACCATCACTCTTCAGGACACTGAGGAACATCCAATGAGTAGAGTTGAATAGGGAATTCTTCCTGTGGGCAGGTTATTTACAATGTGGTAGAGCTCCAGGGCCTGTGCCCAAGTGTGGAGTCACATTGAGAGACTGGCTCTGGTTCTGGCAGGACAATATCTTCCTACAGCAGTACTCCCACTGAAAGTCTCACTGGGACTAACTCAGGTCTTCCCCATTCCTGAGAGAGTTTATATAAGATCCTTTCTGCATTTCTGGGCACACCACATCTTCATCCCTTCAACAACTTTTTCTCCAGAATTCCTTACACCTTATCCTCATATAGGTAGGATTAGTCCCTTTTGAAGACAGGATTTTAGATTACATGGACCACTATATTTGTTTTCATAAGATCACTCTCAGAAATGTTTCACTAGTGTCATGTAGGAAGCATTTCTTAGTCTCTGAAAAAAGACAGTGGTCACAGAGAGCCACTGTCAGTGCTGGGATTTCATATTTCACTGATCTTTATCATATTCAGACATTTTTATCTAACCAACTATCATCTCCTCTCATTCTCCAGCTCTTCAGCATTTCCCTTCTGCTTAATACAGACTGAAGAGTTTTTCTTTAATTTTTTACTTCCCTTGTGTCCAGGATGGATTTCAGCTAAGTATTCCCAGCCCATACATCTGACATCTCTGGTTCCTTCTCTGTTACTTTCCCATCCTCCCCGCAACCAGCAGCACCTCTTAATTTAATAGTATCTTCAGATTTAACAAATGTGAAGTATGCTTCTTCTTCAAGGTCATTAATAAAAATGTTGAATCATGCTGGGCCAAATTCCTATTGCCACAGCACTCCCCTACAACATGATGCATTTCTGTTTAAATTATACTTCAGTGAGTACTCTTTTGCATTGTACATCACCGTGCTGAAGATGTGCTGTAGTGAAAAATCATAGATACCAATAGATTAGAATATTCTGATATCTTGGTTTTAAATAAGCTATATTTCAAAGGTTTCCTTGTACATTTGGAGCTTGAAATGCAGGTGTACCATATCTCAGTACACAGAAGAGACATATTAATGGGTTTGGCAGAGTTTGGAAAGTACAGATTGAGCCAATTGTTTGACTTTGGGAAAATGCCCAATGTTTTATTAGCACTTCTGCTTCTTCTCAAGAGAAGTCAATGGTCTTTTGGGAGGTCTGATAAGAAAAGTCATTAATGGGTTACTAGTATTTCCAAGGAGGGAAATTAAAATCATTCTGTACCCCAAAAAGTGACTTTTTATAAGTGTATCTCAAGTTATTCTAACTTGTACCTCTAGTCATAAAAGGCATGAGGTATGAGGAGACTGTCAGGGTAATGACATCCTCTTCCTCTCTAGGTACTTTTCTAATGTGTAAAGCTAAATAGCAGTTCTAAATAGTTGACTTTACCTGGGATTTCTCAGTAAGGTCAACCTCTTGTCAGATAGCTATTTGCTGAATGCATCCTAACAGAAACACTTAATGACCTCTATTTACTTCAAGTAGAAATCCATCAAAGGGACAATTAGCTAATTTTAAGCATAAATTGGCTCCCTGGTGAGAAGCAAGCTTATAAATAAACCATTTCATTTGTTCACTGAACTAGACTGTCATGCAAGTGAAATTGCTGACTCCAAAGTAGACAAATGGGCAAACTTTTCTTGCCTTAAGTGCCCTGAGAGGAGTTAGGGGAAGAAGCCACGGGAAGCAGTTTCCTTTGCCACTGCTGCTGTGCAGGCAGGCTGGATCCAGACTCATCCCTGCTGTATCCACACCATTCTCCAGGGTAAGGCAGCCCAATGTCTCTCCAGTGTCTCTGTTAGCAGGCAGTAAATGGTGCAGACAGACAGAGCTCTTCACATCTCCTCTTGCACGCAGAGTGGGCACAAGCCCAGCACACGGGGGGAGGAGCAGGTCCGTGCTCACAGTTTGTGTAGAGTCCAAACGTGTTTGCAAGAAAGTTGCACTCTTGCCTGTTGGTTTTTCCTCTCTTGAATGTTCCTGTCACCATGGTACAAGAGCACCTTTAGTCTTCACTGCAATAATTTTTCCAGTATAAAACAGTTTCCTGAAGGAAGTGCTGGTTCCTGGCAGAGTCACTGTGCCTCAGTTTCCCATGAGAGGTGGTTGGCAGGACCTTTCCAGGGGAGTGAGGCAAGGAAGAAAGGTCTATCTCAGGAGGTTGCCTTGTGACACACACTGGGGCTTTCTTCTTTTTTCCAAACCAGCATTCCTTGAAAGCAGCATGTACATCTTGCCAGTACTCATCCCCACGCTATTTCCACAATACTATCTTTGTTTAAGTGAATACCTGGCAATACCCTCAAGGTATTTAGGATGTGACAAATAGGGTAATAGAGAAAAGGGGGGACATTGCAGGCCAGTTTCCAATCCCATGAGACGCGGAGACTGAAAATGTCTGATGAGACCTCAGTGCATTTTCAGGCAGAAAACAGGATGGAGTTTTCCTAGGTCAAATGGGGGGCTCAGGAGGGAAACTTTATAGCTGTCTTCACTCTACTTGAATAGTTTGCTCCAGTTTTCTGTGCTCAATGCTATCAGACCAGAGATTAATTGTTTATAAAAGCAGCCAAGTAACTGCCAGAGGCAATAAAAAGACGAAGAAAGAACAGATCCTTTAAGTAGAATTTAATTACCTTCTTCTGCACATTGTTTTACTTTGCCAGATTAATATATAGTAACTTGTACAAACGTGTGTGTGCTTGTGCATGGGATGCTGCATGTGTGATGAGATAGCAGTTGTACACCCAGTTTGGTCTGGTTTTTAATGCTATCTTTGCTCATAAGAATATGCCATGACTAAATCAATGAATCTCATCCAAACTAATCTGAAAACGAGAGATACAACTGTTTTCACAGCTGGGAAACAAGAAGCCTCCATTCTCAGGTAGATTACCTATATTCAGAGGATTTTTGGGATCTTCCTCATTCTGTGAATTAGATGGAAAAAGAGTTCAAAATGTGGAACTGTGTTTTGGTCTTTCATACCTGCTGAGTGATGGAAAGTCTGTTCATGCTGAAGATTTCTCCCTTTTACTTAAAGGGGCTTTATAGGGTCTTACCTGACACACTAATGCATTTAGGCCTGATTTAGAAAACTTGTGACTCATCTATTTTGAAGTATTGAAATATCAGATCATTTTCAGCTGGAGCACTGAAACCTTCCCCATAATCACACAGGGAAATGCCCTAGGAAAACTCAATATACAATTTTTGCCCCAGAAAAGTCAAGCATAAAATCTTAGCTTCACCACAACTTGGTTGCCTACTGTGTCATTACCCATAAATGTTCTTTATTTCACATATATATATATATGTATGTATGTATGTATGTATGTATATATATATATATGTANAAAAAAAAAAAAAGAAAAAAAGAAGAAAAAAGCAAGAATAGACCCGAAAATATGTTTGGTGGAAGAGTACTCATGCTCCCAATATTTTGTGGAGAACCACAGCTGTGGGTCAGCACACATTCCCATAAAATGGTTATCAGATGCAAGCATGAAGTTTCCCAGCAGTACTCTGCGGTTCAGTTAGCAGCTAGCAATTCTCACCACACAGCTGAAGTCATTTCCCTGGGTTTGTCCTAGTTTTTTAAACAACATGAAATACACTGCAAATTCTGGAAAGCTGAGAAGATAATTCTTGAAGCCAATGCTCGGTTTGGGAAAACTATAGGAGGAGAAGAGATTTGAGGTATGTACACCAGGCATACAGGCACATCCTGGCTTGTAGTGTATCTTCATTGCAACAAAAGGAAAAGTTGTTTCCAGTTATTTTTTCAAGGTCAGACCACACACCACCACCCTCTTCCCAGCTTGCAAATTTTATATCTTACTCCCTGCAGGAAGGAAAACTGAGATATTCATATCAAAGCTGCAGGCTAGGGTCGAAACAAGCGTCACTGATGAGATGTTCCCAGAGTTTAGAGTCATCCCTCATTTCAGTGGAAAGAAAACCCATCTGTCTTCTGTTTCCTTTTATTGGATGATTTGATCATGCCTTAGAAGGGTAACACTTCAAGAGTGCTGAGTGAAGATGTGCGCCAGCTATTCCATGTGGTTGTCTTGGACCCTTCCACAAGGCTGAATCTGAACTGAAATCAAACACAAGTCCTTTCAAACTAGCTTTGTCAGAATAATGAGTCCTCTAGATGGAAAAGCAACTAGGTGAACCAACTATTTCAGCTAATGATGATGGAAAGAAAGTAATTATATTAATTAATTATATTAAATCTTTAAAGATTCTGTTTGCAGTACAAATGAATATGCATGTTGCTTTTTTGCAAAGAGGTCATGCTGCTTTAGGTATTCATTGATATGGCCATTCCTAGTAAGTGCTCATGCAAGGAATGCTAAAATTGCAGTTTCTTCTGTGTTAGCTTCCATAGGAGTTGCTTAGTCTCTTCTTAAGATGGTCTTGCATGGGAAGGATAATGTCAGCACTTTGACTTTACTATGAGAAAAGAGAGGGGGAAAAGGCATTTTCTTGAATTCCGGCATCCAAGATGGCTTATTCCTCCATCTAGTCTTCTCTGACTAGACTGACTCTGTCTCTGGTCAGCAAAAACAGAACAACATCCCCGGAAGACAAATCAGGGCACTTAAATCTAACATCTGCTTAGAATCACCTTCTGGAAGATTTTCTGCTTTGATCCATTAACTATAGAGGGAGAAAAGGCAGTTATATCTGGTGATGTCAATGCCGCCTGACCAGTGGTCAGTGTCTCAGGGAAAGTCCATGAAAAGATGAGAAGATCGCTCACAACTCCTGCTCTTCTTCTTGGTACAGCTCTGTTTCAGCTATCACAGCACACAGATCCCACTTACAGCTGAGTTCTGGGGCTCCTGATGTTCACCATGCTGAGGCATTTAGATTCATTTGCCACATTTAACCTCCAGACCACCACAGAATATGAGTGCTCCAGATTGCATTAGTGTTTTTCTTGATGGATGCAGTATTATTAAATCTTGTGACATAGATGAAGATAGGAAGAAATGACAATGTGAATTTGAAGATTGTACAGGAAGGCTATGAGACATGATAGGAAAAAAAGTATTTTTATGATCTGAGAAAGCACTTACATATGCTAGAATATTTAAAATTATATAAACTGTTCTTTCAAGATGAGAGAAAATTAAAAATAGGGTATTAGAAGTACAAATCTTACAAGCCAATCCCAACCCCTATCCTGCTTTGTGACCACAGGCACTCTTGTGTATTTCCTTCATTTTCTAAACAATTATCAACAATTATTATTATTATCTAGCTCCTAGATAACATTTTTATCCATCAGTCTAAAATGACATTACTAACAAGGTCACATAAGTTTTGTTTTCCAGATTTGGGGCAGGGACTGTGCAGAGATTAGCAAAACTACCAGGATTAGCAAAAATGTCCAGTCAATCCTAGCAGATTGAATTGGAACAGGACATTCTTCCACCATTCTTCTACTTAGCTTACTTTTTTATCTGCTGACTCCCACTTTGCAAATTTCTCACTAATCCACAGTGGGTTCTAAACTGAAGCAATCAAAGTTTGAGAAACCTACTCATACTGAGTTGAAAGAAATGATGTACATACACTAAGTGCATAGTAAATATTTTATGCATCAGCTCTGTAAGACACCAAAGATTAGTATATCATTGCTCAAAATACAGTAAAGAATTTGCTTGACAGAAAAATGTTGCTTTCATGACTATTTTGTATAGCTAGTCAGCAAATGGATTTTCCAACCAAGGGGAAAATAGAAACAAAACAGAATCTTGCAAAATTATTTTACAGAATAACATGCAAAAAACCCGTGTTCACTTCAGGTCAATGAAAAACCTTTATTCTGATTACCTGAAAATATTATCTCAGGCAGACCTTTCATGTGTCTTTTCAAAATAAGAAGATCTACTTTTTATGGTTTTTATTGATTTAAAAAGAAATATAACAAAAAATCAATAAGATTTCCAGATTTTTCATTCATTATAGACAGAAAAAGTTTTCACAGGTGAATTCTCCAACTATTTTCTTCTCCACTCTTCCCATTTTAAATGTAGATGTTTACTCTGTAATGTGGTCTTTTAAACCACTCTAAATAGTTCAGACTTTTTACAACAGTTCCTATATTACTGTTTCAAAACATTCCATATTTTTACAATTAGCACCCTAACCTTTTCTTATCAATGTATTGTAATGATTTACTTAGTTCTAGTTAATAAGATATTTTTGTTCATATTTATATTTCAGGATTTTTTGCTAATTTAATTTCTGGTTAACTGCAATACTTCTAAGTGGATCCAAATGCACTAATGTGGTTTATTTGGGCTTGATATCAACAACAATGTAGCACTGATTCAAAAGTTATCACAAGTAAGCTAAATGGTTTTAAGGAACAAACTACTCAGTGGAGTAAACTGATGCCAGCCATGGATTTCCTTCCAGATCTTCCAAAATAAAGCTGCTACAATAGGAACTTTCAGAGTTTTCAGATTAAATGTCAGAAATTTTAACAAAAGTGATAATGAGAAAATCCCACCTACCTAACCATGCAACCAGTATTCATGTGTAGATATAGATTAGATATAGATATAGATAGATAGATATAGATAGATATAGATAGATATAGACAGATAGATAGATAGATATAGATAGATATAGATGATACAGATATTCCGGTTATCAAGTTTGTGTGTTGTGTATTTTATTTTTAGTGTGTTATGCCAAATCTCAAGTATAAGAAGGTAAAATGCAACAAAGCCTTGAGATATTTAAACAAATCTCATATTTTCTCATGGTCCAACTTTTGATGTTTGAATATTTTCATTTGACAACCCTGCCATGACTTTCCATTAGCATTTACTAAATGCAGCTTCTTCAACAAGGTATTAGGATGCTGAATCAGAAAAGAGCTCTCAGTGATGCCTTAAGAGGCTACCTAGAACAGAGGCCAGACAATGTTAAAGGAATAAAGAAGGTATTTATTAAAAAGGTCTTCGAAGGATACACCTTGGGCAGTACAAGAGCCCAGCCGAGGCCCGAAATGGACAATGGGTCACATGTTTTCACACGGTTATAAGTTTTGGTTCATTTACATATTGGGGTTAATTGTCCAATTACAGCTTCAGGTTATGAAGTTCCATCCTCCCAGCTTGCTCTCCTCAATTTGCTGTTGTTTGTACTTTTGGGGCCTGAAGCTGCAATAGTGTCCTTGGTTCTTGGGCTGGAAAAGGTTTTGTCTGACTAGACTGTGAGGAGAACTTGCTAACATTTTATATGAAGTTTAGAATTGTATAATAATGCAGTACAGAATCTGGAAAATATGAAAGCTAAAACTTAAGGCATCATCAGCCTTGTAAGCAACATAGGCCAGAAGTTCCCTTTTGCCACAAACTGAAGATCTATAGTCCTGAGCTGTTCAGACTGATTGCTTTTCCCATGGGATGCTCTGGCTGACTGCCTGCAGTATGCTACCACTCTTACATGTAATGGTTACAAGAAAGGCCTATGGGCAAAAGTTAAGTGGAAAAAAAACCCCTTAAACTAAAAGCAGACATTCAAGGTGGGAAAGAGCTAATATAGCCTGTCTTTCCACAGACCTTTCTGAGAGCTTGTAAAGTATATTTGCCTTTCCCTCAGTGGAGACACCAAACATCCCTTTTTATGGAACCACTTACTTTTCTGATGCTTTTTGGAACTTAACACTGCTTGTGATTTCTAATTCTTCATCAGATTTTCTCAAAATAAGACAAAGACCTCAAACATTATTAGGAAAAGTCAGATGGATAGATAGACACATGCATGCACACAGAATAGGATCAAACAAGCGTCATTTCCTTACAAGCCTGAGGTAAAAATAACATTTTGCAATTTCCACTGCCAGAGTTTTGAGCATTCACAGGATCAGAAATGAACGTTGGCGCTGCTGACTGAAGTAATTTATTGTAGACAGTGGAATTATTGTTTACCCTCCAACAAAATGTTTCCTCCTTCTTCTTGGCCTCACGTGAGAAGTGGGCAAATTGCTTAAGAGAAGAAATCTAAATCCCACCATGGCTTCTAGAATCTCTCAACCTTTTGAGAAGTACCAAAGAGTTGGGGAATAATAGGTGAGGAATAATTGATTTGACATGCTTAATCTATTCCTTGTGCATGGATATGTGTGAGTGTGTGGCAGTTTCCCCACAATCAACCATTGATCGAGGAAAGTCCACCTACCTCAATTCTAGTGAGAAAAAGCTTGTCTGGGCATGATAACAGCACAGAAGCCTTTTACAAGGTGATCTACAAAGAACTGACTGATGAAGAAGGTGAGTGCAGAGCAATTAGTCTCTCATAGCGAAGGAACCAAGGGTTGGTTCACAGTGCAATGCATTGATAACAGCATTGCTTCTAAAACAAGCAAAGGGAGATCCTTTTTCACACATAACGTACTTTCAGGATTACAACATATAATATGAAAATAAAAGGATTATAAAAATAAAAGCCAGTCATGATGTTTCCATGGAACTTGAGGATAGAACAAAAGGAAGCTAAGTACAGCCATTAGTTGCCTCTCACTTCTTACTCCATGTAACTTTCTTCTTCAGCCCTGAGATCCACCATTATATTTTTCTCTTTCCCTGTAGAACCTCCAAGACAAAATGAATGACTCTGGCACAGCAGCTGCCCTGGGAAGGAGGGGTTTACGCAAGAGCAGGATCACTTTTCTCTGGCCTGAGCCTTCCTTGCACTGTAATGCCTCTTATTGCTAAAATACACTACACAACATTATCTTACCCAGGGAAAGTGGCAACTATAGAGAGACACACAATTGATGAATAGCATCCAGATTTTTGAAAGCAGGATGCAGCGGTTTTGGTGACATTAGAAACAACATGCTGAATTTTTACTGCTGAATTCAAGGTAGAAGTTTTAGCCTGTGCCTTGAAATAAGAAAACATTAATTTAACATAGGTGTTCTCACTGCAGAGAGTGGAAAGAAAAAACACCTTAGCATACGTCATCCTAGGGAAATGTTTCTACCAAAACATTCTACTTTGGAGACATTTTCACCTTTCAGATGAAAAGGTGTGCAGCTACAATTCAGCTGAACAATACTTGAATTGTAACAGCAGCTGTTCAGATGAGTGCCTAAAAAATACAAATCAGCAACTTTAAAGGTGGCCCAAATTAGTGCATCTGCTGATGAAAATAAGTCATCCAAGAATATCTGTAAAACCTCGGGCAAGGAGATGCCTGATGTCTCCTTAGAAAAATGATGAGCTTTTCTTCACATATCACTGACCTAACTATGAACTCAGATCTTGCAGAAAGCAGTTTGTACTTCATTGATGAATTCCCCTGTGTTTGACAACCTTGTAACAAAAGCAGCTGATGAAGCAGAGGCAAGGGGAATGGTTCTACCATTATTCATCAGAAAACTGTTTGTTTCAGGGTGTTCTAATAAAACTAACAAAAAAAAAAAATAAAAAAAAAATTAAAAGCATGAAGTGATGCCTCTTGAAACTTTGCCAAAAGGATTTTTTAAGTTACCCCCAAAAATGAAATGGTGAAAACCTGCATTAAAACTGGTAGTGGGGCTTTTATTCACAAAATTGTCTCACCTTGGCTAGTGAAAATAATGACAGAAAATCTCTCTGTATTGGAATCAGACTTGCCAATTCTAGAGGCCACATAAAATTACTACAGCCATGTCATGACCAGTAATTATAGCTTTGAATAATTTTTGATGAAAAATGAGAGGAACTAACAAAAAAATTTGCAGAAAAAAATAGGAGAATTTGCAGAAAATTTTTGTTGTCAGAGATTAAAAGTCTGTTTATTAAAAAAAAACAACCACCAAACAAACAAAAAAAAACCCCCAAACCAAAACAAACAAACAAAACCCCAAAACAAACAAACAAACCAAAAACAAAAAAGAAACTTCCCCAGTACTCTGAATTCAGGCAGGCTGAATCCAAAATTAAAGATAATGCCAACACTTCAGGAAATTAAACTGATGAAACTTTTCTCTATCTCCAAATGCCAACTGTGAGTATGATGCAGCTGCCAAAGGCAGTGCACTTCTCAATGACAAAATCCAGCATATGCTTTGAAGCAAGAGAATTGACTCTATTTTGATAAGTATGGTTGATATTTTGGATTGCTCTGTCATTTTCTAAAATTATGTTAAATTATGGAACTATTTATTCATCAAACAATTATTTTAAATATGCTAATACTACCTTATGCTACTATTATTTCTTTAATGAATTTTTGTGGTCAACTACCTGATAATGTAAATTATCCACAGATATATGTGTGTGGTTACAGTTATGAGATTCTATCTTTAGAGAAATGCATATTGCTTGAGATGTTGATTATTTTTGTCAATAATTTGTAATATAGCTACAAATTTCAATCACCATATTTTGGAAGAAAAACCCTAATGTTTTCTCTAGCAAAAGTTGTAGAAAGGTCACCTTGAAGTTGTTTATGATCAGATGAAAATTCCAGTTAAGAAGGCATCTGTAGGTCCACTGCTGGGACTGGAAAGGATAATAACTGCTTCACTATATTTGTCTTCTTTATTGTATCCTGGTAACTCTTCCCTACCAATGATTAAGTCTCTAAATGGAGATTTGTGTCTCTATCTTTCACGGGTTTTCTTTCATTACTTGAAAGCAGTGTGCCATGAAGTACCTGGCTTCATGTCTCTGCTCAGTTCTCTCATCTCCCTAGCTTCTCTTTCCACTGAAATTCCATTCTTTTTAGACATAAATAGACCCTCCTAAACAACAGATCTGCATCATATTCTTATATCAGCTTCACATAAAAATATTCTTTTCTTGTTATACATTTGCTGTTTACTAATATCCAGTAATTTTAATCATATTCAGTTTAGCCATGAGTTTGTTTACTCACTTCTTTTGGCCCACTCTGAATACTCTCTGGAAGGTAGAGGCTAACACCCTTATAGCAGTATCTGAGTTGTTGTTTAATATATCTTCACTTTGCTTTAACTCTCAATGTTTTTGTAATAGAAATTTGTATTTTAACATCACCTCTGTTCAGGACAACAATTCTCGAAAATTAAGGTATTACAAACTACTGTCAAAAATGACACAAACAGCTGACCACTGTAAAGAAATATCTTGAACTGGAGTTGTAGGGATAAGAGGTGATCTGTTAGCAATAAAATGCCTTGTCCTTTGAGGCATGTTCCTTAGATAACAAACTAATATGTCATAATAAAATTTCTTGTGGGGGCTCTTAGTATTTCCCAGCTACAGACAACATACAGACTCTTCTGTTGCTGACCACTCTGTGTCCTTATGGCCTGTCCATCAAAATTATTAAAGGAAAACAGTTCATTAGGCACTGCTGTAAAATAGTTTCTGTATAAAACTAAGACACAGAGGGAAGAAAAAGAGCTACTAAACAAAAATTGTGACAAAATTGCAGGTCTTGCATTCCTTGAGTAAGAAGTGAACTTAATGTACAGTAGGATACAAAATAATGATCTGAGTTCTACAGCAGCTTTTGTTCGAGTTCAGATGGTGGGTAAGGGTGTCTGAAGTTAAAAGGAACGAAATGCCTCAGAGGCACTACTTCAGACGGTGTATTTTTAGCCTACTGAGCAAGAAAAAAATAAGGCAAACATTTCCCAAAGTCCTTGGGTTTTGTATGATCTGCCTGACACAATCAATTTAAAATTCTTAGGAAGCAGCCCTGTATGTATTCATGCACTAAAATCAATGAAGTCTTACACACAGACTCTTGGTGTAATTACTCAGGGTTTCAAGATTACCTACAGCCACTTGCATTGACAGAGCATTTCATTCCACGTGAATTCCCAGGGATGTCTTTTCTTTTCCAGTCTTTAATAAACACATATTCAGACAAAATTCCTGTTTGAACTGAGCAAAGGTTTTTGAGCTTAAAAACCAGTCAGAATCAAAATAGTCTGTACTTAGAGGTGAGCTACAAGAAATCTCATAATCCCCTCTCAGAGAACATAGCAGGAGAGCGCACGAACAGCTGAATCAAGTTAGACCAACTCTGTGGCTGAGATGGATAGTCATGTCTTTGTGTTTAATAAAAAATTCTCTGTTCCTTTTTCTTCCCATGATTTTTTCCAATCAGTTTTGGAAGCCATGAAAACTCCCACCATCTACAATTTCAGGGGACAAAGAGTTCTTCATGTCTGGTTGGAGAAATATCACCTTTTGGTCCATGAACCTGCTGCCTGGTTGGTTGATGTAATAGTTCTTGTACTGGAAGAGACAGCGAACAATAATTCCCTATTCACCTTCTCCGTGTCATTCATGCTTTTGCATATCTCCTTTCACTTATCTTCTTTTTCCAGGCTGAAAAGTCCCGGTCTATTTATTTGTTCCTCATATAGAAAATATTTCATACCTCTGATTACCCTTGTCCTTAAAAACTTTCCTGGTTCTACAACATTCTTCCTGAAGGTGGGGGGAGAGAGAGAGAGAGGGAAAGCACCCTAAGTTGAGCCCCATCACTAGACTGCAGGTGTACATGTATTTTGCAGCAGGAATGGTTTGCTCCCTATTCCTTTCCTAATATAGATTAATATCCAAACTACTTTTCTGAGGGTTACTAAGTGAGGAACCAACCATTTATTACAAACACAAGATTATCCCTCTTGGAGGTAATGCCTTTTTACACATTTTTACTTGCTCATCTTTGCTGTGTTTTTTCTTAAAGTTACAAAAAAAATTAAAAAAAAAAAAAAAAGTGATCTTTAGCTGTGATATTGGAGAGAAATCAGCCAGTCAGCATGATCTGTCATATTGCCTCATCTCCTTCCTTTGTGCTGGTCGTTCACACATTTAGGGTGAATCTCCAGGACTCTCCTGAAATTTGCCTGGGATTCAGGTCTGTTGGCAGTGGGACTGAAGGACTCCATTTCACTCTGCATTCCACCAGAGCAGGGGAAAGAGGTGACCAGCTGTTCCTTCCTTCCAGGCAACAACAGCTTTATGAGGGTAAAAAAAATATAAAAGATCTCTGGATCTTATTATTGCTAGGCATTTTATGTCCAACAGTAAAAAAAGAGGGAGTTGACTAACCAGGACTGTTTGAAGTCCAGCTGGTGGTGTTTGGACAGGGATGTGTCACCTGTAGTTGTGAGGTGGTAAGGTGGCTACTTAGAATGGGGGTTTGTAATAACTCAGTTTTTTACAACCTAAGTAACTTAGCCTCTATCAAACACATATCACCTGTTGTCCCTTATCAAGCATGCCTCTGATGGTTTTGATTCACTTAGTTAATTCATTTTTACCATACAAAACAGCATTGGTGGGCCTGGTTTCATAAAAGCAGATCACTAAGGCCCTTGGGGCACAGGAAACCAGCAAATGAATGTTTAAAAAAAAAAAAAAGACAGAAAGAAGAAAGGAAAAAACCCCATATGACCTAGCACAGGAAACAAATCTAATGAAGGAATGTCCTCAGCTTTCACAGGAAATTATTTTCATTTTATGCCATTTTCTGCCTCCATAAAAAGTAACAGAGTTGACCTCCTGTGCTCCTATCTAACCTTTCGGCATCAAGGACTGGGAAGGAGAAGTGTTGCCTGAACCAACAAGATACTAATCCATTCAGAGTGTAACAGAGAACAGACTCCTTTCTTAATGGTCACACACAGCCAATATTTCCTGAAACAAACCTTGGTATGGAAGGGGGGATATTTGCTGTTTTGTAACCAGACTGAGATATTTTAAAGGTGTTACATTTTTATATAAAGCACCGAGCACTTGTTTTCTGGCAAACAGATCTCAGCTGGGATATTCATAATCACTACTCGTTGTTTAAATCCTGTTAGTTTGTACCAAACAGTGCAAAGCAAGGCTGTAATGAATTACAGGCAGTTGTCAGTGGGGAGGTGGTTTAACCTGATGTGTTTTGCCATGCACACTTGCTGATTCTGTTTGGTTTTGATTTAGAGTAGAAGCTGAAATAACGTTTTTATTTTCATCTCCTTTAGATCACACCTTAGGTTGCTTTAGCCTTGTGAAGGAGCTCAATACCTTTCTCCATGACAGACCCTGTATTCTCATCTTTTATTGATGACAAGACATCTCACAAAGAAATTGTATTGGGTATGGACTAACTTAGAGAAAGATAATCCCACAATATCTGTAGGTTGCACTGTTAATGCTGGAACAGTTCATGATTCAAAGTCTTGTGTTTGTTTTCCCATGGCAGAAATAACAGCAATAAAACTTCTAGATGTCAAAATGTTATTTCTTGAAGTAACTGCTTCTGGAGATAATTTTACAAAATGCTTTGGGTCAGGAGGTGAGTACCCGCGTCTGTCCCCCTTCATTAGTTAGATACGTTAAAAGAACAGAAAATAAGCCTCTAAAATGTGGTTCAAAGGATGCCTTACAGGGCATAGATGAACATCCTTTAAGAAATAACATTATCTGCACCATATTAAATTTTTCTGCAACTTCCTGCAACTCTCAACACCAGTGAAATGAATCTTAGTAAATTAACAAGTTTAATGAGTGAACAAGAAGCAATCAGTCTCCCTTGTTTCAAAACTGCTAATAAGAATTTAAACCAAGTATAAACCTCTGAGTCACAGCCTCTTGCTAATAGCATGCTTTTTGCTTTGAAGAGGATAATTAAATCATCACCACATTCCTTTTTCTCTGCAAAACTTCCTGTATGATGTGAATTTAGATCAAAACACACCCTTTCTCCCCTAAAGGTTCTTTGTTATATCACATTGGTAAATTGTTTCAGGAATTACTCTTGTCCTTGAAGGCATACAGATCAGGCTGGGACATTAGCAGTGCTGATTGCCTGAATCTCCAAAGGACTTGATAAGCCAGACACACCCCAATATTTTACAACTCTTAGATAGCACACAGACCTATGCTAAACTTCTTATGAAGGAGAAGATGTAAAAGTCTAGGGACTAACACAAGGAGCACAACAGGCAGGTTAGTCTGACAGTGAAACTATATCAGCAAAACATGCATAACTGAAAAAAAAATAAAGAATATATTTAGTAATATAATATCAAAATCTAAAAATCCATATGAAATTGAGGCCAGATCAAAGATGTAGGGGAAGAAGATTTTGCCATAAAATTGGTAAAAGGCTCTAAGAAGAAGTATCTAACTGCAAAGAAAGCTACATTATACTTTGTCTATAACTGTGGGCCTTGGGTCATAAAGGAAAAAACCGTATTGTGGCTGGTTAATATTACCATTTGCTGGATCAGGTGAAGGCTATTGAATGCAAAATGTGGAGAAAGATCAGAGGCAATCCAAGTCTCATAAAATGGTGATAATGGGTGACCTTTGTAACCTGCATATATACTGGTCAAATGTCACAAAGGGAAAAGGTTAACAGAAGCAATTTCTTGGTACCTTAAATGATTGCTTCTTGGAATAGCTATTAACCTACTGTATTTCCATCTGCTGGTGTGGTTTTTGTTCAAACAGGTAATGTTTGAACTAACAGCTGCATTTCCCATATAGTTATGACAAGGTTCATGGAGCACGGTGAGCTCAGAGCACCAGGGGATGAATAAAGTGCAGAACCACATGTAAGATGACCTGGTTTCTATTCCTTATCCTGATAAAGATTTGCTGGGTGATCTTGAATTCAGGTTCCTCGACTTCTTCAAGGTTTCATCTCACCATGTGTGAAGCAGGAGTATTATCCACTGGTTGAAGTCTCTGGGAAGCTGAACACACTGGTATGCAGAGAGCTTTGAGATCCTCCCTGGAAATGCTGGATAGAAGTGTAAAACATCTCTATGCGTGTTGAGAGGTTATTGTTTATGGTCTGTGAGTGCCTCAAAAGGATGTCATCTTTCAGCAGATGGTCTAAATCAGCAACATTGTCTCCAATTAGGGTAAAAATACCATGACTGAGACCAAATACATGAAGTCCACTCAGTCACTGACATCATGGCAGATTAATCTTCTTTAACAAGGGAAAAGCATACTCTTATTTCAAGTGGTGACGGAAAGAGTCTGAGAAGGCTCAGCATAGTGGCAGGAGCTTCAGAGAACTGTTTTCATGCTTGCCACGGTGCACAGATGGAGAGAGTGGGGGATGTCCTAGCTCCCTGTGGGAAGGAATCCGTAAGCTATGAGCATTTAGCTCCTTGTAATGCATGACTCCAGCTATCAGCTGGTCAACAGCTTTTCTTCTTTCACATAGAAGAAGGACTCCATTGTTCAACATTATTCCTTTCCTTTGGTTGTCAAGCCATTAAGTTAAGCCCACAGTCATATGTCTCTATGGTAAGCGTAAACTACCCCAAGAAAAGTTCCTTTCACACTCTCCCTCTACTTTCAGCAACTAAATCCCAACTCAGAATCTTCTTTGTGTACTACTTCAAAAAACATGACCTCTATCTCCACACCTCAGCTTGTTTTTCCATCACCATTTGTTGATTACTTTGTGCTCCAACTTTAAAGTGTATTTGTTTCCTCTTGGGCTAATGGTTGTTAATTTAGCATTTGAAATACCTGTATGTGAGTGCAAAGTTGCAAGTTCCCACAAAATAGATTGCAGCAGGTACATTTTTTTATACATATATTTTTTTACTCTTTCATCCTGTGTAATTAATGCCACTTTCAACTCTGTACTTTGCAGAGCTTTTACTTTTTAAATGTGTGCATTAAAATTCCATTTAGTAAATTTTTCTGCCTGTATCTTGAGCCAAATTACCAAAAGGGAGTCCTGATCTCTCTGTGACCACAGACAATTATTTCTCTTGCTGGATTTGGTTTAGTGCAACCAGAACCTATTTCGGGGAAAGAAACATTGTCTCTTTCTTGGCCTCTGCCCTGGGAAAGGGGGAATTTTGCAGACTGGTATGCATTTCTCTGAAGAGTGTCTTTTATTTTTAATTGCATTTAAAAATGGAAGGAAGTACAAACAAAGCTTTCATATATGGTATGCACAAATAGGATTTCAAATCTATTTTGGGTCTGGTCCTTCAGTGAATGAATGGGTGCATAGCTTTCTGGAGACTCATGCCTTATCCTGAACTTCTGCATATTCGAAGTTCAAGAGGGATCAGATCGTCTGCTTTGTCAGACTTGTTCTCATGTTGAAAAAGATTGAAGGATGTTCAGCTCATTGTCTCTCTACCTAGTATTTCAATTTTTTAATGGGCAGCTAAAAATAATTGACTCAGCTGGAAAAAATTAGTACGTAAATGGGCAAGACAAAGATAATTAAAGGGAGAAGTACATGTGCAACAACACACATGTTTCTGCATATGCAGGTACAAATACAAATTAATTTAAAAATTGGACTCTTTATTATGTAAATGTAATTTATATAAAATTGAAAATTCAGCTCACAAAACTGCATGCTTAATTCAGGAACATTCTTGTCTAAGAACGGCTACAAGCTTGAATGACAATGAATGGGTCATATATTGCAAAAATAATTGACTGGATGTAAAAATGCTGCGTGTCCATTCCTTTTCTGCACACGTGATCCACTCGTGGGCAGGGACTGTGACTGCTCCAGGACAGCACTGCATATACCACTAATGTGCCTTGCAGATGTAGCAGTGGGGCCATGTTCACCAGGTGAGAGGTGCAGAAACATCCACCTGAGCTCCTCACAGATTTGTGCCTCCCCAGGCCATGGTCCAGTGCTCTTCTGGGACAGGGTTTCGAGTCCAGAAAGCAGGACAGCCTTCAGGCTGCTCAGCTTGGGCCACATGCCCTGCTGAGTCCCTTGAGTGCGTCTCTGCTGCACTTGAGTGTGTGCTGCCCTCACACCCTGGGGCTTACAGAGCTGAGACCCAGGAGTTTATATCACCTTCCCTTCTCTCCTTCAGAGCTCCCAGCTAGGGAAAAGAAATCTTGTCTCACAGCTCTGTTTTTGTGTGCAAGTGGACTCTCGATAAGTTGGAGAAGTTTGCATCTTCTAAAGTGGATCTATGTAATACACTGCACTTTGAGACAAAGTAAGCAAATTTATGAGACAATATAAGCACAGTATCTACAAAGATCTTTTATACTCACTTTTCACAGTATAACTGTTCTTCAAAATATTTAGAGATATTTTTGATATTTTATTGTATACTATGGTTTATAAGTAAGGACCTAAAAACTACACAATGCAATGTTTGACATTGTCTTGCCAAACTATCTAAATTCTAGTGTTTCAGCAGTAGAACCTACTGAGTTTGTTCACCTTAGTTTGTATCCTCTAGAAATAATATAAGTCAGAATGAGTATTCCAGGAAAGCAATGTGTATATCAGTACTGGTCAAAAAAGCCAAGGAATCTTGCCATTAA
>VYXD01001224.1:800847-829447 GCA_013397195.1 Hylia prasina | reverse complement strand
AAAAAAAAAAAAAACCAAGCAGACATTATCCCTTTTTTTAGGAAAAAGAAATCATTCACACATTGGAATGGAAACTCAAGAGTTTTTGCATGCAGACTGTCTCAATTACCTTTGTAGATATTTTATGTTATTAAGTATTTTCAGGGGAAACATCTGAAATTTAAGCATTGAACTTCTTACATATATTGTTTTATATACATCCTAATGGCTGGAGAAGGTGTGCACTTTTTTTCTTAATCTCTGTCTCAGAACTGTAATGAAGTATCTCCTAAAAAAAAGAAACAATGTCTTTTTTTTATATGTGTTATAACCGGGGAAGAAAATTCACCTGGAAAACTGAAGAAAATGTGACCACATTAGCATCTTTGTAAAAATTACTACTTGTCAGTGGTTTGCTTCTTCTGAGAGCTACAGCCTCAATATTTGCTTGTGTGTTTTGCTGTTTCTGTGGCACAGAGAAGATGAAAATAGACTTTTGGAGCAGAAACTTCAAGGATTTGTATATATTACAAGATCTCAGAAGAGGGGTTGAACCTATTTAAAATGGGCTAATGAGGTTGTAGGTAATCCTAAACTGTAGCTGAAATCCCAGCTCTGAATCAGGAAGACAATTACTCTGGCAACCATTGCTCTTATGAGAATCTTAGCCTTGCTTTCTCATCTTTCATGGAAGTTCCTGTCCTGTTGGAGAGAGATGTATTCACCTGGTTCACAGTTGAGGCAGTTGGTTTGACAGAGTTGACTCCTCACCTACAGTAGCATGTAAAGATCAAACCACAGTGTAATCATTTGTAAATATTCTTACAAATCAGGCCAGTGTCAAGAGGAAATACTGCAAACAATGCTTAGTATAGGGCTAGTGGCTTGTCTTTTGCTATAGACATCTAGGTTTACTTTCCCCAGGTGAAGGAAAAAAGAAAGAACCTGGGCTCCTTCTGCACACACCCCAGATAAGGATTTGACACCCTGAGACAGCCCTTTGTGGTAAAGTCTCTGCTTAGGGAATAACATCAGAGTGGGCTCCAGATTTTCACAACAGAAGCCAAATTTGAAAACTTCAGATCAAGCATCACTGTCAGATCACTGAATGGTCCTTTCTAAGACATTTTATTGTCCCTTTTCAAATGCACATGGTTCACATCACAGTTAGTCATGATAGTTTATTTCAGTAAACTCATCAAAGAGAGGACGGAGATAAACCACATGGAAAGGTGAAAGGGGCAGTCAAAGATAATGAACATTAACTAGACAGTCTAGAGAGCTACACATTAAAAAAAAAAAGTGGAGAAGATATACACTTTCTAATCATCAATAACCTTTCTTAAAATGGCTTGTGAATATTTTCCAAGTGCATTAAAAGAAAAAAAGTATTTGTATACATGATGCCCTTCAACACACATATTTTGAAGATGTGTTTGGGGTCCTAATGGGTTCTGACTGAAACTAGACCTTCTCAGCTTTTACAGCAGCAGCAATTTTTTATCAAAACCATGAGGTCCTGAAATGCCGCCTGATAAAGAAGCACAGATGAGAAATACCATTATTTTCTCTTAAAGGTGAAAGAAAAAGCAGAGATGTTTGTTTATAATCACTTAACCTCACACTCTCAACTTACTCCAGTTTCACACTGAGAAATGGATGTTAAGTCTGTTAATATTAAGGGGAAGTTTCCTAAGTGGATGTGGGAGGACAAAAAACAAAACAGTTGCACTGCAAACTCTTTCTATGTGCTCTTCTCTGAGTATTCCCACAAGACCAACACAAGCTATGAACACTAAACTCTGTGCTTTTAAAAATGCAAAATCAGAAAATTTGAGCCTGAAGCTAACCTTTGGCTCTGGAAATCTCTGTAATTTGGGGAAGACTGAATCAGTATCTGAACACTGTGGCTCAGATTTCTTCCTGAAATATTACAGCTGACCTTCATCTGCCCTCAGTGTGTCCTCTTCTCAGACAGCTGTGGCTCCTGTGCTTGGTGTGGCCAACTGCTCCAGAACAAGATTGCGCCAGAGGGCTGTGAGATGACAAAAATAGTAGAAGTGTCTTGGTTTAGGGCATATTTAGTAAGGAAATTTCTGAAGGGGTCCTTCTAGAAAGCAAATTTAAGTGGCGCGTTCTCCACCTGGTTAGGGAGACAAAAATCTCCTTTGAGAAAAGTGGAAAAAACTGTTATTTAACAAGCAAAGTACTCACAAACATGCAAAAATGCATTATATTAAACAATGGAACCTCTTGTTGTTCTGAAGAGATGGCAAATTCAGAGACAATCCTTTTCATGAGGTGTACCTCTGCTTGCTGAGTCTCTTATCAGTCCCTCTTGCACTGGAAAATGCCACATGCTGGGTCCCAGTGGGCTGCAGGCGTGAGCTCCTGGTGGTTTTTTGGGTTTTCAGTCTAGAGCTGGGCTGAACAGTTCCAAGAAAAAGAAAAGCCACAGTCCAGGGAACTTCTCTGGCTCAGCTAGCTAAAAAACTAACTAAAAGCAAAGGAGAGCTGTCTCCTCTGTCCTGGCTGCAGACAACACAGTCCATGAGAGAGAAAGCTGAAGCTCTTATTTCTGTGTTTTTGAATACAGCTGCCTCAGACATTCCATCACTTTCTCTTCTCCCCCTCCTTCACACTCAGATCTAGTTTCAAAGGTGCAAAACTTATTTCTGGGCTAAACAGACGAATGGGGAAAAAATTCAGCATCATAAAGTCATCCCAAGACAAGGAGCCATTTCTACTGTGATATTCAACTGTATGCTTTTTTATTAGACCTTGAAGGAGTTTTAAGTGAATGACTGTTATTTATGTCATTATGTCTTATCTCTTGAATAAAATCACAATAATAATAACTGCAAGTTATTGTGATTTGGAATATATTTGTGAATGCAAGTGTCAGTGATATTTATTAGCATTTGCACAAAAATTGTCATTTTAAAATTAGCAGCTTAACTTCTGTGATGTATTATCAAGATCTGCTGCCAGTCACTGCCTACTGTAGTGATTAAACAAACAAATATTCCACCATAATTTACACCTTTCCCAAATGACTGAGGTGATTTTTGGTCTCATATACCCCTTGATATTTTGTAACAATGGTTACCATAAGTTAAAAAAATTTATACTTCAAAGACCCACAACAGTGTTAGATTTATTGTAGTTATGTGGCATTTGATTTGCCTCAGAGAGTTGGGAAATGTTTTGTAGTATATTTTTGTTAGAAGCATTTTGTGACTGGCTTTTGAATTGGTTCACGGAGCCAGTGCTCTGCAGACCCTTCCAAGTAACTTGCTGGCTTTGTAACCTGCCTGTGATGCTTGGATTGTGGATAGAGAGGTCCAACAGCTTATTTCAGCCCTGCATTCTGGCTGAAAGAGTAATTCATTACTCTAGTAAGAATAATCTCCTATTACTTCTGCTAAGATCATCTGAAGTATTCTAAAAGTCTTCAGAAAGAGAATACAGCATGGCTCTTCACTCTCACTTATTTTCCAGTAGTAATCTCTTTGAACCTAACAACTGCAGCTGCATGTGCATTTATGGAAGTGTGCCTTCAGTGGAAGTGGAATACACCCACTGATCTTACATCTGTGAGATCTGCAGCTAATGGATTCTGTGAAATCAGAAAGGGTAAGGCTTATGGCAGCTCAATGTTGTTGCAGTTAAGATCTAAATAACTTATTTTTGCTACAAGGCCTCAAAAACATTTCTGTTTAAATGTGCAGACTTGCACCTACAGTCTTGCAACACTAAAAAGGAAAGAAAGAATTACCTCCTTCCAAGAAGTATGCCACTCAAAGCAGGAAGGGGTTTTTACATTCAAGCAGCTTGAGTGGTCAGAACGATTTGTGAACTACATAGAAATAAATCTCCTTAAGAAAGGCAATAGTTGGTGGCTTAAAAAAAAACAAAAAACAAGCAAGCAAGCAAGCAAGCAAGCAAGCAAGCAAAGAAAGAAAGAAAGAAAGAAAGAAAGAAAGAAAGAAAGAAAGAAAGAAAGAAAGAAAGAAAGAAAGAAAGAAGAGTTTAATTTTGTAAATAGGACAAACATAAGGAAAAGTATCTTACTTAATCACTTTCTTCTTGGTGTAACTCTCATCAGAAAAAATGGAATGACCCACATTACTGACCGCACATGGTATCTTTGTGCTTAATCTCTCTGACTGTAATAATTGTTTTCACTGAAAAAGAAGCATTTTAGAAAATCAAGAGGCAAATTTTCTATTTTTTCTTAATTTATCTTGCAAAGTAAAAAAAAATAAAGCTATTTCTTATAGCTCAGTTATCTTCTTCAAGATATTTGGAAGTAGAGATATGTTATTAACCCTGATTGTAAAAAAGGGAAACAGGAGCACACATGGATAAAAAGCTCCAGATTTTCAATGAAATTTAGGCTTCTATAACATTGATTTCTAAATGTCTTAATCAGCATCAAAAGCTTTTGTATCAGAATGGGCACCTGAACTAAGCTAGTCCTATACTCAGTAGAACATTTTTCATCTTAACTGCTATGGTGGTAAAATCCAATGGTATTTTGAAAAAGAAATCCAAATTATATTAATATGTAACTATGTTACTAAAAAGTTCTTAAATTAGGAACACACATTACTACATTTTTTTTCTCAGTGTTATATAAAATAACACCATCTTTGGGAGATGTCATTTTCAGCCACATCTGAAAATAATGTGCACATTTTAAAATGCAGGCATGTGGGAAATCATGGTGATTTAGTGACTGTATAGTATGCTTGATTTATGAGGGATTCTAGTTTGTGCCTGAACTCTGTGAGCCAAGGAAGAATCTTTAACAATTTAGTAGAAGAGTGGAGGAAAAATCCAACAACGAAAAAACTTTGGCAGATTCTGGTGGACACAAAATAATCTAAGCATCTAGACACAGACTTCTGCGTGGTCAGCAATGTGTCAAATAGCTCTATTGTTTTAAATCTTAATTTAGTGTGCAGAAATGATTATAGTTTAGTTTTCTTTTTCCCTTGTACTTAGTTCCTAATTTGTCTGAATCATACACACTTAATGAAAACATGCTTTATAGTTCAGGCAATGCAGCTCTGAGCTCAGTGGAGTTGTTTTCCTTTGTGCTCCAGGCATATCTACAATATCTGGCTTGATTAATCTGTTGCCTTTGTGTAGCTCATTTTAAATGTCAAATGGATTGTTAATGTGGGAAAACGTTCTGGGCCAAATTCATCTTCCAGCTACACCTGTGCTGCCTAAGCAAAACCCACAGCACCCTGTATCAGTAAAGGAGAGCAGAACTTGTAGCATATTGAGAACAAAAAAAAATACTCAGATCTTGGGTAAATTTTTCAATGCTTGTAAGAGCTAAGTAACTATAATTACGCTTTTCATCAATTTTAACGAAAGTCCACTAAAATCAATGTTGTCTAAAATATACAGGACCAAGATTTTTCCTTTTATAATGGTCTCATCACCACACAAGTCAGGATTTTTCCTTTTTCTTCTTCATAAGGCAACTCATTCATCTTTCCTTTTATATGTATCTATATTTGCATTTTTTGTTGTCTGAAACATTTGTATAATTTTCACGCTTTCCACCTAAACTGCTGATGAAATTGCATAAAGATATTCTGTCTGTCTGACCAAAGGTCAGTAGAATATCCATAAAATTGGGGAATTTACTCCAGAGTACTAAAATTTGCCCTAAACCAGCATGCTGACGTTCCAAAATCAGTCAAAAAAACCTTCAGCTCTTCACCTTAGACTTTCCATGGCACTTTAGCTTGACCAAACTAGTTTTAATTAGTCAGCCTAAATTAATCTTGTTTTTCCTAGGTTGGGTGTGGTTTCTGTTTTGGTTTGATTTGGCTTTTATTTTGCCATGGACACATGGCGGTGCTTGTATAACCATCACAACCTTGTGAGGTTACAGTGCAGGGTGCCTGAGCAATATTTATGTGTTCATGGTCTTCTGGGAGGTATTTACAGATGAAAAAGACAGAAAATCTGTCATACTTCAGATAACCTGAAGAAACTAAGTAGGTAATGGAAATGATCCAGTCACAGAGGCAGAAAGTTCCAGCAAGTTTAGGAATAACTCCCATAGAGCTCCACGCTCCCATGGCTGTACAAAATCTAAGTATAGAACTGAGGGACATGCCAAGGAAAACTGATGGACATCTCCAAAATTGTGATTCATCCCATTTTAATACATGATATGAATCTATGGAATTACATCTCTCACCCCAGTGAGTCTGGAGAGAGACTGGGTGACTGACTTATCCTGAATGTCTGACAGCTAACTGGAAAACCTCTCAACCTAATTAACTTGATCTAATCATCATTAATTGATTTGGCAGAAGAGTAATACAAAAGTCCAGGCTCTCGAATCTCAAGAGAATCTTTCTCAACAGTCCTGCAGAGAATAAAGGAAGCTACTGAAAGTTAGCATGCAATATATTCAGAAGGCAGACAAACCACACTGCAGACTGCTAAGACTATCATCAAAAATCAAAGTTGAACTCTGTGGTGTGATCATTTACATACCACAGAAACATATTTTTTTTCTGACTCAACAGGATTTTTATATATGAATATTTGCTTTTGAGCCCAGCAATATTCTAAGAGGTTATACTGGCAGGTTGTATCTACGGGTATCTCTTTTAGAAACAACCCAGGGATTCAAATACTGCTTTCCACAAAGCTGTGAGTTCCTTGACCCCTTCAAAGGAAGACATTCCTGCTGATCTAGCAAGTTGGGAATGCAAGCTTTACATGGTAACAAAGCCTATGATGCAAACCTAGAAAAGCTGATCAGCTGTGAGAGTGCTTCATATATTTAAGAGATGAAAATGTGATGCCTTTCTTCACTTAGAGATAAATGCTCTGGTGAGTGCAGAGCTGCACCAAGATGTGATAATGAAGGCCCTGCTGCCTCAGTTGCTTCTTCAACAAAGAAACTTAAGTCCAGCACTCATTACACCAGTACAACCTCGAATCAGTCCCAGCTTCAGATCCACACCTTAAATACAATCTGTATGCAATGCAAGTCACATTCAAATAACGACATAAAATTCATAGGGGAAAATACTGAAAGAGCAGTTCTGAAGGACAACCCTTTCTTAGCCCTTCTGACTAGAGAAGCTCTTTCCCTTTTCCTTGGAGACTGTTTTGTATCAAAGAATGTTTTTTAGGCCAGTGACAAGCCCAATGCAGCTGCTTTGATTAGCTCTCACTGCAGATCTGGAGGCAGCATATAGAGAATGGCCACTTCGGAATCTTTGCTGTGAACAACACTTAAATCTGATCTTAGCAGTGTGGTGGTCACACTCTTAGTTCCCAACCAACTGCTCATGACATACCACAGTTAACACAGTGGTTCACTGTTCTTTTATTTGGTTGTTTAGTTTCCTCTTTATTTTTGCTCCCAAAAACTACTGAACTGAATCTTACCTTGTAAAGCCCATATATACTCTTTCTGCACAGACTCCATGATTTTTTAAACAGAAAATATAAACTCATATCCTGAATTAAAATTGCCAACTTCCAGTAAGGAGGAGTTTAATGATTTTAGTGACCTAAACAGGAAATAAGATGTCTTTCCATCCAAATCCCTGAAGATCTACTCCTGCTTTAAGTTTTACTTTTGGAGAGTGAGGTATCTAAGCTGCAAGTCTGCAGAGCCTTGCATGGAGGGGAAAGCTCCACAAGAAGAGCAGGAACCTAACTTAGGCTCACAGAACTGCCCTGCAGAGCAGCCTGTGCAGAAAGATGACTGTCTTCAGTTAGGTAAGTTTGAGGATCAGAAACCAATTCAACAACCATGGAGACAAGCTATTCAAAAGCTGCCTGAGCAGCAATATCAATAAGAGGTTCCTCTCCACATGGGCTCCAAGCCTGGGGAGGGGTCACAGGAAGGAGTGAAGATTCGTTTGCCTGTTTAGTCCTTGGGCTGCCATCCAAGGCCAACAGCAAGAATGTCAGTGGTGGTGGAGGTTTTTGTGATGTGGTGTACCCTCTCTGGCTCCAAAACTGTCTGTGCTTTCCTTATTCTCTTGTATTCTTGGAAATTCTTTGGTTTTCTTTTTTTCTTTTTTAAAGAGGGTAACCAGAAACATTCTATAAATCAACAGTATTCTTCCAGAAGTACATTTTGCTGCCTAGTAGCTACCCACATCACCTTCTGTGCTTAAAAGCAGTTGACTTTTGAGGCTGTGTTTCTCAGTGTGCCCAAAGTCTTGTGGTTTCCTGACCGCTGTGGTCCTTAGGGACTGATGAACAGAATCAACTCAATACCGGATTCAGTGTTGACAGGAAAACAATCACCCCAGTCTGGCACTGCAAGTAATAAAATGCCTAAATCACACAAAATTTAGTGAGATTTAAGCACAGGGTCTTGTCATTTGCCTTTAGCCACATTAGTCATCCCAACCACTTTCAGTTAGCATGGTACCACAAGTTTGACCACAATTTGAAGATCCAAAAAATGTGTCCTGTTTAATGTTCCTCAAGGTACAGAAAGGCTCTTACCAGGTGGCAATATAAGAAATGCTACAATGATTGATAGAAGATATGGAAATTATTAACTTATCATCAGACAAGCAGAGATGTTTGGAGACTAGGTACAGGATCACCCAAAGCAGATAGGGTGTTGCTAAATCAGTTTTTATCTATACGTCTTCCAGCTTAGATTTTTCGAGGCATCCAAGGTGTTTTACTCCTGTATAACTGAATTCTGCAGCAAATGAAGTTACATACAGAATCTTACCTTTTGATCCTACTTCAATTACACTGTACTGTAATTTATTAGTACAGATTTCCTAATGATTTTTCTCTTAGACAATATTAAGCAGTCACTGGCTCAGAAATATAACTGATTGCAGTAAGTTCTACCACCCAATATACTGTCAAAGAAAGGTATTTGTTGTAGTAGTTCTAGAGAATTGTCCTTTGAGAATAGCATTTTAAGGTGTTCACCTAAATTACAGTTGTGCCATAAATATGACAAGTTTAAACTATGGCAGCTGAGAAATTATATATATGAAAAATTACAGGGATATGATCTTTTTGCACTGGCGCATAAAGATTTAATCTCCTGGGTTAAGTACCCAGAACACAGCAGTTGTGTCAAGATAATAGCTCGAATGATGCTCAGAGAAATGTTTCTCATGGTTATTTCTCAGAGCTTTGATGTTCCCTTTGAAGGAAATGCTTTGTGGAGTACAGGTGCAAAGCTAGTGAGGTGGCCCCAGGGTGAGCACTCTTTTGGTGAAACATTGCAGGAAGGCAAACAAGGCAAGTGATCACTGAAGGGTTGGTCTGACTGCCAGTTCATCTCTGAGCCTCTCAAGTTCTAAGAATGCCTCATACATCTCTTGTTAAAGCAGCACCAATGTCAACCAGGAAAATCATAGCATTTTCAGCAGAATTTGGCAGAAATTATGTCAAGAAGATGGTACAAATAATTCCTTGAACCTCCGTAACAGTACCAGAATACCCCAAGAACTTTCTGAGAGATCTAGGTACTCTGGAATGTATAACCTGTAGAAAATATACCTGTAGAAAATGTAGATTATTTGGGCTGTGATAATGAACACTGATTTTTCCTTCCAATTTTTCCTGGAGTAGAAATTATAGACTGTACTTGTTATACCTCCCCTGTGTAAACATTCCCATTATTCAGCTTGGACTGTGGTTCAGCTTGGACATGTGGCCATGAAACTGTAGCTTTTGGTCTGATGATTGCCCTTGTTCAACATTACAGCTAAACTCCAAAGCATCAGGTGTCTGAAGAGGACCTGAGGTACAAAGGGTGCAGCCGCAACATATATTCTGTGACAAAAGAGATCAATGTCATCTTTACCATGCAAGTGAAGGGGCTGAGTCAACAGAGAGAGGAGACCATGCCCTGCGTGCAGCACAGTCTTCTGCTACCCTCTATGGAAGAATGATGCACACTTCACTGGCACTCTACACCTTTTAATTACTGCAGAAATGCTGGAAAGTGTTCAGGGAAAAAAAGTTTAAAATGTAAAACATTTTGAAGATGATGAAATTTTTGTCTATGGAGACACTTAAAAGGTTTTAATCTGCTTGTCTGATCAGAATAAGAGAGAATCCTTCTTCAAGTATGAATCCTTTTCCCAGGAAGAAGAGAGTGGATACTAAGAAGTGCTTTGATCTAGGAGAGAAAGGCATCACATATTACAAGAAACAACGGCCAAATATTTAACAGTAAGTGTTGTTAACCAGTACAACAAACCACTGGCAGCACAGATGGATTGTCTTTCTAGAATGCCTCTTTAAGATGAAGTAGAAACAGATATAGCTTTCATAAAGAATAAGTAGGTGGATATAAAGGACTCTGATATATCAGACCCCTAGGTAAATAGTCTAATGGTACCTCTTGGCCTTAAACTCTGTTAAATCATTTCCATTTGTGGCACATATATTTATCTCCTTCATCTAAAATAGGTTGCTGTTAAAAATACACACCATTAAAAAAAAGAAATCAAATAAAGTCAAATCTCAACAAAAGGTAAATACACAAGGCAGACTCACACACACAGAATCACACCACATATGCTGAGTTGGAAGGAATACACAAGGATCATTGAATTCAACTCTTAACCCTGCACAGCAACATCTTCAAGAGTCACACCATAGGCCTGAGAGCATTGTCCAAACACTTCTTGAACTCTGCCAGCCTTGATGCTGTGATCACTTCCCTGGGGAGCCTGTTCCAGCAACCAAATACCCTCTGAGTGAAGAACCTTTTCCTAATGTCTACCCTAGATCTCTGACACAACCTCATGCCATTCCCTTGGCTCCTGTCATGGATCACCAGAGAGAGGAGATCAGTGTCTGCCCCTCTTCTTCCCGATATGAGGGAAAGTTGTAACTGCAATGACATCTCCCCTCAGTCTCCTCCAGACTGAACAGACCAAGTGATCTCAGCTGTTCCTTACAATGTTTCCCCTCAAGGCCCTTCACCATCTCTGTTTCCCTCCTTTGGACACTCTCTAACTCCTTAATGTCTTTCTCACATTGTGTCACCCAAAACTGAGCACAGGACTGCAGGTGAGGCTGTCCCAGTGCAGAGCAGAGCAGGACAATCCCCTCCCTTGCCCAGCTGGGGATGCTGTCCCTGATGCCCCCCGGGACAGGGCTGGCCCTCCTGGCTCTCAGGGCACTGCTGGCTCCTGTTCAACTGTCCACAGACCAGGACCCCCAGGTCCCTTTCCATGGCTCTGCTCTCCAGCCTCTCATCCCCCAGTCCATCCACACACCCTGTCCCTGACCCAGAATCCAACACTTTCCCCTTATTGAACTTCATTCAGTTGCTAATTGAAAATCCAGACTGCAGATTACAACTTTAAATAGCTGCTTCTGCTGCAGATTAGGAAAAAAAAAAAGTCAATTGTTTTTAAGTGTTATTTTATATTTCTCATAAAATATTTTCTCTATTTAAAGCTGTTGAAAATATTCTAGTGAACACAAAATCAGATAAAAGCTGTGGTTCTGTGCCCTCTTCACTTTTTGGGGTCTTCACAGACTACCGGGGTGTGGCCACATGCCCTACAGATTTTTTTTTCACAAAAAGTGTCTATTTTCTTATAGGAAAAAACAGCTTTTGCTTTTGTCCAAGGACACTTTGAATGGAATACCGAATGGAACTGGATGTGCTTGCTTTGCACTGCACAGTGTACATACCTAATAAGTAACTTTCTAGCCATTTGCATGATAAAGGCAACTCTTTAATTTGATTGTTGGAAATTGCTAAACATGAACCATGAATGTCCGTGTTTCACTAAAAGATTCTCATTCACAGATGGGAAGAAAAAACCAAGCCAAACTATCCAGTGGGATTACTCTGTAGTTCTTTACGTACCTTCTAGAGGAAAGTGACTATTACTTTTTTACATTCAAGAAGAACATCTCAGTAAACTGCAGTGATTTATTCAAAGTCACCAGATACACAAGTGGCAGACCTGGGAGGAGATTTAGATGTCCTGAATGTCTGCTTGGAGATCTGTGCTTCAAGCAACCTTAAAATTTTCTTTTCCCTTATATATAGAATCTCTTCACATTTCTTTAAATCCCTTGTGCTTAAATTGCGTTCAGGTCTGTGAGACTCTATAAGATTTCTTTTCTATGTATTTGTTCTATGCATGTGGCTGACAAAGAGAGGAGGAAAGCTGGCCAAAACTCAGGTATTTTACTGTACATCTGGAAGCCGGTTTTGAAGACCTGGGGTGAAATTCTGGCCCAACAGAAATTAATGGCAAAACTTCAATGGGGCAGAATTTCACCCCTGGGAACTAAGCAAAAATATCTCCACCCTTATAAGCTGAGAACAGAAACTCGCTTTCAACAAGATATTATTTGCTACTACCTATTCCACAGCAGTCCAAAAAGAGTTTTGTAACCTCTTTAGTCAGCTCTTTATGGGAAATAAGAAGAAAAATAATGCTAAATTCCATTTCACCAATGTATGAATACAGGGATCAATTAATTAATTCTCGTACAACAAAAAATAACAAAACATCACACTTATATTGCAGAGACCTTTTTGTTACTGATTTAGACTGAGGCTGTTTCTGTTAACATTTTTTTTCCAGATTTCACGTTTATATCTATATGCCTTGACTTTGACAAAATTTACTACAGGGTTGAGGTAACAAGTCAAAAGAAGCAATAGCACCCTCTTACAAAATCATAAACAGTCAGAATCTGATATCCTGAATGAAAAAAAAATGAAAATGTCTTTAACTCAGATGAAAAAAAAGCAACAGGGTTAGGGGGAAAAATAAAACTCCTTTTTATTTCAAACAAATGTTAATTCAAAGCTAAATGGAAAGAAACACCACAATTAAGCTTCTAAGACTTATATGTCTGGGCCTCATTTGTAAGGAATTTTCCAAAATCTTTCAGTTCTGAGGACCTAAAGTTACTCTGTGCCTTGTGACTGGATGCTACAAGGCATTGTTGAAACTCAAACTTTAATTTGAGTCATCACAACAAAAAGATGCTAAGATATTTGTCCAGATGTTCCCTATTCTTCCATTTTAAATTGAAGACTAAGAGGATGAGCAAACCTGGATGGAATCCTTCTTTTGCATTTTGCAAAAGGTAAAAGCTGTGAAATCTTTGGGCTTGACCTCTAGGACTTCAGAATGCCTGACTTTAGACCATTGCTGAAACGGGCTGCTGAAAGAAAATGGACTCTGGAATTAAGGCCCACCAATACCACATAACAAAATTGATCACTCAGGTCCTAGCCATTGTCAGCATCACTTTTATAAGAGGAATTTTACATAGTTATCAGTTAACTCTGCGAGTTCACAGTGAAAGGCTAAAGACTTGTCCTAATCCAGGCTATTAAACAGCATTATTTATTTCCATTTACTTTTTAGTTCCTTCCTCTCTATCTCATTCATTTTATTTTATTTTATTTGCTCTCTGGTCAGGTCTCAAGACACTCACCTCCCAGCTTCAGACAAAGCATTTTCTCAGGTGTTGCTATCCTAGTAACCTCAGTTAGTAATTGATTCACATTCATCACTTTCCAAGATGGCAGTGCTCAGGTTACCATGAGGAGACACAAACAAGGAGGGCTATAAATTACAGCAGCACATTTAGCAGGCACAGAGGAGCACAGAGAAGCAGCAGGTCAGCTGCCTCTTTGCTTATATTCTCGTACTTGGAAAAGAAAGATATAAACACTCCTCATGTTCCGAATATGACTCAAGCATATTAAAAATTGTACTTTGAAATGCATTAATTACCTGCTGAAAGAGCTAAAATGACATATGAGATTTTCAGATGAGTTTGATTCAGTCAACACTGGGATTTTATGCAGATGCAGCTAAAGTGTTCTAAAGTTCACAAATAAGGTGAGTGGGCAAAGCGAAAAGTCACAAATATTCCAGTAAATGGTCTTGCATATATGAAGTAGTCTATAGGATTAGGAAAGGGTTTCACTTCAGACAAGTGAGGTCAAACTATTGAGAGAGCTCAGACTAAATTTACAAGCATCTGGAGCAGGGGGCAGACTTTCAAAAGAGCCCATCTTAGGTTCATTTGTGACATTTATTCCATAGCCAGACTTTGCCTTATTATATGCATATAGTTTTATGATTCACCTTATTACCTATTTTTCTTCATTCTGTTTGCCTGTCTTTCTTTTCTTTGCTGTTTCTCTCAAATCTTTCCCATTTATGGTCTTGTCTTTGCTCTTAACCTCAATGCTTTTTCTTTCTCATTCCTATTGACTCAGTTACTAGTGATTTTATTTCCAATTCATTCTTCTATTAATAATGCATGTGAAGGTTATTAAGTGTCACTTACTTTGTTCTTCTCCCAAAGTCCTTGTGCCTTTTTCTAATGCAAAGAATGTTCAGGATGGCCAAAGATGGGAAGTGGGATACAGAAGGGGGAGGTGGTTAGATTTCATGATATGACAGTATAGAATTCACAATATCTGGAGCTACAGAACTGAAAAAGAACTCTAAGTTCTGTTTGCATCCTCTCATGACAGCTTAGTACCTGGCACCAGACATTCAACAGCAAATATTTGAAGGTTTATGTAAAAAATATTGTCTCTCCCTTGGCCAGCAACAGTGAGTTCAGACAGGCAGAGACACACCTTTGCAAAACTGGAATTCCGTGTGCCAGCCTGCTTCCTGTCTTCTTCATATTTTTGGCCAGGGACAAGCAGCTTGATGTTCTGATGCCAAGGTAGGTGGTCAAACTCTTGCAACTAATCCTTTCCCAGAACACTCTTTGTAACAGCCTGAGGACTTGGAAGACACTAAGGAGGGTTCAAAGCATGTCTTTTTGCTTACTAAAGCAGTATGTCACTTTGGATGTGCATCCTACGATATGAGTTTTCCTAAGCCAAAATAAAGAGAAGGCAAACTGGTTGGATAACAGTTCAAGATTTTACTCAGCCTTTGACATCAATGGGAAGTTTTTGTCTGGCTTATATGACTTGTTATTAGTGAACATATTCACTGGGAGTCTGCAGAGCCCAACACAATGGTCTTGTCCATAGTGCACACCCCTTCAGATCTGGATCCTGGCAAGCATCATTCCCCCCTCTGACATGAATATGACAGTGAACAGGGAGTATTCAGCATCCAGGCCATCAGTGCCTTGAGCTGCTCAAATATTCTTATTCTGTTAAATAAAGGCAAGAAAGGCCTTTGGTTGAGTATAACAGTGAGATACATGTCCCCTATAATTACCGAATTTAGCTGTAAAAAAGAACACCACACTTAGACCTGGAAAAGGGTAGCATTTTTGGGAACTGTTTCGAAAGAGATCAAATTTCAGTCAATGTCCATCTGATATCACTTAGTTGTTTTGGTATCATCTTTTGAAGTGGTTTCTTTCAGCATTGGCTTGGGTCCATAAACCAGTCAGCAATGGTACATGTTGCCACCCGCAGTTGAGTGAGAGGAGAGCAAGGCACAGCTGGAAATAGTCATTGCTCTAGAAAGCAAGAGAAGCCCAGCAAATCAAGAAAATGCTGACTCATGTCTTTGGCTAGCTTGATTTTCAGGAATTTGATGCGTTTTGAAGGGATGAAATCTCGAATTGTTGAATTGTATATGGGGAGATCTCAGGATCCTGTCAAATATTGCCTGTCAGAAGATGCTACCTCATTCTGACTATAAAAGGCAAAATTTTGAGTTTCCTTCATTGTATGGCTTTATGGACTATAACTGTAATTTAGCAAAAATACAAAATAAGCATATGCTAATTGTCAGTGAGGACTTGGGGCAGAGGTAAAGAAAAGTAGTGGTGATAGATCTGTGCAGCTTTACTGAAAAAAAGAATTAAACAGGGCTAATTTGCTGAAATGTTCGAACTGAAATTTAGCCTGAAGTCCAATAACAAGATATTAGAGCAGCAAGTAAAAGAGTGTAGAAATTAATCAAAAGTAAATAGCCCATAAAGTTGCAAAGGTCTAAGAAAAGTGCTAATTCTTATAACAAAAGCCCAGTGGATGACTGAAAAATTCTCATCTTCTTTTCATCTACTGTATTTTAAAAATGGTGTGAGGATATGGTAATGAATATCTAGTAATTTATTTTTATTTAGTTCTTGTTTGTGATCCCCTGCAGTTTTTTAATATAATTTTCTGCATCTTGCTAATTATTTGCAATACAATACTAGAATGAGGAATGTCAAAGACCAGACTCTCACTTAATTGCATTGCACAATACTAGTAAGTGTCAAAAATGTAAAAAAACCTCACCAAAACAAATTAACAACAACAGGTAAAATACAATTGAGAAGGAAGGGACAGTCTCTCCGTTCTATTCCACTCTTTCTATTTAGAAATAGAGCACTGAATTTTCTCTAGTTTATAGAAGGAGGACTAAGGTCCTTTAGACTTCAAAAGTCATAATCAAGGATGCAGAAGTGATGGGATCCTTTGGAAGTAGAACGAGAACATTCAAAATGTAGAGGAGGGAAAACAGCACTTCTATTTCATAAAATATATCCAAGCTTCAAATGTGTTTTCATTGCTATAAAGAGGGAAAGCAAAGCTTTCCAGAATTTCTAGGAGAAAACAAACGAACAGGAAGCTCCAGGAAAACTTCGTAATAAGTACTTTTATGTGTTGTGGGAGACCAGGCTCACAGATGCTCCAGAAAACAAGAGGGGACTTGAACAAGAATTGTGCTACCAGTGGAGGCCTGAAACTCTGCATTAGTTCATCTGTGTTTGCAGAGTCATCCTAGAGCTACAAAAAACAGTCCACAGAATGGATGGGACATTTTGGATTTCATGAAGTGTCAGTTTTCACCAGGTAACTGTTCTGTAAAATAAAAAAAGCTTTTCCCCCAGCTTTGAGTCCTTGTTTGTCAGGATGCAGTGTGGGTTGGTATCATTTTTTTCCCTTAGTACTATTTTACTGACAAAAATTTTGTGCAATGTGGTCATATAAATTTCATTATTTGGACTTCAAAAAGATACTGGAATTATACCACAAAATAAAATAGAATTGCTTTTGATACTAACATCTCCCAGTCACTCCTGGAAACACGGACCATCATTTTTTATTGGTTAAGTTAACTTTAAACATATTTCCTTCAAATGAATTATGGTAGGTTGAAGACCTGCAGTCACTTTTTCTAGTCTCAACTAGCCTTTGTTTTCCACACCATTCATTCCAAAACTGACAACAGGAAAGGTCAGGTAGGTCATGCCTAGCTAGTCCCAAATGCCACAGTATATTATCCAAGACAGAGAATATAATTATCCTTTCACAAGTGGCAATTAGTAAGAATAGCCCACATCAATTCTACTTAACATTCAACATTTGTAATGTGGCAGAAGCCAAGGCATCACAACAGTAAGACCAAGTTACCTTGATAAAGTTAAAACTAACATCAGATACAGATGATTTTTGTGTGCACAGGATTGTTCAAAAATATGAAAGTTGAAGAAAATATTTATTCCAAATTCTTCAAAGTATTTTTGTGAAATTTTCCATTCTGAAAAGATATATTTGGTTAAGCTGTTCCTTCTGCATCCTAGCATACCTTACTCTTGCAATGGATAACAAATAAGGAACAAATGATTTAGTATTTATATGAGGTAGTGTGCTGAACTCCTTTCCATAGAGAAACAATTTTTTAAAAAGAAAAAAAAGGAAAGGAAGAAGAAGAAAATTATCCTCCTTACTACTAACGTCATTTACAGGGGACAGGGGAAAACGGAGTTTAAAAGAAGTTAAGTAAGCAGTTAGAAAAGAGATAGTTAATTTGGGATACTTCTGTTTCTGGATGCCTGCTGGAAGTACTTGGAATTATTTTCTGAAGTTTTCAATTGTGGTCTGGCTTCAGCCCAGATCTCCTCTCTTCCAGGTCTGTGCTATAACCACAAGATTGTTCTTCAATCCCTCTACAGTGAATAAAATGAAATTATACAGATATTCAAAGTCTTCATTTGGGTATCTATGGACCAAGACTGAAAGTATCCTGGATCACCAACAAAGAGTTCATACACTACGAGCATTTATTTCCTATCATGCCATATCCACAGGATCATTTTTTTGCCAAGTTAACTTTCCTATATGTAATGGTCTCCAGTTCCAGCACAGAGTGAAATGGCCTTGGAACTGATCATGTGGGATTGTGCTATGCGCTGTTAGCATGAACATGTCTCTGATTTTTTCCCAGTGATGTCTATTTTTCTCTTACTTGTCTCAAAACTATAAATCTTTTTCTGATGGATTCTCATTTGAGAAGTTCTTTCCCTGTTTTGTCAAGGGGAGAAAATGCATTGTTTGGCACCAGACACACAGAGAATTCCAGTAATTCCCATAGCAACTTAGCCACAAGCCATTTGGGATGATCACAGAGATGTCCTATGGGAGGGATTGCATTAAATTTCCCCCCGCTTCTTTCAACAGCTGAAAAACATACTGCATCCTTCCTTCCTTTCTCAAAGAGCACAGCCAACCCCTGATAGTCAACCAAGCATACACTTGCATCAGATTCTGACTGTATTTTGCATTCAAGAAAATCAGTTTCTGGCCGTTATCTAGTAGTACAAAAAGTCATGCTATATGAAGGAAGAGTGATTTTGCTTTTCAACTTTTTTCCTTTCTAAAGAGAACTGACAACACTGCAGACAGTCAACCAAAACTGAAAAAGTTATTAACAAAACTCACGCAGAAATTTCAGAGTTTATAGGATTAAAACCTTGATTAAATTCTGATTTAAAAAAAAAATACTTATAATCTATCGTTGAACTAAGAGTACAGAGTGGTGATGGAGAAACAAATGGGCTATGCATTCAAACTCCTCCCAGGCATTTGTGGGTAGCTCTGGAAGACTCACACAAAACTCTTCTGTAGATGCATGGAGGGACTTTGACAAGCCCCGACTTACAATGACCCAGTTCATTTAAAATTTTTAAACCTTTTCAGTATTATACATCAAAATTCACCTGATTTCACTGGTGAAACAAATTTCATACCTAGCAGAAGCTAATACAGAATACCTTTTTATTGGGATTGGATCAGTGACCAGTAGCACACCACATACTCTATCCCCATCTTCTACCATAAAGATGAGCATAACCCAGTATCAGGTAGTTGACAATTACAGCCCTATCAAGACCTTTTATGTGTCTCATTCATGCAGAAATTGCTTTTCCTCCTCTCCATCTGTCAAAAAGATGTAACTGTCTTGACAAATGTTCTTTTACAGTTTACAGAAATCACATTGGCCCTCAAGACTGAAGAGAAAGCCAAAAATTGCCGAGGCTGGTTACAGAAGGAAGAATTTTTTAACTGCCTCAAAGTTTATGTGTTCTTGCCTTTACATTTGCTAGTTACAACGGTGCAGAAGATGCTAAAACTAACTTCAAGGTCTGCATGCGAGACCTGAGGAGGTGATGATATAACTGGTCACACAAATACAAAAGAAAAGAAATAAAAACTGCTGGATTTTTATGTGCATGAGCCTCAGACAGTAGAATATTTGCCTTAGGCCACACAGAGAGTCATCATCAGTGTCAGGACTCCAGCACCAAGCCCCCAGGTATGTTGATCTAAGCCTTCCACTTGCAGTTGCCTCCTCCAGGCTTTGTTCAAGGAAAGGACTGTTCAAAGCTCAACACTGTGAACTCACCACAAGTCTGAAGAAAACCCAATTAGTTACCAGCAATGACCGCACCCTGACCCCATTCAAATGCTTGTAACATTAATTATTAACCAGTCAAAGAACTAAAACCTTGAAAGGGGCCGGTCTGAAGCATGGATCAACAATAGCATGTGATTTGCTAGAGACAGACAAGCAATCACCAGAGGTGCTCTTGTCTGATCTGTTCTTTGGCATTTGGTTACAGCTTGAAACCCTTTAAAACAGATATATCCCACTTCAAGTTTTTTTCCTTGAACTGATAGAGAAAGCAAAAGGAACTACCAAGCAAAAAAATAAAGGAAAACAATGGGTTACAGAGGAACAGTTTCCACTGTGAATATCACTGACAACATCATTTTAAGGCACAAAGGGGAAAGGACTTCTTTATAGGTGCAGAAATCCTGGTAACACAGTCTCTTTGTTTGCAAGCTACTGAGGTCAGAAAAAACTTGCCTGAGTTCTTTATGTACAAACCTCTAACATCCTTGTTCCTGGCTCATGGGAGGCACCTCTTAATGCCTGCTGTCAACTCATTTGTGACACGTAACTGTAGTCAAGAAGGGGCTGAATTGCTGGGTTTGTAATGCATACACACATTGTTCAAGGTTATCTAACAACATTAGCCTCTGGGAAAAGGATGGCTTCAGGGCTCCAATTAAAAGAAATCATAGACAGTCAAATCAAGTGCTTCCTATTTGTATTTTATTTAATAAAGAAGGAATGACACAGATGGAATTTCCCTCGGCTTCGCCTTTTCAGTAAGGGGCGGGGGGGTGCAACAGGCCTTTCAGAGCTCTGCAACAGCCGTAAACTAGTCCCAAATCGATTGCCATCCCCAAACACATTCTCCAAAGGCTTAATGGTATTTTCACGTGGGATCCAAAGCAGGCGGTCTTCAAGGAAAGTTATTGCATCTGGTGAAAAAAATAAAGTTGACATTTTTTGACAAGACTCTAAAGTATGATTCTCCCAAGAGGGTTGTAACATAGAAGAGGGTGAGCAGGTGGTAATAATCAGCATTACATACATTTGAGCATTTTCTATAACATGGATTACCATGGAATTCCTTCCTCCCCCTCCTCTTCTGGGGGAGACTTGCACAAATTGCAAGCATTTTCAAGTGTCTTTGATAAGCATTTCTATCACCAGTTTCACAGCTGTAGCTAGATTGTTTAAAATATATAAAATACAGCCCCACCCCTCAGTGGAGATAAGGACTAGAGAAGCAGAGGACTGTCTTCCCTCTCTTTACCAGCTCTTACTTAGCCAGTGTTCTAAATGCTACCAAAAATATTCTACTGCTGTGCTTAAGCATAACATAGAGGTGTTTAAGCAGCAAGGAGTTAGTCTGCTTTGGGGGAAGGGTGGATGCATGGCCACACCTCAGAGGAAGTCAGTGGGTAAAACCAAAGGTAACTGAGCAATGATTAGTGTGTGCTTGGAAAAGGGCAAGTCTAAATTCAAATCTTTTACCCCAGTTCTCCTGCCTACACCCAAAAGAGGTCAATAGGAAGAAGGTCTAATCACGACCAGAGCCCCTTTCAAGGCTGATGAAGGAATTCCACAAAGAGAGATGTGATAGTATTTCTCCCATGTGTGCAGCCATGCCCAAAGTCTCCAAACTGGGAGCCTTGGATGCCATCCTGATCCTGGGAGCTCAGCTGCCTGTGCTGAGAAGTGGTCTCTGCCACAAAGACCTTACAATTTAAAATGAGGTAATGAAACAATGAAGCTGACATTAGTAAATGATTTTATAATTAGTTTGGTGGTATCATTTCACTGAATAGTAAATTGACAGAAAAATGCAGTTTCTGGAGGTCACTGAAGCAATTAGGAAATGTTGAGCCATTTCTGCCACAAAAAAAGGAGAAGAAATGAACTGTGGAAATAGGGGATAGAGTGAGGTCCTCAAGATAATTACTTATTTCTATTCAGAATTTTAAATCACCTTTTAATTTTTCATTTCAGAACTGTTTCTTTGATTTCATACATTATTTTCATTTGGTTTGAATGTAAGACTATTTTTCTTTTTTTTTTTTTTTTTTTTTTTTTTTAACACTTTTTTTTTTTTTTTTTTTCTTTTTTTTTTTTCTTTTTTTTTTTTTTTCTGGGAGGGGTAGATTTTGCTAGGGAAAAAAAAAGCACTTGGTCAAAATGTTTGGACCAAATAATCCTTTCTGAATCAACATTAAAAAATTTATTGTTGTTTCTAAAAATCCACATCTATACCTTCTTGGATTGTTATCTATTTTTTTAAGTTTAGAATATTTTACTTAAAAATCTATTTTTTAAACTGGGATAGCAATATGCCCCATTTACATCCCCCTCAATCTTTTAATATTTCTGCATCTGTGTAATTATTTTATGAATTGCTGTAGCACTAGCTTTTAATACTTGAGCAGTGACACTGATAGACGATTTTGATTCTATCTCAGCTAATATTTGCCTCACTCTGATAAAATCAGACTTTAATATGTATGTGTTTGTAAAAGGATGTCAATGATTTTTCTGTGTTTTTTTTCCCTCAGAAGAGGTCTAATTGTCTGTTCAGGTAGTTATTGGATACTAAATTTTGTTTTTAACATCAACCCTGATAATTTAGGTTATTTTAAGCTGAAAATCCTACAGGATAATTTTTCTTTCACCACAGATATACTTACCCTCCAAAGAGAAGCTCTGTCAGCTCTCTCCTGGTTTCAGTCACAGTCATGTTATTTGCACATTTTACTATTTCTCCTTTTTTTTTTTGCCAGAATATTGCAATATGCTTTAATTTTAGTTAAATTCTGGAAGGGCTTCAACAGAGGGAACCCACAATAAAACTCTAGCATGTTCTCCCATGGTCTCCTCTGACTAAGTAACGTTCAAGTTTCAGCACAGCGAGGGATTTATTTCCAAAGCACACAAGCAATTTCCCCTGAAGCCAGAGAAAATAAATGATATTTTTTCTGGTTCATTTCTATCACTTGTGTTGCAACTGTGTCTAACAGCATGATTAAAATCTGTTTATTAGGACTATATATTCTTACATGAAGAAAATTAATACCCATTTTTGCTTTAAAAGATAATTTTGTTAATGATATTTGAATAGCTTCTTGGAAATGTTAGGGATGTGTCCAGTGAAGGGTCTCTGTCTGTAGGACAAGGAGGCTGCAGAGACTGTAATATAATCTTGGGATATGTACAGGATTGTCTGCCTGTGTTTTGACAGTCTCTGCAAATTCATAGCACTTTTGTGAACTGGCATAAACAGGAGAGAACTGAGGTATCATTGTAGCCTCAGTAAAATGAAGCTCTTTCAGTGAACTTAACAACATCTAACCATCATGAATCAGGGTAAAATTTGAGTCATTGCTGTTTCAGATAATGCCATTGTTCTAGAAAAGCACCCTGCCCTGGCCTTATGTCTCTTTGTCCTCATATTTCTCAAGTGGGCTCTACCAGCTGGGTGAAAGCTGCCAATGGCTACCCTCTGGGATGCCTTCTTCTGCCATTTCATGACTTACAAGGATGCTCTTAATGGAAAGAAGAGCTCTCTCAGCCCTACAAGCCCTGTCTCAAGGACTGGGACTTCTAGACTGATCAATGAACTCCTGTCTTGACTCACCTTGGACAAAGCCCTATAACCTTGAGACTTCTAACTCCAACTTAAAATTTGAAGTGAGTCTCTCCAGGTTCATAAATAAGTCATTTAAAGCTTATTTCAGATGCCTGAGTGTTGACATAGTAATAAAGCAATCCAGAATGAATTATGACTTCTCATGTGACAAGGGATGTCATCTTTCTATTGATAAAGTGAAATATTAAAACCAATTACTTTTGTGTGATACCTGGAGTCACATAGATGCACACAGGAGAGCAGACTGGAAAATGCGCTAAAGGTGGCTGAGGTTTGATTTGCATACAGCCAAGGAAAACAAACTAAATAAAACACATATTAAAAAAAAAAAAATTAACAAAGCAGTATTTGTACACTAAGGGAAATATAAAAGACTGTTTTCACAGACATGCCTGTTGGGGAGGGTAAAACATTACTAATGACTAAGTCTGTTGTATCACTACGACACTTGCTGATTCTGAGCTCAGCATAATGAACCCACTAGTTCAGTTTGTGGTTCAGGGCCATCTTCTGTGGATGTTTTGCAAATTCCCATTAAGGGAAATAATATTACTATCCCCAGAAAATCTGGCCATTTTGGCAAAACATGGAGAAGGAACTCCAGTACCATACAGTGCTCTCAAGGAGTTTCTAGCTTTTAGGTTCAGTACTGCCTCTGGATAATGGGGCCATACTTGCTTAAGCAAATCACTCAAAGATATCTTCTCTTCTTCTCCTTCCTATTTCCTTACTTTGCAAGCTGCCTTCTATTAAAAGTCTTGTTGCTGCTTGCTTTCAGCTGAAGCATCTGCATGGACACAGCAGGATGCAAGTCTCTGATTCCCATTCACACACAGAGTTCCTGTTTCTAATGGGGAGGCTGTGAGATCTTGAACCTCAAAGGGAGAATAGGGGGCAATTTCACAACTGGGGAAAGTGCAACAGAAAATGTGGTCTGAATTATCATGTAATTCCAAAATGTTGGCTTTGGTTGCTGTCAGTTCATCCATACAGCAGTGCCTTTCAGTAAAAAAGGTTCATCTGTACTTGTACAAACATATCCAAGATGCCCCGCCTGGCTGAAATCTGTCACTGCTTCTGATGCCACTGTCCACACTGCCCAACATCAGCCAGGCTCCAGTTTCATCAACAAAACTATTGATTTTTTACTTGTATGTTCACTCTGGAGGTTTGCAATGAAAAACGTTGCTCTCCTACAGGAAACTTCCCAGAGTCTAGCCAAAGTCAGAGCAGGTCAGGACTGTGGATGTGCTGCTCCACTTCCACCTGCATCTACTGCATTTGAACCACCATATTATGTTGCAAAATTAGGTCTCTGAATTCATTGAACTGATAACAGGCTAAAAAAATTGAAAGAGTGTTAGGTGTTTAATGACATGGTTCTCATAGTCCACAAAGGGCAAATAAAACCTGCATGGATTTCATATGTGCATGAACATTATGTTGCATATATTATGAATTATGAGACATTTGATACAATTTTTACCATTATTACACCTTTAAAAGGCAGTGGGTTTATGAGCGTTTCTTCTGAAGCTCAAATTCAGGCTATTTACATCAAGAAAATACTTTCTAAAAAATGTGGGGTAGCTCATACAAGACCTGTTAGTTTTATTTCCTGGACTGCCTGCCATTCACTGGCTTTTGCATCTGACTTCTCGTTTTACACTTAGGAAACTACATTGGATACTCCTTTTTAACATTATCAATTAATCTTCAGAGTGCTCAGCAGCTGGACAAATATGGAAGAAAATTCATGAAAAAGTGAGCCTTTCATGAAAAATATCCCAGCAAATGATGTGCTGGCTGCAACCTCCTTGTGTTTTATCTTGTTGGATACATCACTTGAACAAAGCTGAAAAGATATGCTGATACACCATTCATGCAAGGGAAATATTTATGCTCTCGGTTTGCCATTGGCAGAGACCCTTCTTTCTAGCAAATAGCTGTGGCCTACATAAATGCTGACTTGTAACTGCAAAACACATGATCAAAATGCCGTTTGTAAGCCTGGGGTTACTCGTAAGTTCTAGGGACTTTCAGGCCATTGCCCTGAGCCAGATGCAAGGCCCAGATTGTTTTAATGTTAAGTGTGATTGAAAAAGAGCCTCTACCCTATTACTGGAGCTATGAAAACCAATTGCACAAGATGTAGTATTAGGCATGTTTCAAACATTTCAGGAAGAGATTAGTTAAATGGTATGCTGGGCCTTTTCCTCCAGCTGGGCCCACAAGCAGCAATAGCAAATCCAGACTTTTCACTGAGGCTGGTAATTAGGTCTGCCTCACTCCCAGGAGATTAATTCTCTGCAGAACAGACTATTACAGATTAGCTTCTGTATCCATGGGCAGACTAAGTCAGCAGGCTGATTTCAATTAGAGAAGTTAAGTGCTATCGACTTCTCCCATGTACAAGAGGTAGGGATGGCAGGTAGGAGCCAGATAAGAAACCAGATCACTGAGTTAAATTTTCAGTTACAAACACTAGAAAGAACCTTGATTTCTTATTTCCTAGACAAATAGATGAAGATACATTTCTTTATTTCATTTCTGAAACCTTACAAATTATGACTTGCAAAGGAAGAAAAAATGGTGTGGTTTTGTTCTAGTCTTCATATGAGATGAGGAAACACAAATGTTTTGTCTCATCAATTAAAGTCCTGTCTTGTCTACCTTAAAAGGCTTTCTGGTGATGGAGGACTAATCAAGTTATAACCACATAAGAGGGAGAGGGCTGAGGTCATGATTTAACAGCACAGGAGCTCAGAGAGCAGTATTATTTTTCCATGGATCTATTTCCCTGGCCGTGGTGATATATTCCCACATTGTTAGTACAAAACAATGTACTATAGCTGTGACAAAAGATAGTCCTCTTTTTGAAGCACTTGGCCAAAGAGTGGCTGTAGCCTCTTCACTGTGCATCACAGGTGGCCAAAATATCAATGTATTTGCAGTCCTTGACAATATCAGCCCAAGCAGGTGTACTCACTGGGGCACACGTGCATGTGTATGGCAACCTGTCTTTTTCTGGGTCACTACTTTCTTAATATTGATGGATTAAAATGATCTCACAACTCAGTAAGTCTGACCAAAGCAGCAGTCATAAGAGTGATCATTTAACAGGTAAATCTCCAGCTTGCTGGATATTTGCTTTCTGCTTTGGATGAATCCTGTTGAAAATGAGTAGAGATTCATGTTGCTTTCACAGTGATAATCAAAATGTTAATGTTGCTGCCCCCTTGCATATACCAAGAAGACTTACAAGGTGGTTGAGGATCCCATAGCATTTCTTAAAGCGCCTATTCAGGAGGTTAGAAAAATGTTCTCAGAGGGGATTACACAGTCTGTATATCAGAGGTGGTAAGATGTAGAGGAGGGGTTGAGAATATTCAGTGTACACTGCTTCTCTTTGTTGCACTAGCAAAAAAGCCAAATGTTTTCTGTTCAGTGACAGCAGGGGCTGCTGAGCAGGTGGAGAGAGATATGCAGGTGGGGATATCACACAGGTTTCAAGAGATACTTCACATCTGTGTTCAAGGCCTTTCTTTCATCACAGCATTTATCTCGTCTTTTGAGCAACCTGACTGCAGAAGGGGTGGGTTTTTTTATTTTTTTTCTTTATAGCTCAAGAGTGATGATCAAATAATAATGCTTACCATTTACCTCTTCAAAGTCACAATGCAACAATGACTTCAGTCTCACAAGGGTGCTGTGAAGTGGGTGAGTTCTTTCAGTACTGTTATTTGCAAAAGATAAAGGAATAGATGCAGAGATGTATCTTCAGCTTTCTCAAGACATGCACCCAGATATTGGCAGAATCTGGGTTACAGATTGGAAAACACAGCAAACGTCTGTGTACATATATATTTTTATATATATATATATATATAACTGCAACATGGCAGTGAGGTCAGGAAGCTGAGCAGTGTGTGGCTCTAGGAATTCTTGTGGAGTGAAGAGCACAGGCAGGTTGTAAACTCTGTGCTGAGAAGACCTCCTGGTGCTGAGCTCCAACAACAGCCTTGGATCCAGCTCCCCCACTTGAAGGACAAGAGAGTGGAGGCAGATATGGGTGTTCACAGGGAGGACTGTGCTTTGACATTCTTGTGCTCAGCTCAGCTCAGAGCTGGACACTCCTAAAGCACAGCTGTAGAGGCTGAATTGGACTGGCATGTTTGGAGGTGAATTTTCTGAAGTTAGTGGCTACAGCCTGTCTAGATCGCACTTTAGTTAAATAAATCATATTTCAGGTTTTCTCTTTATAGCTTTACTCCACTGTTAGTATCAACAATTATTTTCATTCAGAATTTTCCAATTCCCTTATTTCTTTGCAGCACAACTAAGTGCTGCTCAGACATTACACTAATTCTGCCCAGGTGATTCAAAGTTTCTGGTGAATGAAGAGTCTGAAATTTGCTAGATCTTATTACTGAAAGACCCAATCTGATTACAATTTAAAGGGAAGAAAATTCAGGGGAAGATCAGTTCTAGTTTTTCCAAATTAATATATCCACAAAATTATCAAGTCTTCTCCTCAATACCTGTGTGAATTTCTTGCTGCTCCTGGAGATTTTCATGTGCTCAGCTTCGGTACACAATAGTCAGTCACCACAANCTGGATATTTGCTTTCTGCTTTGGATGAATCCTGTTGAAAATGAGTAGAGATTCATGTTGCTTTCACAGTGATAATCAAAATGTTAATGTTGCTGCCCCCTTGCATATACCAAGAAGACTTACAAGGTGGTTGAGGATCCCATAGCATTTCTTAAAGCACCTATTCAGGAGGTTAGAAAAATGTTCTCAGAGGGGATTACACAGTCTGTATATCAGAGGTGGTAAGATGTAGAGGAGGGGTTGAGAATATTCAGTGTACACTGCTTCTCTTTGTTGCACTAGCAAAAAAGCCAAATGTTTTCTGTTCAGTGACAGCAGGGGCTGCTGAGCAGGTGGAGAGAGATATGCAGGTGGGGATATCACACAGGTTTCAAGAGATACTTCACATCTGTGTTCAAGGCCTTTCTTTCATCACAGCATTTATCTCGTCTTTTGAGCAACCTGACTGCAGAAGGGGTGGGTTTTTTTTATTTTTTTTCTTTATAGCTCAAGAGTGATGATCAAATAATAATGCTTACCATTTACCTCTTCAAAGTCACAATGCAACAATGACTTCAGTCTCACAAGGGTGCTGTGAAGTGGGTGAGTTCTTTCAGTACTGTTATTTGCAAAAGATAAAGGAATAGATGCAGAGATGTATCTTCAGCTTTCTCAAGACATGCACCCAGATATTGGCAGAATCTGGGTTACAGATTGGAAAACACAGCAAACGTCTGTGTACATATATATTTTTAT